>CP136061.1:34300180-34663696 GCA_032622095.1 Siphonodentalium dalli
CCTATACCCCAACAAACCGGCCCAAAACCGGCCAAATAAAGCTTCAACAGCCTAAAATATCTTCGGTCTGTCTCAATAGAACCATACAAATATGGATATCATTGGAACCGGCTCATTGACCACATTGTGATAGTTACAGTTATGCCCTGTGCCAATGCATTATCTTATATATGCGAGTCGACCATAGGTCGCCTCGTATAAGAGAATGCATTGGCCTAAAAAAAATCTTTTTTTAACACTTTTTACCATTTTTTCTTACATTCTTTAACAATTTTATAATTTTTAATGGTGTTAAGCCAATGCATTCTCTTATATATGCGAGGCGACCTATGGTCGACTCGCATATATAAGAGAATGCATTGGCACAGGGCCCTTCTGTTGGGTAAAGGGTTAAAAACCAGGAAGTGTACAAAATTGCTCTGACAGTAACTCGGAAGTCTTAGAAAATAATCAATGCTTGCATCAGATAAATACTCTATCTTCTCAATGGATCCACCCCTGGTTAATTGGTCCTGCTAATTTACTATGATACTGGTAGGTCAATGAACTGCTGAATGGATATGATGCGGTTATTAAAACATAAGTGTTATTTTTTTCTCAAGTTGTAAATTTCGCAGTGTTTGGCTAATGCGAGTGATTTGAGAAAAGACCAGTCAGTACTGTCAGCCATTATAAAGATATCTCACAATTTTATCAATTGGGCGTATAAAAATTTACTAGTACATGTCCATTCATATAACAAAGAAATGAACAATCTAATAAATGAACTACTGTAAACTGTTTGGCGATATAACTTCAATTCTCTAGTTTTTATCACTCATAGAATTCCCAAATTTAACCCTCTATGATGGAAATTTTACAAAGGAAAGTTTCCCAGGAACCTTTCCCCAAAAAAGGTCTAAAATTCCATGAAATATTCGCCAACATCATAAGGGTTAGCAGTTAATCTCTGTGTACACAAAGGAAGTGGGACCACAATGGGAAAAAAACACCTACACACAACCAAATTAGTAACTGCAAGGATAGGCCAGTCCGCCAGGTGTACACTGGTCCATACATGACCCAAAGTATCATTATTTTCTGTGTGGATGACTTTCAATACGTTTTCATAGCTTTTTCTATCACCTCAAGGCCCTTTGTGTCCAACAGAAATACAATAGGCTGCACAGCATACCCTCTTATGCTCAGATATAAAACTACTAACCTTCTAACCTGAACAAAAGCTTCAGATTATAGGGAGCCGACTATAACTAATGATTGGCTCGTTTTTAATGAATCAAGTGCAATTTACCACCACTACATTCACACAATGGTGGTTTTGTTCAAAACATACAAGGTGTTATAGAACTAAACAAGCTTGTTTATGTGCACTTTCCGACTTTCTTGAGTTTAATCCAAAAACATTTCATAAATTGGTCAGTATTAATATGGTAATAAAAGGCCGCTCGGCCACAGTGTCCCCCGAACCAGTGGCTTCATTTGGAGGGGAGGCTTTGTAGAAGTATACTATAATGGATAAGACACTTGTTGCATTTGTCTCATTACTGACATGCATACAAATAACCAAATCTTTTAAAAAACTATTAAAGTCATAATATAACCTCAAATTGGCACAAAATGAAGAAAATTACAAGAAAAATTGAATTTTCTAAGTCGAAAAGCCATAACTCTGATAAAAATCATCGGTTCGAACTTGACCTGTATCGTGATATGACTGATCCACATAAAAACGGTATTTGCAATTAAAGGATCCAAACTTGAGATATCATCCGGAAACGAAAAAATGAGAAATTTTCTAAATAAAACAAGTCGAATAAAGGTCGGTAGACCTCATGTCCGCCTCTAAGCATCGGCTTGATACGACCGTTTGTTTGCACATAAAAATTGGCATGGCGGAACACGAAATCGAATTTGATCTGTCTTTTGTGCTAGTGCTAGCAAATTTAATTTCATTCAGTACACATTTACTAAAGCTATCATCCGGGAAACCTCAAATTGGCAAAAATTCTAAGTAAACGAGAGGCCGATCACGATCGGCAGATGTTAACCCATCCCTTGGCGATAAAAATTTAATATGATCGGATAAATTGAGAGTTTTGGTGTTGGAATTATAGAGTATACTGTTATGTATATTATAGACAAATGTACATAACACAAATTATTGGAATTTATGGGTCACTGGCATTTATATAAGAGAATGCACTGGTACAGGATCTGTAATTGCTAAACCGCCACAGCCAGCAAGTCCGTGGGTTAAATGTGTAGGTGTGCCCTGGACATGGAATACTTGGGTTAAGAGAGTCCAATTTAAGTTTACAATAATAATGTGTCCCTAGTATACAGATAAGCAACCTCACCACTGACCCATTAATATCAATTATATAGCACAGCTGTCAAAAAATCACAGGAATTGTTTATGTTGAACACTGACCTCTATTAAACCAATAACAATTATAATGATATCAGACCATCTGAAGATATAACTCTGCAGCACAGATGTCCAAGTCTTACTGTTAATATCATGTGATGTTTATTTGTTGAATCTTTATTTTAAATTAGATACCCACAGGCTTCTTTATCAGATTATTTGCACATTGGCATAAGAGACATCAGAAAATAATATAGCTTTATCAATAGCTAAGTAGTCCAAATGCAATTGGTGAATTGGATTTAATGTTGCTCCAAACAGATTTACCGAGTACATAACACAAGATTTTGGACCGATTTAATCAAATTTGGTGTGGTGATTCGGGGTACCCTTGGCAGAGTTATAATGGTTATAATTGTTTTTTAATTATTTTAAAAAATTAAAGGGACACATTGGAAATTCTTTTTATCAACTTGTATCATAAATCATCAATATCTAAATGAAAACAAATGACAATGTCAATGACATTTTTTTTATTATTATTATAAAAGTTAAAAAATAAAAAAAATTTTAAATCGTTTTTTTTTTTCGAAAAAGGGTCATAACTCCTTTAAAATAAATCGAACTAGATCTGTATTTTTGGGCTGTGAAACTCACATACCAAATTTGGTTCCAATCAGATACAAAATGTTTGAGTTATGGCAGAATGTGTGAATTCTAAGTAGAAAAAGGGCCATAACTCTGTAACAAAAAACTCGGATCAACCCAAATTCGAACTCGATCTGTATTTTGGGCTGATATACCCATATACAAAATTTGCTTGTGATTGGATAGAAAATGTTTGAGTTATCGCATTACACGTGAAGTGTCTACAGATGGACAGACGGTACGGACGGACGGACGAACGGACGCGTGGTCAATCCGGACAACGACACTATGTTTACCATACATAGTATGGGTAAACATAAAAAGGGACATAACTCTGGTGAAAATTGACGGGGCGGAACCCGAATTCACACTTGACCTGTGTTTTGCTGGGAGAAAAACACATACCAAATTTGGTTTAAATCTGATTAACTCTACTAAAGTTATCATCCGGACACCAACTTTTGGGGTTTTATATGTCGGGTCGGCGGACAAAAAAGGGCCATAACTCTTGCAAAATTTCGAACTTGAGCTGTATTTTGATTTAAGTAATCCACAAAAAAACGGGTTTTTGCATATAAACAATCCAAAATCAAGTTATCATCCGGAAACCAAAAAAACAGAAGAAAAACTGAATTTTCTATGTCGAAAAAGGGGCATAACTCTGCCAAAATGGTCGGGCATAACCCAAGTTCGAACTTGACCTGTGTTTTGCTGGGAGAAAGTAATACACCAAATTTGGTTTGAATCCGATTAACTCTACTAAAGTTATCATCCGGAAACCAACTTTCAGGGGTTTTTCTAAGTCAAAAAAGGGCCATAACTCTCGCAAAAATGGGCGGAGGAAACCCATATTCGAACTTGACCTTTATTTTGGTCTGATAAACTCACCTTTGAAATTTGCTTTTGATCTAATAACCGAAACTAAAGTTATCATCCGGAAAACCATTTCCGGACGCACCGGACACACGGACGGACACAGGCTATTTTAAATAGTCCCCCGAAATTTTTTTTTTTCGGGGGACAAAAAGAAGAAGCTTAACCCTTCCATGACTGGAGCTTCCTAATATTTTTTGAAAACCCTGTGCCAATGCATTCTCTTATATATCCGAGTATATATGGCCTATCATTATTTACCTTGACTTTGTGTCATGCATACTCTTAAATGCGAGGCTCCCTGTGGGAGACTTGCAAAAAGAGAATGCACTGGCACATGATCTTTAATGCTGCACCAGCGGTGCTCCCATCATGACAGGGTTAATATCGACACATTTGAAGCAACATGAGCACTGGTGCTGAGTCCAAGCACCATAAATCAGATATATATACCAGTACATGTGTAAATTATATTAATTGGTCAGAGTGTAATGCATATACTAGTATAAGTATGTGGTTGCAGGGTTTCCACCAGGGGAAAATAAATGAGTCTGTATTTCAGCCATATTGGGGAAACAAATAACATGACAGGGCGACCATGGTTCGTCCCCACGGGAGAAAATTATGGTACATGTATTTGTCACTGAAAAGTAGTCATTTCCTTCCACCTGAGATACATGTACTCACAAAACAATCCAAAACTACATATATTACACAAGTTGGTCATTTCAGTGGGTACATTCATTCTGTTGATGGTACCCAGAGCATTGATCATGAAATTACGCATGTGAGACCGGCGTCTGATTGAAGACTAAATAAATGAAGAAGCTACAAAGTTTACAAATTTATAAGATTCAGACAGGTATAATTAATTAAACAGGCTAAAAAGCATCTGTACATTGCCCAATAATACCTACGGTAGCAAGGAGAATTGAATTAAAGACATATTATGTACTTGTTAGGGTGATGAAACTGATAAGTTAGTAATCGGCGTTATGCCAACTGGAGGAGGGTAACATTCTACTAACATTGCCGAAAATTTGAAGCAAATCGACCATCCCACTCCATAGAAAACATCGTTTGAAGAACACTAAATTGTAAATATTTACTACTTGATTCGGGACGCATCTATCGGCGATAAACTAACGAAAATGTTTTCGCCATCGAGAGTCACTGCATTTAATTAATATATAAGAATGACTGTGTGTGTTGTCTATTTGGATATTATAATTCTAAAAGTTACCAAATTGAACAAGATTATTCTCAATTTCTATTTGATCACAATACATCACTTCAAGCAGGGTTTCCGTTAGTATGGCTTAGCGTCCGTAGGACGGCCTCATTCCCCTCGCAGATGATCTGTTTGATTCATGTACCAAAAGTCAATAGCAAAATTCCGAAAAAAATCCGGCTGCAACGGGAGTTCGCGGGGTTAACAGAATACTGGTGAAAAAGCAGTACAGGTATAACCCTTTGAAATAAAAGCGCCAAAACTACAACGTAATGGTTGGTGTGCATTGAAATAGCGACGTTATATACATGTACACAGTGTAATACATGCCGCGGTGACATCAAAGAATGTCGGAGTGCTGAGTATGGATATTTTTGTATACAGGATTTGCATAGATGAAACTACTGATGCTCCGAGATCCCGTGCTATGGTACTATATAAATAATGGGTCCCTCTGCGGAGTTCATATTCTGCGATTCATTTTGATTTTACTACGACGCATGTTTTCAGCCCGAAAAAATCCTTCAATTGTCGGTTCCAATTTGCTCTCCTGTCCTCGAATAAGAAAATAATCACATGACCAATCAAAATAACAACTAAGGATACCACTAATCATATGGTAGAGTACTAGTATCTATTAACCCTTTACCCAACAGAAGGGCCCTGTGCCAATGCATTCTCTTATATATGCGAGTCGACCATAGGTCGCCTCGCATATATAAGAGAATGCATTGGCTTAACACATTAAAAATTGTAAAATTGTTAAAGAATGTAAGAAAAATGGTAAAAAGTGTTAAAAAAAGTTTTTTTTTAGGCCAATGCATTCTCTTATATATGCGAGGCGACCTATGGTCGACTCGCATATATAAGAGAATGCATTGGCACAGGGCATAACTGTAACCATCACAATGTGGTCAAGGAGCCGGTTCCAATGATATCCATATTTGTATGGTTCTATTGAGACAGACCGAATATATTTTAGGCTGTTGAAGCTTTATTTGGCCGGTTTGTTGGGTAAAGGGTTAAACAATACAACCTCGCCATGATATTATGAATTCACTTTCAGCAGGATTACAACTTATATAAATTATATATACCGTATTTATTGTTACCGTATAAACACAGGGATTTCAAGAATACTATTTATATAGATCAACATGTACCTGCATAACCCAATACCTACCGTACCTGTATATGTACATGTATATATATACCTTACAGGGGCTACACATAGACTAGATGTCTATATTTTCCAGAACTAACATCATCCTATAGATAAATGACTGATATATCTATATAATATAGACTACCTGTTACAATTAAACTACCTTTTATATCTATACTACATGTTATGATCATATCTGGCTGTCAACTAAAATTTTAAGTCTTGTTCTAAGATATCGCAAAACCATTTAATATTTAAATACCATAGCCATCCATTGTGTTAACTAGACCATCTTTTGTCACTACACTGTATATTCAGCTGAGAACTATTACTTTTAGTCCCTTTATTTAGCATACATCACTTTAAAATTGAACACATATACATATAATATTCTGCAGATGGGACGATTATTGTTTACGCGACATTTAAATGCTAATATTTAAAGATCAGGGTCCTCGCTGGACCGAAATTTACTTTTGCCAAATAATTTGCCAAATTAAAATATTTTTTGCCAAATTCTATCCCTGATAGTACTATTTTATTTTCTGCAACATTTATGTTTTGACACTCGCGGTTTGAACGAATTTTGATATCGATAGGAAAGCAGTTAGTTAATAATTATACTAGTAACTCTATTGTGGTTTATCATACAACAATAAACCAATCACCGAACAATAAAATGATAGCAGGGTTGCTTGATCAGAAGGGCATACCACAAGAGGATTAGCTAAGTAAACACCACCAAGCTAAATACAGGTAATGATACTGATAGCTATCAGATTAACTGCATCTTAAGAGAGGTGTTAACTTTTCCTAAACCATATACAACACCACTAATATAATTATATTGTAAGAGTTTCCTGAAATTAATGGTATTGGTTGACCAATATTTGTCAACTGTCTTGCCAAAACTTTTGCCAAATGAAAATATTTTTTGCCAAATGTGAATTATTTTTGCCAATGGCAAATTTGGCAAGCGGCAGCGCGAACCCTGGATATGATGTATTATAAAATAACAATGTTATAAATGACATTATTAAATGACAATATTAAAGAACCTGTAATAAGATAACTTGCTATTTGAAGTACATTAGCATGCTATGTCTGTATGGGGAACATTACAGGTCTGTATGTGTCCGTACATGATTCTATGTTCATATCATGTGTGTAAATGATATCTACAAATAAATTCTGTCATATCATATGTGCAAATGATATATAGAAATAAAATCCCAGTCTTGTTCTATTCTTCCATTTTCTGTTGACAATTTGTAAAGGCACTGTGCCTACGGCCGCCATTCTAATCTGGCTAGGTTTGCACCATTCTAGTGTGGCAGAATGCCCTAAATAATCGACTCCTTAACCACAGCAGAATTATGGGTAACTTTTCAGGATTTAATCGGAAATATGGCTTGTTGCCATTCATTGGAAAGTTCTCACATTAAGGAGTCGATTATTTAGGGCATTAATGTATTGGGGTCCATGTACCCTGTCTGTTCGACTGATATGGAACGACCCCCTTACCATTAATGACTAAACCATTGGTATAAACGCATATATAACATAAATTGGTTCTAATAAAATCGGGGAGTCTGCTCACGCCAAACAGGATTTATCCATCCATTCCCCGCTCCCATATAGAGTTGATCTGGTTTCACCCCCCTCCCATTATCAGAAGCACTACATTCAGGACATACCTGGTAGACAAGAAATCAAAGAGGGTCGGCCATATGTCCCTCAGGTACTAATTTCTGCCATAAAGTGCTAACCCTTAAATTCACACAAAGACCAGATGAATAGAGAGCAGAATTCATTGTGCAGTAAAAGTTAATGAATTGCCGATTTTATGACCTTACCACTGCACCCTGATATTTCATGTCACAATGAATCACCCGATCTACCCGTCTCTACAGCAATCCACCAAAGAACGTATTCATCTCATATGTTCACCTTTTCAGAGTGTTACCACCTTTCATATAAAATATTTCTTTAATCAGGAAAAATTACTGCTAAGAAATGTGATGGGTGAATACCTGATGTGCAAATGGCTTTTATATCAATAGCATTTATTGTTAGCTGTGTCAATCAGGCGGAGTATATGGTGTCTGACATTTTGCAGAATGAGGTCCCCAGAGGGTGAATTTATTGACGCTATCCCACATAGTGGGCTAGCATCACCAAATGTTCCCTCTGGGGACCTCATTCTGCATGACCTCATCTGCTATGGGAGACATACATGTAGACTCAGATTGAAGTTCCCAAATAGTGAATATTTTATGTACACCCATTGGGAACCTCGATTATGCAATGTGTCGGCTAGAAACTAAACTAAAAAAGAAATAGTATCTTTGTGAAGTTGCTATAGTAATAAAGATACTTTCCAAAGATGAGGCCAAAGCAGAAAGAGGTTCAGAGGGTGAATTTAGTTATGCTACCCCCCTCTGACAGGCACTTTATTCTCAGGCATAATTACTATGACTTTAAAAGTCATATCAATACATGTAGTTAAGTGTACTCTCTAGTTACCAGCAGTATAACCTGACAAGCAGTCTATCAGTTTTATCCCAAGAACCAGGCAGGAATATGACAATAGTCAGGATTATATAGATAAATTTGTATAATTTGATGCTCCAAGCTTCAATCTTTCTTATTTTTTATTATAGTTTCTCAATAAATGTATCCCCAAATTGGCAGATGACACAATGCATAATTAATTAATCGAGGTTCCCAATCTGGGAACCTAAATCTGTCTCTAGGTCTCTTATCGCAGATGAGGCCATCCAGAATGAGGTCCCCAGAGGACCCGCTGTGTGGTGTAGCATTTCTAAATTCACCTTCTGTGGATCTCATTCTAAAATTTTATGTCCTGCACCATTTTTCAGGCCTGCATGTACATTTAGAATCTTCAATTTCCATGTGAATCTGAATACCTTGACCTGGTAAGCCAGTGCATTATTAGCTCAACTTTACTTTGACACTTTCATCTTATATATGCGAGCTCCCTATGGGAGACTTGCATATATACAATGTACATGTAAGAGGATGCACTGGCACAAGATCTTTAATGCTGCAACAGCACAGCTCCCATCATGAAAAGGGTTAATACTAGTAGCCTTTAAGATTACCAACCTATTAACCCTTTCATGATGGGAGCTGTGCTGGTGCAGCATTAAAGGTCTTGTGCCAGTGCATCCTCTTATATATGTATGCGAGTCTCCCATAGGGAGCCACACATACATGTATATACAGTAAGAGAATGCATCTTGATCTTGTAAGCCAGTGCATTCTCTTATATATGCGAGGCTCCCTATGGGAGACTTGAATATATAAGAGGATAGGATACACTGGCACATGATCTTTAATGCTGCACCAGCACAGCTACCATCGTGAAAGGATTAATAGCCTTTAAGATTACCATTTCTGAAAGTGTGGAGTAATAAGCAGAAATTATTGCCATATTAATCATCACTGTAGCCCCATCTAATCTGTCCTCTTCATGTACATTTAACATCTGCATCAATAATATCATTAGCCACTGACATGTTTTAATTATGGGTAATTCTGGAACTGTCTCCACATGTTCAGTGCCTTCCCTCTTCTCCAGAGAATAGACCTCTCTTGTGAAGCCATCATTGATTGACAAACTCATTTGATCTCTTGTACTGACACAAGTCACACAACTATTCACAGACAATGCCAGCTTCTTGGTCCAGAAACTCTAATAAATTGTACAGTCCTTGTCAGAACTATTGGGGTGAACAGATCAGGTCTGATAATATGGTGGAGGACATTTGCAGAATGAGGTCGCCAGAGGGTGTATTTAGTGACGCTACCCTGCACAGCTGGCTAGCATCACTAAATTCACCCTCATGGGACCTTATTCTGGTTAGCTCTCATCCACTATGGGAGACTTAATAGACTCAGATTTAAGTCCCCAGATGGAGAATAATGTGATGTGCACCTATTGGGCACCTCGATTACATGTATTTAATGCCAATTTTGTGGGTATAGAGAAACTAAACTAAAAAGAAATTAATACATGTAGGTTCATAAACACGTAGTTTTATATCTGACTTTTTAAAATAATGAAAGCTACATCGGGTACATTCATATGGATTTTATACAAGTTAGGATATACCGCTATACTTAAAGTAATTGACCACCAATAACATGGTGTCACCCCGTTAATACCGCGGTACTATACCGCGGTATCCTCCAATACCGTGGTACTGATACCGCTTGTTAATGCGAACAAGTATGTGGGAGTAAATACCTCCCCTTAAAGAGTTCCATGAAAATCACTGCGGTATTCAAAAAAATTAATGCGTGCCCGTTAAAAGACCGCGGTATTCAAAAAAATTAATGCGGTGCCCGCTAAAAGACCGCGGTATCATTATCGCCCAATACCGTAACTCCACCGCCGTGACCATCTCGATACCGCTACCGTTTATTACCGGTATCACCGCGGTCATGACCGGGGTATCACCCCGTTTTTCTGGTCAATTACTTTGAGAATAGCGGTAGTGTGTCTGACATTTGCAGAATAAGGTCCCCAGAGAGTGAATTAGGGATGATTTCACACACAGCGGGATAGCATCACTAAATTCACCATCTGGGGACCTCATTTTGCTCTCATCTTCTGGGAAGTATGTACATGTATAGTCTCAAATTAACATTGTTTTAGTCACTTTTTCCCTTAGAACTGTTCAGTTTCTATATTCCTTAATTTGCTGATGGTAAATTTCATAATCGAGGTGACTAATGGCTGAACATCACCGAATTCAACAAGGGGGCGTCATAGCAACTAAGGCATCAGTAAACCTTTCTGTGATAAATTATATGCACGTTTATTAATTTTGAGGCTATAAAAATTGAATTCAGCACAAACTCTAGATTTCTATATGACTATGAATATCAAAATGGTGAGCTTACAGGTATAACTTTATGCATGTACATGGCATACATGTGAATATTTAAATATTGAATAAAACATCACATGACACATACTACTAGTATGTTGATTCCTATACATTCGTGATACTTATTCCTATATTATAAAAATACTTTGTTTAACCATCGTTAATATGTTGAATGTTTCGCTCAGAGTTCCCCCTGCACTATTATTTGGGTCTGCACGTTTATTAACTTCCAATGGAATTCCCCGCCCCTGCACTATTATTTGGAGCCGAAGAGTAAGGAGCTTGAGTCAAAATCCTGACAGGATTAAATCTATTGACCTGCATCAGAGAGAGAGTTAACTGTATACTCTGAGGGAGGCTCATTACCAAAGAAGAATCTCCATATGATTCCTCAATCTGCACAAGCACATGGCTGTCTGTGATGGGCAGCTGTTTTAAACTAGAGGCAGATTCCTCCTCCACTATAAACCACAAATATCCCTCATAATCTGCATTGGTTAGTGCTCAAAATTCTTCATACTTTTATATTTGCCTCTTCAAGGACACTCCTATGATGATTACTGCACAAGTGTTAACACATACATGTACAGTAATGCCCTAATTAATCGACTGCTTAACCACAGCAGAATTATGGGTAACTTTTCAGGATTTAGTCGGAAATATGGCTTGTTGCCATTCATCGGAAAGCTCTCCCCGAGAGCTTTCCGATGAATGGCAACAAGCCATATTTCTGACTAAATTCTGAATAATTACCCATAATTCTTCCATGGTTAAGGAGTCGATTAATTAGGGCATTACTGATGTACATTATCAGATTTGTGGAGACACGGACTGAGTTTGACTGTTCATTGTTTCAATGTACTTGTTTCAGCAGTGAGCATGAACAAATAGTCATTTCTTATCAAAATGGCCGCATGTATCAATCGGAATGGGACATTGAAATGTCCCTCAGTCAGCAGTTAGTTACAGTGTATCCGCAGTCAAGGAATATAACTAGGGTTTCTTTACCGCATATAATCGTGGTGCGACAGCAGTCACAGAACCTTTAACTGCCATGCAGTTATAGTTTGACCGCAGTTATAAATGCATAATGACCCCAGTTACTGCAGCTGGTTACTGTGTCATTTACATGTACTTTGGGCAGTACAGCATTTCTTGAAATTGGTCATGGCAATAAGCATTGTGGTGGGAAACCCCGTGGCAACATGTGGAATCTAACTTGCCACAGCATTAAATTTGCCATGTGACATTTTTCTCCAATTTCGAGGTTTCGTACTGTATGTTTTAGTACTGTATATGTACAGTAATGCTCTAATTAATCGACTCCTTAAACGAGTGGAGTGGAGAGCTTTCCTATGAATGGCAACAAGCCATATTTCCGACTAAATCCTGAAAAGTTACCCATAATTCTGCTGTGTTTAAGGAGTCGATTAATTAGAGCATTACTGTACATATACAGTACTAAAACATACAGTACAAAACCTCGAAATTGGAGAAATATGTCACATGGCAAATTTAATGCTGTGGCAAGTTAGATTCCACATGTTGCCACGGGGTTTCCCACCACAATGCTTATTGCCATGACCAATTTCAAGAAATGCTGTACTGCCCAAAGTACATGTAAATGACACAGTAACCAGCTGCAGTAACTGGGGTCATTATGCATTTATAACTGCGGTCAAACTATAACTGCATGGCAGTTAAAGGTTCTGTGACTGCTGTCGCACCACGATTATATGCGGTAAAGAAACCCTAGTTATATTCATTGACTGACCTGAAAAATTACCCATAATTCTGCTGTGGTTAAAGAGTCGATTATTTAGGGCATTACTGTACATGTATATAAATTTGCTGGAGCCGCAATTATACTGGATGTTATCGTTTCATACCAGATGATGATCACTGTGATTGAACTTTTGCCGATTTATCAATCTATTCTGCAGAAATACAGTAATGCTCTAAATAATCGACTCCTTAACCACAGCAGAATTATGGGTGAGGAGGGTATTCTATGTGATTATAGCACTTGTCCTCCAATCCCTTTTGTCATAAATCAATTTATGAACAAATAAAATATGTTTAAACTAGAATTATGGGTAACTTTTCAGGATTTAGTCGGAAATATGGCTTGTTGCCATTCATTGGAAAGCTCTCGGGGAGAGCTTTCCGGTGAATGGCAACAAGCCATATTTCCGACTAAATCCTGAAAAGTTACCCATAATTATAAGTACTGTGGTTAAGGGGTCTCAGTGAGAGCTTTCCGATGAATGGCAACAAGCCATATTTCCGTCTAAATCCTGAAAAGTTACCCATAATTCTGCTGTGGTTAAGGGGTCTAAGTGAGAGCTTTCCGATGAATGGCAACAAGCCATATTTCCGACTAAATCCTGAAAAGTTACATGTAGTCATGTACCCATAATTCTGCTGCACGGTTAAGGGGTCGATTATTTAGGGCATTACTGTATAAATGTAGAACTTTTGTCAAGCTACATGTAGGGGAGTAACAAATATACTAGTACTCTCTGGAATATAATGTTGGATAAAAAAGATTAGAGTGGGTGACTTTTTAGAAGGGTCGGCCGGGAGATCTCAAACACACCTATTATTTTGTTTAGCCTAATAAATAACATATACAATATACACATGTAACAGCAACAATTAATGTAAAAACAACAATGTACATGTACATGTATAATAAAATTCAAACGATAATAACTTTACACAAATTTATTAAAGTTAATGAATGGTAAAGTCAGTAATTAATACCGGTAGCTTTATACAAATTTAGATAAAATTTACATGTAGGTTATGAATGATAATAACGTAAGTAGTTTACACAAATTTATATCAAAGTTTATGAACGAAATTTATACGAATATGATATCACGCGATCATTTGCAATGATTGATAATGAGTTCTTCTTCTTTGAATATAAGCATTTTCAGGAAGTTACATGTAGCTTGGCTGTCGTACTGTCTCGTACATGTAAGTCTTGGAGGTGATGACATACTAGTACATGTACATGTATAATCTTCACGCAACTCATCTCGTAGCATAGGGGTCCGGGAACATTTAAACAAAATTTAATTTTTATTTTTTTAATTTTTTTAGAAGGGTCACATCTGGATTTGAGGAAATATCGAATATCACAAAGTTTGGGGAAAATGGCATCAAAAACACTACCGGTACATGTATTTTTCTAAATATCAAATGTGCTGATAGAACTACTAGTAAGTGTTGTGTTAACACATACCAGTGTGTTGTGATAATGAAGCCCTTCTTTTGAAAGCATCCCTTTTAATTACATGTAGATCATGCCATGAATCTCTACTAATGCTAACGCCCGTAGAGATCATACTCCATCAGTTCAAAACCCGGGAACTTTTTTTTAAGTTTTGACAGGGAACCGTATAAAGTCGAAAAAATAATGCGGGGAATGTAATTCTTTGTTCATACCTGTTGCTTGATGATTTATTCATCGGTACGTGAAGTTCCCAGCTCGAGATTACATTATTTACGTGACTTTTGAGACCCGATTCCGCGATAAATATTTATTTTATTCCCTGTCGTCAAATTCAGGCCGTAAACGGCCGCAATTCTGATTGGTCGATGACAGAAACTATAACTATAAAAGTATAATTCCCAGCCACCGAACCGGTTGCAAGCTGGTCAAGCTCCCCCTGCGTAACACTCACACTGGATTAATACACACTATAATATCTGCTTTATATTACCATTGATTTGGAATAAAACATTGTTTCGTGCATAAATCGTTTGTATCTGTCTCCGTTGTGAAGAAACTTGTATACTACGGCCAGTGGTGTCCCCAATAACAGAGACTGCTGTCGCATTGGATTGTGTGTGTTACGCAGGGGGAGCTTGAAACAGAATTGCTTCCGCATGCGGCCGCTTATGGCCTGAATTTGGCGACAGGGAATAAAATAAATATTTTTGCTCATAGTTCCCCTGCACTATTATTTGGGTCTGCACTTTTATTAACTTTCAATGGAATTTCCTCCCTGCACTATTATTTGGGCCTGCACTTTTATTAACTTTCAATGGAATTTCCTCCCTGCACTATTATTTGGGCCTGCACTTTTATTAACTTTCAATGGAATTTCCTCCCTTGGAGCCCGAGAGTATGATCTACCCTTTTAATTAGTCATAACTTAAGTACCTTAACCCTTTGAGTGCCAGGGTCCGATCTCATCGGCCCTAAACCTACAAAATAAGTCTGTTTAAGAATATAAGAATAAATTATTAAAATTGTAAAAAAAAAAATTGTTAGGCCAATGCATTCTCTTATATATGCGAGGCGACCTATTGTCGACTCGCATATCCATTGGCACAGGGTATATGGGTTGATACAAAAATCGGACATGGCACTCAAAGGGTTAAATTGTCAAAAAATCATATAATTCATAACTCCAGTCCACACATTGACAAAATATTTGAAAATAAATGAATAAACACATGTTTTATTGGTCAAACATTTAATATTTATTTAAATAATATATCATCAAATAACATATTACTACGGTAAAACCTCTCAAAACCGAACACCTTTCAGACCGACCCTTCTGTTTGGTTTATAGAAAATCGCACTACGATGGGAATGTATTGCCGTCGTTACTAACATGGTTGGCTGATTTAAATCAAGCGATTTAAATCATTGATTTCAAGATTTAAATCAATGATTTTTTTCAAATAAATCATTGATTTAAATCATGATAAAAAGTCAAGAACTTAGTACAATATCTAACAATGCTTCTGTAAACTGTAACATGAGTATGATTAAACAATATACAAATTGGATAATAGATATGAAATTGTATAGTAATTATCAACCATATACAATGTAGAAATTACAGGCATACTGCATGTTACCATATTTACTGCTCCAGAAATGGCCTGTTCCGCTTAGCATTTTCAGTATTGTTTGTAACTACATTCAGATTCAGCACACCTCACTACACTTTAATTTTCTTTCCTTTTCCTTTGCCGTACATGTAAATGCTAACTGAGTAACTCTACCATATACTCTGCCATCTATCTACTCTAGTTACATGTATCTAGTGTCTATATGTGTATATAGGTATGTGGTGTGTGTATAGATGTGTGTATATCACAGTGATAGAGGGCAGGGTACTAGTAGGAATGTATGCGCTCTGGGCCATCTGGGATAAAGCGCTATATAAACATTATTTTAATATTATTATTATTATACTCGATATATGGTGTGGTTACCATCACTGAGAGCAAATGTGATTGATAATATTCAGTTTTAAGCCCAGGTCTACATTTCCAGATATCACAACATTGGAACCCACATGGACCTAAGTATATGCATAAAGTACATTGTCGCTATATCTGTACTAGTACTGCCATAATAATTGTGTGAGATTGGTATACAAATAATATTAAATAAGAACACAATCATAGAATTCTGATTAATCCAGCCTTGGATGTAATAAGCAACACCTTTCAGAACCATCATTTATCAGAGAAATGTATATCTTCATAACAGTTAGAAGAAAAAAATCGGATTTAAATGTCGAATGTCGAAGCACAACGAACTCATTATTGTAATTTATTGATTGATTAAACTTCAATCAATAAAGTACTAGTATATGTACATGTACCAAATAAAATATAAATAACCATAGTGAATAGATAAAACATGGTATAAATCACATATAAAAAGAATTAAAACATAGTACCGGATGTGCAGGGGGGGGGGGGGGGGGGGGGGAAGATGTCGTAGCACACCGGTATAATAAAACATAATGCAAGACAGGATAAGAAGAGATATATTTTACGGTGATTCACGTTTTTTTGAAAATGTCGTTGATACGGTATACCGGTAGTAGCACAGGTTTCGCACTTCTGTATGTACATACTAGTACTGATTTAATAGCGGTCTTTTTTTCGGCAAACAAATTATAACAGCAGGTGTCTGATTAGATATCTGTATACTTATTTCACACATTGAGTGAACAACGGTGACATCGACACGGAGAATTAGAGCACTTACACTTTTTTTTTACAGCAATCATTGCACTGAGTTGGACTCGTAATTTTACAATCATCAGTCCTTCCCAGGAGACGGGAGTGATAGCTCTCGCACCCGTACGCACTCGTAATTTTAAAATCACGGGTGCTAAAATTTGCACCCATCCCTCATTTCAAAATACTAATGGAGACTGTAATTGTTTCCATAGTGAACTATTTGAAGGTTCATTTAGATCCTTTACCATCTCAGTTCAACTATGGCATATTAAAGTGTAACTGGACATAGGTCTATTCCACAATGACTTTTTGTTTGAGAAAAACCCAACTTACAATTATAGTATGGGTGCAATATTACACCCGTCTTCTGAATTATGGGAGCAAATAAATGCTCTCGCTGTGTTTTCCTCGTGGGAAGGACTGAATCATTGTCCAAACTAAACACTAATTTGCTCAAAGTACACAATGCTAGTGTATTGTCACAAATACAATTTTAATCAAGCTCACCAATACAGTTTTAATCAAGTACATGTATCACAATGGGTGAGCAGTCATGAAAACGACCGCTCCGAGTTGAATTTAGACCAGAAATTTAAACTTATAAAAGATCCCCAGTACGTGTACACCAGAACCAACAATTTAAGAGCTCAGCATCAAGTACATGTACATGTACCTGTATGTCAAATCTACCGCACGTGCGTTCGGTTGGTATCGTTTTCCATGTTCTGATTTAGGAGGTAACAATTAATGTACATGTATTTGTTTACTTCATGGACTAAAAATTAAAAATCCATCCAATGTTCGTAATAGAGAGGTTCCGGTTTACAGATGTACTTTTTAGTGAGAATGCACTTGGATGTAATTCGTTCGGAATGGCAAGGGATTCAGTTTAAAAAGGGTCCGGTTTGGAGAGGTTTCACTGTACTGTATCAACAATTTAGGGGGAACCCACCCGCATTTATTGGGTGAACCCGATGGAAAATAGCAGTTCTAAGGGTGGGTACTTAGTCCTATTCTTATTTCCCAGACATGATTGATACATGGACATGTGTAGTCCAAAATTGACTATACATTGAAGGGATATCTTTAGTATCCCGTAGATTTTCGACTAGGACATGTGGTACCATAATTTGTCTTTCTATTGATGTGAACAATAATAAGAATTAAAGGTTGCAGACCCCACGTTCCACGAATCGAGGTCGCTTTTTGGGACGTTGCCTTTTTTAATGAACAAAGAATTCAAATTCTGGTAAAATTTTACTCAAACTAGACTATGACCTGCATGTTCTTAAACTTTAAGGTGAGCCATACTCCAAGTATCAAGAGATTCTTTTGAAGAATGCTCAATTTTATCATTGAGACAACACAGAAGTTATTAAGTTGAAAAGGGGGCATAACTCTGTAAAAAATCATCGGACCATGACCACATTCAAACTTGGCCGGCGTCTTCTCAAATGAGAGCCACGTACTAAATATCAAGAAATTCTGTTGAATATTTCTCAAGGTATCATGCGGACAAGGAATGAAGGATGGGCGGACGCGCGCATGCACGGACGGACATGCTGATTATAATAGTCCTCCAAAATTTTGCGTGGGGTAAAAAAGGGACTACATGTAGTTCAAAGTTTGATTAAAATCAATTTCCAACCTGAAATTCAAACTTTTTTTAGAATTCAATTTCAATTTTAAATTGAAAAATTTAAATTCATTCAGAAATGCATTCAGATTCAATTTCAATTCGGACTCAGAAGCAGAGCAAATCATACCTGCAATCAGTATCCTGTGTCTTCACAGCTATTTTCGTCTTGGTATCATTAGATGAAGAATGGCATAAATCACATGAAACAGATTGATTGTGTACGCACTGACAGACACGGGACAGCGAACTTGCATCGCCTGATTGATTTGCAGCCGTCGGGACGGCAGACAACAAAACACCATTCAATTTCGTCAATTCTTCACCATTTGTCCGGCTAGACACCGCTTTTGCAATGCATGTTTTGATATCAGAAAATCCTTTGACACTAACTCCATTCCTTCTGCATATATCCACCACATTGTCTTTCTCTCGACAGCACGAATCCATACTTCCATTTCCCCCATTATCTTTCATGCAACCAACCCCCGCCATCTTGAAAACCAGCCTCCGTGACGTCACAACAAGGTGCACGGAATTCCCTCCTTGGGGTTTTCCCAGATTTCCGAACGCTTAAACGTGACGCTGCTGCCGAATTTTCATAGAAAACAATGGGTTTATCAGTAGTAATGAAATGAATTTATTCGAGGGAATTTGCCAAGAGAAAATGCAGTTATTGTAGGTCAGTTTTTAGCAACATTTAAGCACTATTGATTTACTAGTGTACTTATTTTTGTTAATATTTGAAGCGGCACAGGTGATCCAGTGCAATATATTATACGTCCATGCCCATGGGCATTGATTGATCACTCCATGTTCAGTGATTATTGGATTTTTTTCATCAGAATCTGAATCTGAATGGATACGCTGCAGATCCCAATTCTGGTAATTTCGCTGTGGGAGAGAGAGTCTCAGATCTTTTCCTTCAGCGCACTCTTGAAGGAATCCACAGGCTGTTGTTGTAGAATTAAGGATTCCTCCAGCTGATTCCAGTCGCATATGGTTCGAACGAATATGGAATTAGCGAACTGATCTGACACGTATGGTATAGCCTCGTAGCACTGACTGTTGTTCATTATTAGGTGCCGAGGAATTTGGCTGGTGACGTATCCTGTCAGAACTTAGCTCTGCGATCTAAGACGCCTTGTTTCGGGTGTAAAGTATTGATTAGGGGGTATAGCCGGGACCAGTCCGCCCACTACGTACCTTACTCGTGAATCCCAGCCTATTTATTTTCCGCCGTTTCTGCAATGTTGGTAAATCGAGCTTGTCGAGAATCTTGGTCATATATCCCTCTTCTTTGCTCTTGTACTAGAAGTCTCTTTTAATGAAACGGGCTGCTCTACGCTGGATTCTTTCCAACTTGTCGATGTGATTTTGTTGGTAGAGATCCCAGATGGTGTGTGCATAGTCCATGATGGATCTGACCAGCGATATGTACCCCATTCTTCTGCAGTCCTCTGAGCAGAAAGCCAAGAGTGCATGCTGCTTTCCTGGAAACATTTATAATGTGGGCGTCCCATGTCATGGTATTACTTAAAGTTAGGCCAAGCTACGGGTGTTCTTGTACATGTACTTCTTTGAGTATATCTCCTTTCAGTCTGTAGTAATTGTCAGAGATTTTCCGGGATGACATTATGATCAATCGAAATATGCCACACCTTTTCCTTAGTTTAGCATTCTATAGTATATAGGGTTGAAACGATTAATCGACTAGTCGTAGACGACGCTGAGATGTCAGAACGTCGACACTGAATTTTGTCGTCGACTAGTCGGAATATAGTGTATTAGTTTCATGTATAACGTTTTCAAGATCAACTCCGGCATAAACGGTGTTAACTGCGCAGCCCTCATAATTGGCTACGGCAATCGGCAATGCCGAAGCCATTTGCTGAAGCAAACTGGGCCACGGTAAAGGGTTGCCGTAGCAGATTGCCGAAGCCAAACAATCTGAATTAAAAGGGCTGACTGCGCGTAAGTTATGGTACCGTAAGTATAACGTTTGGTGGCACCCGGAATTGACAGTGTTACTAGTATAGACACACACAGACCGGTGACCCGACTATTAATTGAACGAATGAAATTGACAACACAATGTCTCACTCGTCGTTTGAGGTCAAAGACATGATGGCAATGATTGACGCGGCTTTGTCATTTGTCCCAGACCGCTTTGATATAGACACTGTGTATATTTCAATTGATCTTGCACCGTCGGGTTATGATGCGACGCTGGTTGAAGGTCGCTTAAGGCAGCCCTTTTATTTCAGATTGTTTGGCTTCGGCAATCTGCTACGGCAACCCTTTATCGTGGCCCAGTTTGCTTCAGCAAATGGCTTCGGCATTGCCGATTGCCGTAGCCAATTATGAGGGCTGCTTAAGGTGACGTCATTGGTGCTACCATATATAAATGATACTAACATTAAGAACTGGCTATCGTATTCTACAACGTAGCCTATACTATAGGGCGTATTTAGTCGGAACATTAACATTTTATAGTGACACCGCTCGGCACCGGTTTATTGGTGATCACGTGACTAAACAAAATAATCTCGAACGCTGATATTAAATTAAAAACCTGTATAAATGATCGTGTTTCTAATCATTATCCACCACATGTCTAATTATATAATTACATTCAGTGTGTTCGATAAATATCAAGAATTCAAGATGTTTACAGTATTATTTCCCAAATAAATTGGTGTGTATGCAGGGAAATGCGCAATGCAATAGACCGTCATTGCATCAGTCATCAGTGGACGCCATGTACGATGAATATTCCGTACAATGTTATGTTTGAAAGTTTTGATATCGGGTACCGACTAGTCGACGCAACGCGACTTGGGCCTCGACTAGTCGACTCTGAAATTTACTAATCGTTTCAACACTAATAGTATACAGTACATAAAGCCTGTGGTACCATATAAGGAAAACACTCAACACTGTGGGAACACCATTAACTTAAGCCCACCGTGAATCACAGGGTGAAAGGCATTCGCAGGGATTTATCTAGTCCAAGTCTTCTCGTACTAAAACCAGCTAAGATATTGGGATGGAGATGCTGGTATTTAGTCCGAGATCGCGCCCCTAGCCTTCTTATGACACGAGTTAAGCGTTAATGACCCGCTCAAATAAAACCACAATTATATGAAATAAAATATCACAATTGCAACAATAAACGGATATTTTCCGCAGAAGACATGCTATTTTATCTGAAACCCACATCAGTTGTGAATTGAAAGCGGTAATTTAATGTGAAAAGAGACATTTACCGCACTGTTTACAAATTTTTAAAAGTATGCGAACTCAGTTGACCTCGCGAACTGTGTTCGGCATTTTCCGTTGAAAATATTCCGTAGATTTTCGACTAACCATGCAAATTACGATGAATTCTCCATTGTAATCGTAATTATGTGTGTCAATAAATAAAAAATAAATAGATTAAGTAAACATTGAAGATATAAATGTAATACATTAAATAAATTACGGGAATTACAACCCTCTCAAAGTTTAAAACAATGTAAACACAACGAGCATTAGAATAAATATGGCGCTACATTTCACCCACATTTGGTGGACTTCCGCAAAATTAAGATATATACTAAGCGAACAGAGCAATATACTGCTCTTGTTAAGCACACAAAAAATAAAAAAAAAATTGTATAAATTTTGAACCTTAAGTTTGAAAAGTCCCACTAAAACCGAAGAACTATATTTCGAAACGGTGTGATTCGGTTCTCCGATTATTTTATCAACACAAAAGTCAAAACGCACATGGACGAAAATCACATGCATGGCAAGTCAGACACAAGAGTTCTAATTTGCTGCAATTTTGACGAGTTGCTTGCGAAAATCGTCAACAAAACTACTGTTCTGATCCTCCATTATGTCATTAAGTTGCGGGAATTGTTCTCAAAGCACATATGATTTGGACTTTGGAGCGATTGGTTTTCGCCATTTTGTTTGGAAAACCCCGCGCTATATATAGAAACGGAAACTAGTATACCCAGAACGATCTCCGGACTATGCCGGAGTTCTTCGGACCACTACGGCTTTCAGTTAAAACGTAAACAAACAGAAAAAAACCGATGTTTGTGGCAATCAACCGGAATATTCTATGTGTAATTTAACATTAAAGTTAGATTATTATACACCATTTAATATGACCATAAGATGTCTCTCTTTCCGATGTATATAGCATCATGTATTGATTTGTTAAGTAAATCGAGTAAAATACACCACAGATTCCCGCCACAGATCCTGGGCGTAACTCGTGTAATAAGAAGGCTATGGGCGCGATCTCGGACTAAATACCAGCATCTCCATCCCAATATCTTAGCTGGTTTTAGTACGAGAAGACTTGGACTAGGATTTATCCACGGTGAACTTGAGTGGATCGGATTAAGATGAATAAACAAACGCTGGGGAGTCTTGCCGGCGATCACTAGGAATCACTGCGAATCACAGAGAATTGCACAAATTGCCGACATCTACGTGTTCACGCCATAGTGGAAACACTTTACTGTAGTTATTTTGAAACATACATACAGTGTATGCTGTACATTTTTTATATTATGGTTGATATTTTCAGAATGCCAGTATGATTAACTAGTCACGTTTACATGTAGGTATCAATAAATATATATTTTTTTATTATATGGATCGTTTCCGTCCCTCGATCACTTAAATTTCGAATTTTAAATCGCATGTGGACCCTCGCAAACTTTGTAATATTTACATATATACATATATATGAATACTTGGAGCAGAAGAACATTTAAATACATGTGTACTTTAATTTTAGCACGGTAATGGTTGCATTATTAGTTGTTTTCATTATATATGAATTCAATGCATGTCCTGCTTGTCTGTATCATGTGTGTAATCTCCATAACTTAATTACCATACATGTACGTGTATATATAATTGTTTATGCACATGTAGCATATATGTATATCTTTGTTTTAAAGTGCACGTGTGTTGGCCTATTCCTGATGTGGTAGATATAAAGAGCGTTTATTTAACTTATGTGAGAAAAATTAAAAACAGCTGGCAAATGACTGTGGCCATGGCAAATATTTTCAGAATATGTGATGCCGGTTTATCAATATTTCGTGTGTTTGTCAACCTATCTTATAACTCCTCCCATATTACGTAGGCACAATTTAGAAGCTCAAATGATCCAAGTTCGACGTTTAAAAATGAAAATTTGTTTAAATATATTTTTAATAATAGATATTTTTTTTTACAAAAATGTTTAAAAGATCGAAATGTGTGCTAAGTGCACACAGGGATAACATTCCCTCTGCACTTTGTCCAGCCCCTAAATTTATAAATAAAGTTTGAGTTTGATTCAGCTAATATATATGTGTATATACTAGTATAATACAGGTACTTTCATGTATTTGATTATGTCCAAAAATTTATAAAAACATGTATCATGTTTTGTTATTTTTGGTTTAAGGAGATTAAAGAATTGAACATCTCATCAGATAGCGTGCGACTGTGTCCTTGTTGCCCCGCTCTACACAGTGCATTTGTCTCTTGTGGAGCGGGTTGTGCTCTGCCAAGGCGCCTGGTGATGTGGTATGGCAGGGATAGTGGGAGTGAGGGTGTTACCACAGTAGTTGGTAGTCGTGGGTAGATAGGAGCTGCATGCATTGTTTGGATTTCCAAGTAATGTGTGTAGCTGCAGATTACTCGCGGCTGCCTGCTGCTGTTGGTGAAATATATTGCAACGCACGCGTGTAATCTGTACATTCTATGTACATATGTTAATTAATGTTGTCTAAATGTCATTACTTGATTTAGCAGACAATATTAAACTTGATTGATTGTTATTCGAGAGAATGATAGTATAGTGGGTCTCAATCAGATCTTACATAATCTTTGATAGTTCCGCCAAGTCTACGAGTTGTGAAATCTTGGACATGACATGGACATCGGTCGGTATTTCAAGTATGGCGCCCTTTGTCACACAGTGTTTTTTAATGAGTGACAGTACATCAATTAACAAAATCAGTTATCTATTCTCATGTCACCAAATCTGTGAGATGTGGCCTTGGCGATTCCTGCATAGTTTGTTTCAATGTTGTTAGAACAAAGTGATGATTTTAAATATTCCCTAAAGCATGTACTTTACACATACAACAGATTTCGGCATTATATATTAAAATATCTCCAGATCGGAATATAATAACTTATACATTCTGCGTTTCTGTTTTCGTTACTCAGCATTAAGAGATTATATATTTAAAGGGCGCAGTTTAATCCTATTGTTATCGTTTGATGACAAATTAACGAAAAGAAAAACATGGAATAAATGGTGTTTTTTTAACTCATGAGCTTTTGTGACGTGTTACTTATGGATGATTGTGTGGATTTTCTCTATGCTTGTGCCATAATGTAGATTTCCTGTCAAAACAAAACTATTGCAGTTCTATTTGGTTTTATAATTCAGGCGCAATTATATTTGTCTCACCTAAATATCGATAATTGTCTTGATCGTTGTTCAATCTTTTAGTGACCATGATGATGTTCCCAGTCAGCTTTCTTGGTTTTCTTGGTGACAAAAGTGACCCTCCGCGTGTGCGCAGTGAATAATTTCCTATTAATATGTATTATTAATATGAACATGTAACATGGTGAAGGAGTCACACAGAACCACGCAACATCCAATTTAGACAGATTCATGTGAATACATGAAGATAAAGATAAACACGTAGTTGCATATTTGCACACATAAATGACTTTAATTGACATCAATAATATATGTACATGGACCCCGGAGAAATTGGAAAACAATGATTACTACAAATAAAGATTAATAAACAAAAATTGGAATGGCGACTCATGGTAACCTGGCAGATGTTATAACGGTGTTAGTTTTACTAAAGTTTGAAAATGATATTATTATTATACGATATATTGATAAATGCACGGCTTATTGATATACTCTTAGTACCAGCTGACTTGCTGTGAACAATACATGTACATGTATTTGATAATGTCAGAGATATTTACCAGCTCTATTCAGTTTTCGCACAGAAGTGAAATTAACGATCTTTATTTCTACCATGTGAGGACTAGACTAACAAGCAATGCTCTTTATCATTCCATGCCGAAGTTTGGGACCCAAACGTTCTCAAAGTCGATTGCTAGAATTAATACAGAAAGAGACTATATATGTTCATGTATAACAATTTAACGACACACAATTGTACATTGTTGATCCCTGGAACAAGGTCACTGTGTAACCAAATCGATCATAATTTGGAATTTTCAAACCAGCAAGTGCCTCTAAATTGAGCAAGAAGTTCAAACAAAAAAATTTATAATTATTTGTTTTTAAATATTAAAACAAAATCATGTCAACATTTTTAAAAGACCAAAATGTGCGCGAAGCTCACAAAGGGGGCACAGTAATAACATCTTCCATTTAACAATAGCCTGTTTCAACTAGTTTGTATATAAATATATTATTATACATTAATATGTTGTTTTTTTTTTCAAAAAGTTTTATGAAAAAAGATAAAAGAGACAATTGTGGAAAATGTAATGCTATTCCCATTGCGTACCGTATATAAGAGTTTCGTGGTGAATGCCCACAATCCACCATGTTTCACGGTGGTATGTAGTGAGGTGTGAAGAAACTGCCATCACCTTGCTGATTACACAATGGCACCTTGCTAATCCTTGCATTCCTTATTCCACACACTTTGTGTACTGTATATATGTTGGTAGCCGAGAGGTAGCGTACTGGTCTCTCATGCTAGTGCCAGTAATGGACGGGGGTCACAACCTGAATGATACCAAGTTTGTCTGGCTGAAAAGTCTCATTCGAGATCACTGAATAAAGATTCGAATGCAAAATGCTGACTCCCCCCCCCCCCCAATTACTAAATTGTCCACCTGGGTATGTTGTAGTGGGTGCAGTACGCTGTCCGATCAGACTCGGACATTAATGACTGACCCGTGTACATGCCTTTGCATGTGCACGTTAAAGAACGCTACTGGAGTCACCACAGGGTTATAAAGTTACTCGGCCGTGGTAGCACTTGTACTAGTGCGTCTATAACCAAACTAGGTTCCTGCACTGAAATATCTACAGATAAAGATCCCTTATTTTTTAATTGATTCAATGATCAACGGATGTGTTTCTTTTTATGCATGATTTTGATCAGATTTTACAACTGATGCTAATGCTGTAAAGGTGTCGTGTGATCAAACTCAACTCCATAGGCATAGACCTACTTGTCCTAGATTATAGACCTAACTTAATGGTCTCAGACTGTTAGGTCTGTCATGGAGACTAATTTCACTGATGGACGTTTGTATCTAAATCCAAAGGTACCGTCCACAGTTGTTGGCCATTATAAATAAATATTAGCCTTAGAATAATTACTAGTAAAAAAAGTGTAGAAACAACATATTCGAGGTACCCTCCCAACCTCACTTTTTGCACCCGAATATTTTTGAACCTCAAATATGTTGTTTCCAAACTTTTACCATCTAGGATTGCCTCAACTATGAGTTTTCAGAATCGACTGATCGACCATTATCATCGACGGTTAGTCGATAAATCATTCATATATGCGCCCTATATTACATCCATGTAAACAAGTGATAAATGCAAAATTATGACGACTACTTTACATCCATTCTCAATACTGTTATAAACTGTCGGTGTTCCATGTTTTATTTCATATATTCAACAAGGAATACTCCTGCTCTCATTCGTCCTGATGTAGTTATAAACATGCCCTTACTATTAGATATTGCCAAGAATTGGCCGTGGAGCAGTAACTTATTCTTAACTTCCTGTGTTTGTCCTGAGTATGGACTATAGCTTATATGATTGAGCTACAGTATACATCATGGCCACTGGCCCATTTGCATCTGCAGTTTGCCTTGCCAACGCGGCCAAACTGCAACTACACCGCGGCTCCACCGACTAACTGTTGGGCCGTGGTGTAGTTGCCGTTCGGCCGCGGTGTACTTGCCGTTCGGCCGCGGTGTACTTGCCATTTGGCAGCGGTGTACTTGCCGTTAGGCCGCGTGCTCAACTGCAGTTACAAAATCTGACACCGCGGCCGAACGGCAAGTACACCGTGGTAGCAAAGGACACTTGTTTTGTCCAGCGGGGTACCTTATTTTGAAACAAACCATTACACTGTACAGAACTTCATTTTATTATTTTTTGATTATTTCCCACTGGTTGCCATCTGTGTATTCCAATTTCGCACATCTTATTCGTAACTCAAAGTAACCATTTGCCATTTTGAATTTATTGTCCTGACAATAATAGATGCCCGAAACAAGCAGTTGTTGAATTATAACTCACTTTACCAGATACATTTTGAAAAATCTTCTATTGCAGTCATTTTTTCATTGATAATCGTTGATTACTGTCAGCCGATTATCAATTATAAAATCAATAATCATGACAGCCCTAACTAGCATACAAAACATATGTCCACCCTACACTTGAAAATTGTTCTACGATCTGGCATCCATGGCAAGTCTACCAATGCCACCAAATAGAAATGGTCCAACACAGAGCTGCCTGGTACATGTACACAACACAACACACATAAATATCCATTCTCGTAAAGTCCTAATCAGCACACTGAGTGTATTTGGAATCATTATATACAAATATGGATATCATTGGAACCGGCTCCTTGACCACATTGTGATAGTTACAGTTAGCCCTGTGCCAATGCATTCTCTTATATATGCGAGTCGACCATAGGTCGCCTCGCATATATAAGAGAATGCATTGGCCTAAAAAAAATCTTTTTTTACCATTTTTTCTCAAATTCTTTAACAATTTAACAATTTTTAATGTGTTAAGCCAATGCATTCTCTTATATATGCGAGGCGACCTATGGTCGACTCGCATATATAAGAGAATGCATTGGCACAGGGCTAACTGTAACTATCACAATGTGGTCAATGAGCCGGTTCCAATGATATCCGAGCTGTGCCTCAGACAGCCCTCATAATTGGCTATGGCAATCGGCAATGCCAAAGCAATTTGCTGAAGCAAGCAAACTGGGGCCATGGCAAAGGGTTGCCATATCGGATTGCCGAAGCCAAACAATCTGAATTAAGAGGGCTGCTCAGACATACTACAACATATAAAATTTCCCTCTCTTGAACAGCAACGCTTATATACATCACTCGTCCTGTTCTCCAAAATCTAAAACAACATAGTTAACATACCAGACACTGCCTCCTCACCACGTCTAGAGACCATAATTTTGTGCTGTATTAATATGTACACAAATACATCGGCACCTCACAGTGAAGGATCCAGCAATTTTTTGGGGACACCTGTTTCTGGGCAATGTATGCCGAAGGCATATCCCGAAGGTTGAAGGCCTGAGTGGTGGAAGGTTTTGGAATGTTGTTCCTAATTACTCTAATTCATTTAATAGGCTATTTTCTAAAATTCATGTGAGAAAAACATACATAATATACATGAAGTTCAGAAACAATATCTATTAAGTTAGAAATTACTAGTAGTACTAATCTCTATGTTAATTATCCATTTGGTATTATGAAATCCCACCTGATAACCAGGTTGATTTTATCAAATTATCATTGGTCCTGTACTGTAATTTCACTTGAATTTGATTGAAATACTGAAGGCTGAATGATAACAAACCTGAACTCAAAAACTATTTGAAGCTTTTTAGAGTTCTTCTCAGGACTGTTTATTTTAAATTTGGGTTCCGTCTGGCTCATGTTTCAATTTGCCACCATTGGGTTATGCCAGCACCTGTGCTGCAATCTATTGTTGAGTTTTGTAGTTATTTTTCAAAAATAGCATGGAATTATTGAAATGTGAATCTAAATAAAACAAAATTAAAAATTACTCCAAAATATGCTAATGCAATTCAGCACTGACGTTATGCAACCGCGTATTTCTCCCAAGGCAACGGTGAATATCAAATTATCAATGCAGTCATAACGTACATTGAATGCATTATCAATGCGACAACCGCATTGGTTTGACGTTATGACCACCTTGTTAATGACTGAGGACCGTGTTAAAAGGGACACTTATTTTGAGAATATGTGTAGGTCCGGAGTTGTAATTCCAAAACAAATTTCCCAAAATAAATAAATGACCTTGGCCATCCACCAGTTAAATATTATGACTGTATAATTTTACATCAATTTATCAATGCGTCCACGCTATGATATAAATGATACAACAATCGATACGGGCATTCAAACGATGCATCTCTCAACACATAAATCGCATACATGTGTATGATATAAACAATCCAGTTAAGGGATTTCCACACTTAAGCTTTGTCAGGAGGTGGAAAGTTTAGACGCACCTACACAGCAAACTACTTAATTGTTAAGCTATTACACCACATGAAGGAATCTATACTATATGAAGACCACACCTAGCTTATGATATGACAATAAAAATGTCAAAAAGATGACTTTAATCCTAGTTTTAGAAGGGAAATTTTGAGAAATACAAATTGAGTGGAAATGAATAACTGCCGTAAAAAGTACATGATATGAATTAGTAAAAGGCTTGAATGGCAATATTTACTGCTTTAAGAATCTCAACATTATGTTAGGTGTGTGCTAGAAAATTGTGAGAAGCCATTATCATGAACTGCTACATCAAGGAACTAGCCTAATGTTTGTATTCAGGGCAGTCGGCTCAAGCTGGGAGCGATCAGCAATCAGAGATAGCTGTTAAGCTGGGAATTTGGCTATGGACATATGATGTAAAAGTGATACTAAAACTCATCTCAGCCCAAAGGATTTAAATGACATAAGTGCAGCTGAAGATGTTAACCAGTTTAAAAACAGCTTGTGCAGACATTTTCAACTTAAATCAATGAAATCTCATATATATTTTGAAGACCTCTGTTTGTCTGTTTGTTTGTCTTTATGTCATTTATACAAATCTACGATTCTCGACCGATCGGGACGAAACTTGGTACGTTTGTGTAGTTTGACCAGGCGGTCGTCGTTGTCGTATTGGCGAGTCCGTGCGACGCCCGTGCAGCGCATGTGCAGACGATCTCGGAAACGGGTGGAGCTATCGACTTGAAATTTGGTATGTGAATGTATCTTGCCCCGGATACAAATTTTATCGGGTCGCCGAGCCCGTGCGACGCCAGCTTCGCGCATGCGCAGACCAGATCTCGGAAAAGAGCGTTCGTATCCGCAGTGTCGTTGATAAAGAGCGTATGCGTGTAGTGTGATTCTTACGTCTGGGTCCTGACGTGAGCGTGACTGTAGCCAGACATGAGCGTGTTGTGTGATTCTTACGTAAGGGAGATTTTCATCGGGTCAGTTTTTCCGCCCATGGTGATCTTCACCTTGAAACGGGTACCCACAAATGATATATATGTATGTGTCCTTTATAGACTCGAACCGATTGAGCTCAAACTTGCTACCTAGGGGTACTTTTGTGCGGGAAGTGTCATGGACGGGTCAAATTGTGACCCTGACTTGACCTTGACATTGAAAATGATCAATTCAAGGTCAAATCGGGTAAAACTGGCTGATTTCGACGAAATTTTACACCTAGGTGCAGCATACGTGTCTCGGAAGCTGTTGCAATTGCTTTTTCGAACAAAGCCATGAGACGAACCACGCCAGTGGCGGGCTAACCTGCTAGTATGATATAAAAGAAGATAAAATCCCATACTTCCCCATAAACATTAGGTTGACACAAAATAACATGGATGAACATGAACAGGAAATAAGAGATTGATCTGTTAATTTCCTCAGCTGGATCTGGAATTAAAAGAAATATCATCATGATGGAATGGGATCAAAGAGATTGCTCTCTTCTCCCTACAATAACCTCAGCATAAAATACAGCTATATAACAACCTTAATATGGAACCAAGAAATTGCTCATTTTCCCCTCATCAAATAGATGGCGATAAATAATTACTAAAGATCAGCCATTATCAATTACCAATTATCAGTTTCACAGCAACCTACTAGTACATTATACCAATTATACTGGTTTTACATAGAGGAATAGATTAGACACCTACTAGTATCTAACCAGAATGCTAAATAATTTAGGTAAACAAGGATCTGGATCAAGAGGCCAACAGACCTGCATCCAGTTAAGGGTTAAGGTATCTTAAGGTATTTGCACACGGAGGTGAGGTGCCAAATAGTGTTGGATAAAATTTCACTATTATTGATTTCAACCAAATATTTCACCCATCACTATTATTAGGCACCTACCGTAAGAGTAGACTGTAGAAGCTGCAAATGGCAGAGTTCAAACAGCATTTGGGCATATCGGGATACACGATATTGTATGACCGATATGATACATGTACTAGTACAGTAATGCCCTAAGTAATCGACTCCATAACCATAGCAGAATTATGGGTAACTTTTCAGGATTTAGTCGGAAATATGGCTTGTTGCCATTCATCGGAAAGCTCTCGGGGAGCTTCCGATGAATGGCCTGAAAAGTTACCCATAATTCTGCTGTGGTTATGGAGTCGATTACTTAGGGCATTACTGTATCTCATCATTCTTTATCTTGATTCACCGAATGTATCTCCCATCCCCTTGCATGTTGATGGACAGAAATCATGACCCATGCTGACTCGGTTTGAACGACAGCCCCCAGATTGACTCAAAAAAATACAGAGATGACATTCATTATTGATAAGATGTTAGCTTTTTTTGTAATAATTATTCCCTCCTATTCATTCCCATAGATATTTGATATATTAATATAACTCTTCACAACAGATATAGTAATGCCAGTAAATGGCAATTTTCTTGCACTAGATAATCACACTCCTGAGTAGATTTGGTCATATTAAATCCGATAACTTAATTTTCTGCCATTTCTTAGCCGTCATGTTAATAACCACTGATTTTTTTATCTTACTCGAAAGCCCATGACCACATTGAAACCATTATTCATTCCTTTTTTAATCCTTTCTGTACTCAATGGATTCTTCCAGTCAATTAAAAAGTGTATATCGGAATAGTCTATTATTGATTTCGAGAGATGTTAAGATGATAAAAGCAGATGACAGATAAATAAAAGTGCAGAAAGAGCCCTATTCATTGAGGGAAATGTTTAGATAATAAGTTGAACAACATGACATATCAACTTATTATCCGAACATTTCCTGTGGGATAACTACTTGTCAATGATGCTTTAGTATTGAAAGGTTTAAACTTATTATCTAAACATTTTCAGTGGGATAACTACTACTCATCAATGATGCTTTAGTATATAAAGGGTTAATTATACACCTGATTTAGGTTATGGACAACTGGTTTATTTAACTTTTGCTCTGGCTATTTGTATGGAAATTTGACCTCTAAAGGCTCTTGACCTTGACCTCCCTCTTAATAATCATTTTAATGACTCCAGGTTGATGGTGCTTGTGGTCAGACAACATTGATGATCATGATATGGCAGACTCAAAACACATACAGCCTCAGCCTGAATCAGCCATGAGCCTCCAAGACGTCGAACTTGACTCAGCACAAGCGCAAGCAGAAACACAAGCACAAGCAGAAACACAAGCAGAAACACAAGCACAAGCAGAAACACAAGCGCAAGCAGAAACACAAGCAGAAACACAAGCACAAGCAGACTATGATGTAAGACACAAGCATCGCCATAGCGATGAGGAACTTGAGTATGATGTACGATATGCAGAGGAGTTCCCTGAAGCTTATGATGGTGGTGAGGTTACTGCACCTGAAGCTGGTCATCAGCCGGATGATCTGACTCTTCACGACGTACACCAGGCTGACATGAAGTACCAGCAAAAGCAGTCAGATCCTCGCTACAAACACCACCAGGGGGAGCCTAATTATGATGATCATCAGCATGATGCTCGTTATCGACACCAGGTGGCGCCAGATCATGATGTTGGCCACACGGAACAAGTCTACTATCAGGATGAGGATGAGCATGCACAATATGAGGTTTGAATTTTAGAGTTATATAACTAAGGGTCAATCCACACCGGGTGCGAGCGCCCAATTATTACAGCCGTTTTCTGTCGTCCGTAGCGGTTCAAAGCGCGCGATTTTTATTTTCACACCGAAAGTGACTGGATTGCTTCGTCTCATTTAATTTAATTATCAAATATACTATGTCAAGTGGAATGGTGCGTTTAATTGTATTTTATTCTATATTTCCAGTTTTTGAGTTCTTTTTATCAGGGGGGGGGGGGGATTGTGGGCAATGTGACCTCACAAGCTTGAAATGGGTTGTGGATTGGGACCAAAAATTAACCAGATGATCCTGTTATTATGTCGAGCTCTTGCCATGCATTTTTCTCTTCTCATTTGTCCTTGCACTTCAGTCCTCCACCACCTTTGTTATCGCGACAACGAATGAAAGTGTCGCCTTCAAATATATGAGCAATACGCGCATATAAATATCCTATTTGACAGCGACCCAATTATCCCGCTGGTTTGCCAGAAAGCGAGAAATCGATGAACCATAAAATCACTGCTGTGATCACCTCGTGGTCAGCGATCCAGTCGCTTGCAGTGTGAATATTAAAATCGCGCGCTTTGAACTGCTACAGACGACAGAAAACGGCCGTTATAATCGCGCACTCGCGTCCTGTGTGGATTGACCTTTACTTGTGTTCTTATTTGGACTGTTCTATTTTTTGCACATCCATGGTTGCACAAATTTAAAACTTAACCTATGTAAAATATTTTATGCTTAGACTCCCAACATGACGGTTCTGCATAAATGTGTTTTCTGCATTTTGTCTACATCCTACTCAGGTTGTCCTTTAGTTTGTTAGGGGTTGAACTTATTGCAGTACCTATTTCTTTAGGACTCCACTTGATTTGTTGAACAGATACCCGTAAAACAGTTTATCGTTTCAAATGGACTCTCAGGTATTTATTTTCTATTAATATATATATATATAATGTCACATTAATAAATTTAGATAATCTGTATAAAATTATAAATGAATAAATACTATTAGATATGGGTGATATTGAGGAACAACGGTGAGGGCTTTAAAAGGCCCGGCATGTATATCCGAGGTTGAAGCTTGTGATGAAACAACGAGCTGAAACCACAAATGTTGAGACCTGGAGACCTCGGTTGAGAAAAAGTTGTTAAAACCATGTCTCCAGAAATGAGCCATTTCTCTAACCCATTTCTGAATGGCTGACCCACACTGAACTATATCTTCGTGTCTTCGATTGGCTGTCAGCATTCTGGCCTTTATTACTACGGCCTTGACCGTATCCCTACTGTTGTTTACCTCATGACATGACACATTATGGTTTTCGTCTGTGCATAAAGCCAGCTATGGTGCCTTGCCCCAAGCTGTGTATTATCAAATAATTAGCTCCTAAACCTGAGTGACGTAACAGCTTAGCGCAATGATATCAATATCAATACTGGAACTTTATTATTATGTTAATTAGAATATAATTATGATATTTGATTTGTGTTGACTGTGAGATAAAAATGGGTGATAAGGGTGGTTGAACAATTTTGTCAACACGAAAAGTCACATTTTAAATAGAACTATATCTTTTTTATGAAGATATCTTTACTTCCTCTTTGGTTGTGATATGGAAATCAATATTAATTTTTTTTAATTCCAGTCATTTCAAGATCGTTTTTCCTTGCTAAAATGTGATAAAATGGATTTCAAGTTTGTCGCAATTCTATACAAATTTATTAACCTCGTCCACTAAATTCGAGCCTCACTAAAGCTTGGTTCGAATCAAAGTTAGTGCACTTGGTGAATTAATTTCGTGCAGAATTGCGACTCATTAGAGATCCTCTAAAATAGCAGAGTCTCGTCCAATAGATGCTAATATTCCCCTCACGGACATCAACAGTTTAAGTGACGGCACTAGCTACATATTCTATATATGTAAGTGTATTTATAGTAAGATGAATGATAGATTTACTAGTAGAAGATAAGAATACAGTAATGCCCTAAATAATCGACCCCTTAACCACAGCAGAATTATGGGTAATTTTTCAGGATTTAGTCGGAAATATGGCTTGTTGCCATTCATCCGAAAGCTCTCGGGGAGATGGATATTCAGGGATCAGAGCATGAAAACAGTTCATGCTGGTGAGTGTTTTCATGTTTGAATCCCTTAATATCCAATGAGACAGGGTATGTTCAGACCAGTTAACGTCATGACATATGTGACCCGCCATATCAAATCCAGTCGTAAGTCTGGATTTTTTTTACCCTGTGCCAATGCATTCTCTTATATATGCGAGTCGACCATAGGTCGCCTCGCATATATAAGAGAATGCATTGGCCTAACAATTGTTTATCATTTTTTTTAAATAAATGTTTCTTACAATTTTTAGGACATAAAATAAAAAACATCCATTACCCTGCAGGGAGCCCCACACATATATAGAAGCATATAGAAGAGTGTCGTCTGCTCATGTTTGTCTGGGGCTCTGTATGATTGAAATTATAAAATTGTTAAAGAATACAAGAAAAAATTATTAAAATTGTTAGGCCAATGCATTCTCTTATATATTCGAGGCGACCTATGGTCGACTCGCATATATAAGAGAATGCATTGGCACAGGGTAAAAAAAATCCCGACTTACGACTGGATTTGATATGGCGGGTCACATATTTCATGAAATAAAAACGTCATTTGGCTTTGTGGGCCAAAATCTAGATAAGACTGCACTTGTCATGTCGTCTCCTCACATCTAATTTCACATTAGACGGAACTATTCAATATTATACATTATTATACTATACGCCTACCGGTATATTATCAAAGGCTGATGTCTAAACCATACTTGTAGGTATATCAAAGTCTAGTCACATTCAAAACAGCCTAGATTAATCAATCAATCACATTGTTACCATGCTATAAGCCTAAATACCAATTTGCATATAAAGTTCATAATTATTTATGATCTTTTGCAAGGTTCTTTCCCTTATCATCATTTCAGGTTCATTATGTATGCATTGCTTATTATCATATTAATGTTCTTTTATATTTTCACACAGGAAGATCCCCAGTATGTCATATATGACTCCGATGATGAATACGAGGACTCTCCAAAACGCAAACGCAATAAACGTGTTCTCAATGATGAGTTCTATGAGGATGAGGAGCTTGACTCTTATCCCGCCCACATGGATGATGGCGAGTTCCGGGACCGGTATGATCGGCATTACTATCGCAGTCAACTTTATCAAGAAGATCTCAGAGCAGGCTACTATCAGGCAGGTAAGCATTCTTAATGAAAATCAGATTATTGAATAAGCTACGTATTTTAGAGTCAGTGATTTCATCATCTTTCATATTACCATCGTTATAAATAGCTTCTGAAGGCAATCCCTGCAGTATGACGTCACAGCCCTCAAATTGGAAGCATGCAGTCTTCCCCCAAATTACATGTATGTCACATTGCGTTTATATTAATCGCTTCCATTGGACACTTTTATCTTGGGGTTACTATTAATGAGTCATGATGGCGCTATTAACATTGAATCTCATGGTTCAGGAAACAGAAAGTCTATGACAAGTAGACTCACTGTTTATATGTGGGTCTGTAGTTAACTTAGACTGACAGGTAAGCTGACTTTATCCTCTAAGGCTGAATTGTTGATTAGAGTACCCAGAATCTCCAACACGATGACTTGGGTACTGGTATCCAGGATTCCATTAATTAGAGTACCCAGGATCTCCAACACGATGACTTGGGTACTGGTACCCAGGATTCCATTAATTAGAGTACCCAGGATCTCCAACACGATGACTTGGGTACTGGTTCCCAGGATTCCATTAATTAGAGTACCCAGGATCTCCAACACGATGACTTGAAGTACCCAGGATTCCGCTGATTAGTGCACCCAGGATCTCCAACACGATGACTTGAAGTACCCAGGATTCCGTTAATTAGAGCACCCAGGATCTCCAACACGATGACTTGAAGTACCCAGGATTCCGTTAATTAGAGCACCCAGGATCTCCAACACGATGACTTGAAGTACCCAGGATTCCGTTAATTAGAGCACCCAGGATCTCCAACACGATAACTTGAAGTACACAGGATTCCATTGATTAGAGCACCCAGGATCTCCAACACGATGACATGAAGTACCCAGGATTCCGTTAATTAGAATACCCAGGATCTCCAACACGATGACTTGAAGTACACAGGATTCCATTGATTAGAGCACCCAGGATCTCCAACATGATGACTTGAGTACCCAGGATTCCGTTAATTAGAGTACCTAGGATCTCCAATATGATGACTTGAAGTACCCAGGATTCCGCTGATTAGAGCACCCAGGATCTGCAACATGATGACTTGAAGTACCCAGGATTCCGTTGATTAGAGCACCCAGGATCTCCAACACGATGACTTGAGTACCTTACCAAGGATTCCGTTAATTAGAGTACCTAGGATCTCCAATATGATGACTTGAAGTACCCAGGATTCCGCTGATTAGAGCACCCAGGATCTCCAACACGATGACTTGAAGTACACAGGATTCCGTTGATTAGAGCACCCAGGATCTCTGACACGATGACTTGAAGTACACAGGATTCCGTTGATTAGAGCACCCAGGATCTCCAACACGATGACTTGAAGTACCCAGGATCCGCTGATTAGAGCACCCAGGATCTCCGACACGATGACTTGAGTACCGGTCTCCATGATTCCATTGATTAAGATACCCAGGATCACCTCTCGTTTGCAAAATTTCTGTCACCATAGAGGTGATTTAGCATATGAAATCACAGGCGCTTATGAGAGCACTAAGTTAACTTTACATCGATCTATGTCATGTGCATGATAGATATAATATAGAGAGTTATGCCACTTCAATCAGTAAACCAACCACTCTTTTGTCTCATCATTTTTGATGGGCAGCCGCAATCCCCTAGTTACTAATATTACTTCTCATGTGCCTGTTCAGAGTTACAGAAATACTATCATTACTGACCATTTATGTGCATGTACGAGGTACGCAATTACTAACATTACTTTCCATTATTTGTACATGTACAGAGGTACAGAATTACTAACATTACTTAACCATATATGTTCATGTACAGAGGTACAGAATTACTAACATTACTTACCTTATATCTGCATGTACAGAGGTACATAATTACTAACATTACTTCTCACTATATGGGCATGTACAGTTGTACCTTCCTGTGGAGCATGGTTGCTTTTACATGTGTGTCATCCTTATACCTTATATTTATGGTAATGAACCGGATGGTATTTGCCTTGGATGAAGACTGGTAGAAAGCCTGGAAAAAATGGCACGTAATAATTGGTTTATGCCGGTCATTAGTCATTTTGTGACTGTCTAATAAATTTTCACAAATATACCATTACATGTATGCTATGTCTTATTGAACAATTCAGATATTTAAAAAATAAATTATTTTAGATAACATAGCAAAAAATGAAGTAAGTTTTCTCTATCTATGTATACCACTATATCTCACAAATAAACTACTATATACATATATTTATATGAATGTGCCAAAAATGACTTTTAGGTATAGTGAGCGCCGATAATTGGTAAACACGACAAAAAATTGAACACTGAAAAACACAAAACTCGCAGACATTGTATATGTAACCACGTGGTTCGTACTTTTGAAAATTCTACCATTTTGAGCAATTTGAAGAAAGAACTCAATTGAGCACATTCTTTTGTAATTTTGAAGCGAAATGAAAACTTGAGGAACATGACACGTGCCTTAGTTAAAACTTTCAACTGCACTAGCACACAAACATGCATCTGCCATTTGGGCATTTTGGACAATGATCACACACTTATTTCCAGGCTTGACTGACAGATAGATATCTTTCTTGGTATTTGCACAATGCTGGATGCTGTTATAATAAAATTGTAAATTACATTAAATTTCTGAAATCCTGTAGTGCATGCATGTGAGAAAAATAGGACAACCTATATGTTTTGTGATTTCTTTATTACTGCATTGACGGATATTATAACATCAGCACTCAGTGTATTTAACTCTATACATGTATCTAGTGTGGGAATATTCTGATACAACCTGTATTTGTTATTTTAGAATCTGATTCAGCTCAGTTTCCTATCCAAGGTAAGCTAACATTGCCAAAATTGAATAATTTCAAGTACATGTACATCGTCCGTGGGCTTTTATGAAAAGTTGTATGGCTAAAAATTAAATTTTACATTTCAAGGGCACACTATAGAAAAAAATTTATCTCTGAAAATCAGTGTATCTTCTAATATATTGGTGTGATAATCGTTTGTAACAAAATATTTATATATATTAATATACGACATTGTAAAAATAAATATTAGTCAGTTGATTCAGTGATTTTCTGTGGTTTACATTTGTCTTCGTCTCAAAAAATTCCAAACAAGATGTGCCCTTTCGAAGATAAATGTTATATAATTGAACCCTGAGGCCAAACAAATCAAAATTCGGTGTTCTCAGGCACCTCCCTCATCACTGAAATATTATATTAAAAAGACTCGCCAAACATTTTTTCCACATTTTCTGTTTTGGATTTGAACAACGAAATTTTTTTTTTACTGCAGGTTTCTCAAGTATATTTTCTATATTTTGAGAACAAAAATTAAAATAAATGGCCTCCCTCCCTCATCACATCTCATAATTGAGATATAATTTCCTGAGAACCCAAATATTTGATTTTAATGGCCTTAGATTCAAAATTATACAAAAAGGTGTTCCTCACCAAATGACACAATGTCATACATGTACAACATTTTAAAAGCTCACTGACGATATTCCAATTCATGAATACAAATGATAATTTGAGCACTGTTGAAGAAATAGATCTCGCCATGAATCACATCTCTGGCTACGTCTGTAGAGATCATATTCCGCCAGTTCAAAAAGTTGCCTATATCATGAAATCTCTAGCTGGGACCTTCACAGTGTGTGAAATACATCATTAAGGAACAGTTAATTAATAATTTAATTCACACAACTGGTAGGTGAAGGTCCCAGCTCGAGATTGCATGATTTAGACGATATTTGATAACTGATTTCACTTTGCGTTGCTCACAGTCATGGGATCTCCCATGGATACTAGTAAGCAATTCAATGTTTATCATGAATTTGACTCTCAAAAGTCATCTAAATGATGTAATCATTGAGCTGGGACCTTACCAAATTTGAAATACACTATTATAAAGAACAGATATTAACCAAGAAATATATTACGAGTGTTATTTCTTCAATGTTGTAAATTCCCCATCAGAACATCAAATATTTCTCAGGTTTTGAACTACATGTACACCCTGAGAGCTTTCCGATGAATGGCAACAAGCCATATTTCCGACTAAATCCTGAAAAGTTACCCATAATTCTGCTGTGGTTAAAGGAGTCGATTAATTAGGGCATTACTGTAGTGAAATATGATCTCGATGGGCAAGGAAGAGTAGAGATACATGGCATGGTCTATAGAATAAACCCTAACAATATACATATCGGTGTCATTCAAATAGATTTTTATTTAATTTTATTCTCCAGATAAACCTATTCTTGACCCTCTGGGAAGTGAGGTAACTCATCGCAGCATCAAAAGTGCACAAAACTTTGTAAATAACTACGATCATGAAGGAAGTGTAGATTCTGAGGACGAGTCACCACCGAAGGAGACACCGGTACATGAACTCGTCGATCCAGGACCCTTTCAACATAATCAGAAGGTTGCCGTAGCAGCACTGCCATGTGCTGTACTAGTGTTATTGCTAGTCGGAGAATGGTATGTATTGTTGGTATGTCAGGCCTGCAAATTTGAGGCTAACGACCATTCAGTTCACCTGGAGGTTTCCTAAAGTGAAAATGACTCGAACGAAAAACTAATAATTTCCGGTAGGTCTCGCAATCACAGATTCTCACATTAATTATTGCTCAATCAAGTCTCAAAATGGACGTTTTGAATTATTACTTCAATCATATATGAAATATATACCATTAGTAGTGATATATAACTGTTAGTGAAACCCTTCTAGTAACATATGGTTTACCAATTAGGCACAACTATGCGAACGAAAAATAGGTTATGCAAAATTATGAAATTTGCAGGACTGTATGTGTTTGTTCTGTAAACAAAAACGATATTGAGAAGACAGTTAGAAGATATATACAAAATATTAAGAATGTGACAGTATACATGCAAGTACAGTATATACACATACTTCCTGGTGCAAATCTACTTTAAATCACCATTATAGTAATATCGTCGTCATCGTCATGTATGTACATACTTAGAAAGAATATTATTAACACAGGGTTTCCTCTTGAGGGGTAGCGTGTCCCTTTTAGGGTACCTTTACCCTAGCCCAATTTTCCCCTCCATCCTGTTCCTCTACTCGATCCAAAAACTAATGCTCAGACATCACATGTGTATCTGCCACTAAATAAATTACACAGGGAATGATAAACGGAGATAAACCTCCTTATTCTGAAAGATATCAAAGTGGTTGTCGCTAAAAGTCATGTGGTTGATTCTGCGTGGTTACGTCGCGATTGCTTTGTCAAATAATACTTTGTTCTGATTTATGAGTTTATAGACCAGGTCCAGATGTTAGCCACTGAAGGTTGATCAGGATTATTTCATGGTATAACAATGTTTTCATGAATGTAGTGAAGTGTACCATACAAATAAATGGTAAATTTTGGCAGTTTCCTCTTCGTTGTTGGTGGCGGTATGAAATATTATCAGTACACTTATTTTACCCTCAGATTTAATCTCACATTTTTGTTGTAAAATTTACGGTAATTACAATATCAAATTTATGCAGTGCCAAATGACAATGCCCTTACATTACATAACCCTTCAATTTAGAAAAAAAAAACAATTATGATTCCTTGATTTTATCTACTTAATAATCATATATGTTCATAACTTGGGCTTAAATTATTAACTGATTTACTAAATATTCGCAATTTGTTGATGAACTGATATTTCCCCCAATCCCTAGTGGAACCCTGATTAACATATCTTTATGTAAATATTAGTAGTCTATCAATCAATCTTGTTCGCATTGTTGGATCTTAATCAAAAGCTGAGTTTAACCAAAACATAATCATCAAAGTCAATATTTGGGTATAAAACATCTCTCAAATATGATTTTCAATAAACATTCTATCATAGTAATTTGTAAATTGTTTCAGTCAATTGACAACTTTTTTGTCTTGTGCCTTACTATAGGTGTTATTAAATGTCACACGTTAGATCGCTGACCAATTAACCCTTTACCCAACAAACCGGCCAAAACCGGCCAAATAAAGCTTCAACAGCCTAAAATATCTTCGGTCTGTCTCAATAACACCATACAAATATGGATATCATTGGAACCGGCTCCTTGACCACATTGTGATGGTTACAGTTATGCCCTGTGCCAATGCATTCTCTTATATATGCGAGTCGACCATAGGTCGCCTCGCATATATAAGAGAATGCATTGGCCTAAACAAAATCTTTTTTTAACACTTTTTATCATTTTTTCTTACATTCTTTAACAATTTTATAATTTTTAATGTGTTAAGCCAATGCATTCTCTTATATATTCGAGGCGACCTATGGTCGACTCGCATATATAAGAGAATGCATTGGCACAGGGCCGTTCTGTTGGGTAAAGGGTTAACAGCTCGAGAGTATGAGGATATCACAGGCCACTTTCAAAGTTGAGTTGTGGGAAGAGCTTATTATTGTCAATCAAGTGAATAACCAGCAGCGTTGTACACAGCAGCTGATCTACAATCGCTAATATCGCCATATATTGGGATGAAATAATGGGAATGTTTACCATTGTTTACGCATTATTCCATTAATTAAAGACATATTATGTACTTGTTCGGGTTCGTGAAACTGATAGCTTAGTATTCAGGTGCTATGTCAACTGGAGGAATGTAGCATTCTACTAACATCACTGAAAATATCAAGTAAATCGACTGCACCACTGCATAGAAAACATTGTCTGAACTACTCTAAATTGTAAATATTTACTACTGGAATCGGGACACTTCTATCGGCGATAAACTAACGAAAACGATTTTGCCATCCGCAGTCACTGCATTTAATTAATATATAAGAATGACGGTGTGTGTTGTCAATATAGATAATATATATATAAAAATAACTACTTTGAACAAGATTATTCTCCATGCATTTCTATTTGATCACCCTACTGGAGTGTTTCATATCACTTTAATTAATCTGTGGCTAATGCTATATCATGTCAATTTTTTTGTTGCATATGGGTAACAATGTGAATGTCAAGACTCAAAATTGCTTAGAATCTGTGGGAATAAGCATTATATGAAACATTACTTTATTATTATTATATGAAACATTACTTTATTATTATTACAACAAAATATTAAATTTTACAGGCTAGTTGGCGCTTTGGTGCTCGGAACTTTGTTAATTTTCCTCTTGAAGCTGATGGGAGAAGATCGCAGGTAAAATTATTTTATAAATAGCTTGGACTACAGTAATGTCCTAAGTAATCGACTCCTTAACCACAGCAGATTTTTGGGTAACTTTTCAGGATTTAGTCGGAAATATGGCTTGTTGCCATTCATCGGAAAGCTCTCGGGGAGAGCTTTCCGATGAATGGCAACAAGCCATATTTCCGACTTAATCCTGAAAAATTACCCATAATTATGCTGCGGTTAAGGAGTCGATTACTTAGGGCATTACTGTATACTCAACAGAAAATATCCAATAAAAGAGTTAATATGAGTCAAGAATGTGAGTTAAATACACTCGCGTACACAAAGAATGTGAGTTAAATACACTCGCATACACAAAGAACCGCTTATAACAATCTCATAATTATTAGGGTTAAGCCATTTACTCATTTTCATTATAATTATCATGTTGTTTTCCATCGTTCATAGACTAAATTAGATATAGAACTGAACAGAAGGGAAAAAGTAACTAAAAACAATGTTGAGACTATAGATACTTCTCAGAAGATGAAGCCTAGCAGAATTAGGTCCACAGAGGGTAAATTTGGTGATGCTAATCTCAATTTCTATGTTTTTATAACTTTTGATGTGTACAAATAGCCCTTGAAGAAAATGATTATTATTCCTTGTTTTACAAAAGTAGATGTTATTCTTGTATAAAAGACCACATACTTCAAGCAGGATTTAGATTTAGTCTGAAATATGGCTTGTTGCCATTCATCAGAAAGCTCTCACTGAGAGCTTTCCGATGAATATGGCAACAAGCCATATTTCCGACTAAATCCTGAAAAGTTACCCATAATTCTGCTGTGGTTAAGGAGTCGATTATTTAGGGCATTATTGTATGTTGTTAAATGTTTCTGATTTTTCAGATGCATAATAGTGATCCTGATGGTGTTCGTTCCATCTCAAGTGTTCGTGAATTACTCCATCTTTCCATTAGTTTGGTAAGTACAATAACACTTCCATGACTGGAGATTCTTGTCGGGGGCCCCATACAGGTGGCAGCTTGTATTACTGATTGTTGTCTACACACATCTGTGAGGGGCACCATAAGGGTAGTTTAACCCTTCCATGACTGGAGCTTCCTGAAATTTAGCATAAACCCTGTGCCAATGCATTCTCTTATATATGTGAGTCTCCCATAGGGAGCCTTGCATATATAAGATAATACATTGGCCTAACACTATTTACCTTGACCTTGTAAGCCAGTGTATTCTCTTATATACGAGGTTCCCTCTGGGAGACTTGGATATATAACAGAATGCACTGACACAGGGTCTTTAATGCTGCACCAGTGCAGCTCCCATCATGAAAGAGTTAAGGCATGAGAAAATAATTGCAACATTGTTTAGTACTTGTTGCAATATCAGTACTGTATATCATTAGATTTAGTGATGAATTTTAATTATCTTGTGGCCGATCCGAGTTATCCAGTGCATTTAGGTTTAACCCTTCCATGACTGGAGATTCCTGAAGTTTTGCGAAAACCCTTTGCCAATGCATTCTCTTATATATACGAGTCTCCCATAGGCCTCCTTGCATATGCATGTATAATAGAATGCATTGGCCTAACAATATTTACCATGACCTTGTAAGCCAGTGAATTCTCCTATATATGCGAGTCTCCGTATGGGAAGTCACATGATTTATTAATACTGCACCAGCGCAGCCCCATCTGGTTAATCATCCTTGCTGTTGCGACATTGAAGCTGAGCAAATTATTATTTAAGGGCTTTACTCGGATGCAACAAATTAAAGATGGTCAGTCCCACAAAGTTTTATATAGATTCCGCTGTGTAAAATAATAGATATGAATCAAGGGTATCTCTTCCCAGTAAGTTTTATATAGATTCCGCTGTGTAAAATAATAGATATGAATCAAGGGTATCTCTTCCCAGTAAGTTGTATATAGATTCCCGGGAGTAAAATAATAGATATGAATCAAGGGTATCTCTTCCCAGTAAGTTTTATATAGATTCCGCTGTGTAAAATAATAGATATGAATCAAGGGTATCTCTTCCCAGTAAGTTGTATATAGATTCCAGGGTGTAAAATAATAGATATGAATCAAGGGTATCTCTTCCCAGTAAGTTGTATATAGATTCCCGGGAGTAAAATAATAGATATGAATCAAGGGTATCTCTTCCCAGTAAGTTGTATATAGATTCCGCTGTGTAAAATAATAGATATGAATCAAGGGTATCTCTTCCCAGTAAGTTTTATATAGATTCCGCTGTGTAAAATAATAGATATGAATCAAGGGTATCTCTTCCCAGTAAGTTGTATATAGATTCCCGGGAGTAAAATAATAGATATGAATCAAGGGTATCTCTTCCCAGTAAGTTTTATATAGATTCCGCTGTGTAAAATAATAGATATGAATCAAGGGTATCTCTTCCCAGTAAGTTGTATATAGATTCCCGGGAGTAAAATAATAGATATGAATCAAGGGTATCTCTTCCCAGTAAGTTTTATATAGATTCCGCTGTGTAAAATAATAGATATGAATCAAGGGTATCTCTTCCCAGTAAGTTGTATATAGATTCCAGGGTGTAAAATAATAGATATGAATCAAGGGTATCTCTTCCCAGTAAGTTTTATATAGATTCCGCTGTGTAAAATAATAGATATGAATCAAGGGTATCTCTTCCCAGTAAGTTGTATATAGATTCCCGGGAGTAAAATAATAGATATGAATCAAGGGTATCTCTTCCCAGTAAGTTGTATATAGATTCCAGGGTGTAAAATAATAGATATGAATCAAGGGTATCTCTTCCCAGTAAGTTGTATATAGATTCCCGGGAGTAAAATAATAGATATGAATCAAGGGTATCTCTTCCCAGTAAGTTTTATATAGATTCCGCTGTGTAAAATAATAGATATGAATCAAGGGTATCTCTTCCCAGTAAGTTGTATATAGATTCCAGGGTGTAAAATAATAGATATGAATCAAGGGTATCTCTTCCCAGTAAGTTTTATATAGATTCCGCTGTGTAAAATAATAGATATGAATCAAGGGTATCTCTTCCCAGTAAGTTGTATATAGATTCCCGGGAGTAAAATAATAGATATGAATCAAGGGTATCTTTTCCCAGTAAGTTTTATATAGATTCCGCTGTGTAAAATAATAGATATGAATCAAGGGTATCTCTTCCCAGTAAGTTTTATATAGATTCCGCTGTGTAAAATAATAGATATGAATCAAGGGTATCTCTTCCCAGTAAGTTGTATATAGATTCCCGGGAGTAAAATAATAGATATGAATCAAGGGTATCTCTTCCCAGTAAGTTGTATATAGATTCCCGGGAGTAAAATAATAGATATGAATCAAGGGTATCTCTTCCCAGTAAGTTTTATATAGATTCCGCTGTGTAAAATAATAGATATGAATCAAGGGTATCTCTTCCCAGTAAGTTTTATATAGATTCCGCTGTGTAAAATAATAGATATGAATCAAGGGTATCTCTTCCCAGTAAGTTGTATATAGATTCCCGGGAGTAAAATAATAGATATGAATCAAGGGTATCTCTTCCCAGTAAGTTTTATATAGATTCCGCTGTGTAAAATAATAGATATGAATCAAGGGTATCTCTTCCCAGTAAGTTGTATATAGATTCCCGGGAGTAAAATAATAGATATGAATCAAGGGTATCTCTTCCCAGTAAGTTGTATATAGATTCCCGGGAGTAAAATAATAGATATGAATCAAGGGTATCTCTTCCCAGTAAGTTGTATATAGATTCCCGGGAGTAAAATAATAGATATGAATCAAGGGTATCTCTTCCCAGTAAGTTTTATATAGATTCCGCTGTGTAAAATAATAGATATGAATCAAGGGTATCTCTTCCCAGTAAGTTGTATATAGATTCCAGGGTGTAAAATAATAGATATGAATCAAGGGTATCTCTTCCCAGTAAGTTGTATATAGATTCCCGGGAGTAAAATAATAGATATGAATCAAGGGTATCTCTTCCCAGTAAGTTTTATATAGATTCCGCTGTGTAAAATAATAGATATGAATCAAGGGTATCTCTTCCCAGTAAGTTTTATATAGATTCCGCTGTGTAAAATAATAGATATGAATCAAGGGTATCTCTTCCCAGTAAGTTGTATATAGATTCCCGGGAGTAAAATAATAGATATGAATCAAGGGTATCTCTTCCCAGTAAGTTGTATATAGATTCCAGGGTGTAAAATAATAGATATGAATCAAGGGTATCTCTTCCCAGTAAGTTTTATATAGATTCCGCTGTGTAAAATAATAGATATGAATCAAGGGTATCTCTTCCCAGTAAGTTGTATATAGATTCCCGGGAGTAAAATAATAGATATGAATCAAGGGTATCTTTTCCCAGTAAGTTTTATATAGATTCCGCTGTGTAAAATAATAGATATGAATCAAGGGTATCTCTTCCCAGTAAGTTTTATATAGATTCCGCTGTGTAAAATAATAGATATGAATCAAGGGTATCTCTTCCCAGTAAGTTGTATATAGATTCCCGGGAGTAAAATAATAGATATGAATCAAGGGTATCTCTTCCCAGTAAGTTGTATATAGATTCCCGGGAGTAAAATAATAGATATGAATCAAGGGTATCTCTTCCCAGTAAGTTTTATATAGATTCCGCTGTGTAAAATAATAGATATGAATCAAGGGTATCTCTTCCCAGTAAGTTTTATATAGATTCCCGGGAGTAAAATAATAGATATGAATCAAGGGTATCTCTTCCCAGTAAGTTTTATATAGATTCCACTGTGTAAAATAATAGATATGAATCAAGGGTATCTCTTCCCAGTAAGTTTTATATAGATTCCGCTGTGTAAAATAATAGATATGAATCAAGGGTATCTCTTCCCAGTAAGTTTTATATAGATTCCGCTGTGTAAAATAATAGATATGAATCAAGGGTATCTCTTCCCAGTAAGTTGTATATAGATTCCCGGGAGTAAAATAATAGATATGAATCAAGGGTATCTCTTCCCAGTAAGTTGTATATAGATTCCCGGGAGTAAAATAATAGATATGAATCAAGGGTATCTCTTCCCAGTAAGTTTTATATAGATTCCGCTGTGTAAAATAATAGATATGAATCAAGGGTATCTCTTCCCAGTAAGTTGTATATAGATTCCCGGGAGTAAAATAATAGATATGAATCAAGGGTATCTCTTCCCAGTAAGTTGTATATAGATTCCCGGGAGTAAAATAATAGATATGAATCAAGGGTATCTCTTCCCAGTAAGTTTTATATAGATTCCGCTGTGTAAAATAATAGATATGAATCAAGGGTATCTCTTCCCAGTAAGTTGTATATAGATTCCAGGGTGTAAAATAATAGATATGAATCAAGGGTATCTCTTCCCAGTAAGTTTTATATAGATTCCGCTGTGTAAAATAATAGATGTGAATCAAGGGTATCTCTTCCCAGTAAGTTGTATATAGATTCCCGGGAGTAAAATAATAGATATGAATCAAGGGTATCTTTTCCCAGTAAGTTTTATATAGATTCCGCTGTGTAAAATAATAGATATGAATCAAGGGTATCTCTTCCCAGTAAGTTGTATATAGATTCCCGGGAGTAAAATAATAGATATGAATCAAGGGTATCTCTTCCCAGTAAGTTGTATATAGATTCCAGGGTGTAAAATAATAGATATGAATCAAGGGTATCTCTTCCCAGTAAGTTGTATATAGATTCCAGGGTGTAAAATAATAGATATGAATCAAGGGTATCTCTTCCCAGTAAGTTGTATATAGATTCCAGGGTGTAAAATAATAGATATGAATCAAGGGTATCTCTTCCCAGTAAGTTGTATATAGATTCCAGGGAGTAAAATAATAGATATGAATCAAGGGTATCTCTTCCCAGTAAGTTGTATATAGATTCCAGGGAGTAAAATAATAGATATGAATCGAGACAAATTTTTGGGAAAATTTTCTATCAATTAATATAAAAATTTATTTATTTTTTATGACATCCATGACAGTTTTATGGGCTATTTTTAGAATAGAAATCCAAGCGAAAACATTCAGAGCAGACATAAAGCATACCAAGAAGGACAACTCTGTCTTCTTAGGGGCCTCAATCATGGCCAATTGCATTACTAAGTGTAGATTTCTCCATGACGTTACGATCAATATAAACCAGTTTATTACGCCTTTATAGAAAAATAATAATACACCCAATCTTCAGTTTTATTATCTGTATTTTATTTAACCCTTTAAGTGCCAGGTCCGAATTTTGTATCAACCCATATACCCTGTGCCAATGCATTCTCTTATATATGCGAGTCGACCATAGGTCGCCTCGCATATATAAGAGAATGCATTGGCCTAACAATTTTTTTTTTTTACAATTTTTTACAATTTTAATAATTTATTCGTATATTCTTTAACAGACTTATTTTGTAGGTTTAGGGCCGATGAGATCGGCCCCCGGCACTCAAAGGGTTAAAAATAGCTATTTGTAGTCTTGAAATCAAGATTTATAAAAATTGTGTTGTTGTTGTTGTTGAAATTGTGACCCGGAAGAGACAGACCACCTTAAATCGCAACGCTCTGCCGTCAGTAAGAAACAACGTCTAATTAGCCAGAAAGCTGTGTTATAAATCCCAAATTTAAGGGAAACCAATAACCGACTGTTGGCAAAATACTGTGATAGATTTCTATTGTTTATAAATGTGGGGTGACTACCTCCATTTTGTGCACTGTTGAGAAGTTAGGGTGATTTTATTGGGAGTGTTAGCGTTATGATGTTTGGATCCCACTATTGTTACAAGGATTTGAATGAGAATTGTTTTGAAAACAATATTTCTGCTGTTTACAGGTTTTCAGTGATGAATGTTCTACTGATAGGGTTTGTTAACATGTACCTAATACTCTCTGATTTACAGGTTCTCCGTGACGAATGTTCTACTAATAGGGTTTGTTAACATGTATCTGATACTCTCCACTGGTTGGATCGTGCTGCAGTTCTCATCATTTAGGAAGGAAGAAAATGCCATATGCTTGGTAAGTTTATTATCATTTTCATATCAGACATTTATACAAGCATTTTAAGTTTAAAGTCATAATAACATACCTTACTCGTATTTCGATTCGCACAGTACAATTTTTTTATGCACTGAGCGTACATGAATTTAAAACTGAGTGAAAATAGTTTGATGCAGACAGACAATACGGTGCATTGTTCACAAAGTATCTTTTCTGAAGTCAGCAGCAGATTCAATGGCCATTGAGTTTACCTTTCGATTTTATGGAGGTTATGCCCATAACTATTGAAATACCATAATTATAATTTGTCCAAGTGCAATAGAATTATCTACCTTTACAACTAAAAGATTAACAGTTGCCTTTTGCTCGCTATATACTTAATTATATGGCAGTGGTCTTTCAATCTTCTTTCAGGAACGAGTAAACACTAGCATCTAGCAACTAGCATCGGATGCTGGACTTCTATATGGAAATTAGTTTTGTCAGTTTTTATGTGTACCCATACCATATTATGTTACACATAGCCGCATGGTGCAAACATTTTTTATCTGATCGAAAACAAATTTTGTGTACATGTTTCTCAGCGCAAAATACAGATCGAGTTGGAAGATGGGTTTGATCCGATTTTTTTTAACGGAGTTATGGCCTATTTTCAAATTTTTTGTTTTGTTTAATCTTTGAAGATTAACATTGAATGTTATGGATTTTAGCATCCAAGCTGAAAATGGCTAATCACTATCATCGAGGTATGGGTTAAACATCTGCCGATCGTGTTCGGCCTCTTGTTAATCCTCAGAGGGAGAATTTAGTGACACTATTCCGCACGGTGGGCTAGCATTACCAAATTCACCCTCTGGGGACCTGATTTTTCTTACATCTCAACTGCTATGGGAGATTCAGATTCAAATTCCCCAGTTGAAGTTGGTGATGTCTACAGTCCACTTCTCCCAAATAACCAAACGTGGAGAAGTGAAACCTCTAGGCTGCAAGCCTGAGTTTAGTGTGCCTGTCATTTTCAGAATAAGACACTATCCCGCATAGGCCACATCTTCTCTGGAAAGTTTATTTCTTATCAAATTTCTATAGAAACTTCACCCTCTGGGAACCTTATTCTGCATGGCCTCATCTGCTATGGGATAGACTCAGATTGAAGTTCCCAAATAATGAATATTGTGATGTCCACACTCTGAGAACCTCGATTATGCAATGTGTCCTCTGCCAATTTGGGGATATAGAGTAAGTAAACTAAAAAAGAAATAGAATCTATGTTAAGAAGTTTCTATACAAATTTGATAATAAAGAAACTTGCTATGCAGGATAGTATCACTAAATTTTTTTTTAAACAAATACACACTCTAAAATTGGATATATATCATATGTCATATCTATTTAAAAGGGCAGGATTTATTAAAGTGATGACATTTTTTAAGAAATGTAATAAAACTTCAATTAAACTAGTACAGGATGGAAATATATCCATTCTATTGTGAGATATATGTCCTGATATTGCATTTCACGGGTTTAGATTTAAAAAACATTCTCGCGACATGACGAACCATGGTCGGCACGCCGTGTCCAATGTCCTCAAATTAGACCAATATAAAGGCCTGCCTCTGGGGACCTCATTCTGCAAATAACAGGCACACTAAACTCAGGCTTGCTATGCTTGTTACCTGCAACAGCTGAAAAGACTCACTAACCTCAACCATTCTTTTCATCGTATCTTCCAGGCTATCGAGAAGCTCCTGTTTACATTGTACCCCAGCACGTGTGCCGTGATCGGAACGTGGGCCATCTCACTGTTTGTAGCAGATGTACATTTTCCCACCGTCTTTCAGTTTGTATGGTAAGTTTATTTCAGGTAGCTTAAAATGATGTGAGATTTGATGGCAAAGAAAGCTATATCCTCATCGGAAAGGAAGCGGGGACCACCTTACCCAGGGACAGGTTCGAGTGGTCCCGTTCACCATCAGAAAGATACGACTTGAGCAATTTTGCACATAAAAAAGCAGCAATTCCTGTTTTCGAAAAGATAACAAATATTTTTTAGTAACAAAATATTACCACCCGATTTTGTCTCCATTTGAAATTCAGCAGTACTTATAGTTCAGAAAAGATGTTTAGTTCACTACAAATCCATATCAGAGGCTTTAAATTTCCAGTTGGGAAGAACTAGTACTGATGTGAGTGTGAACATTTATCATCTCAATGTGAAGAACTAGTATTCATGTGAGCGTGAACATTTATCATCTCAATGTCAATTTAACCCTTCCATTACTGGATTAACCCTTTCAGTGCCAGGTCCGATTTTTTTTGTATCAACCCATATACCCTGCGCCAATGCATTCTCTTATATATGCGAGTCAACCATAGGTCACCTCGCATATATAAGAGAATGCATTGGCCTAACAATTTTTCATCATTTGTTATTATTTTTTACAATTTGTTTTACAATTTTAATAATTTTTTCTTATATTCTTTAACAGACTTATTTTGTACGTTTAGTGCCAGGGAATCTTACGTTTTTCATGGGCATAAAAATTATTACTATGAATACTTGGTGATAGTGTTGAGTTATAACATGCCCCTAAGGTTTTATCCATTTTGTTTTTAAATTCGCTATAGCATGCTTAAGCATACCCAAAAAACATTCAACCCAAAAAAATCTATATAAAAAAAAAGTTTTTAATTTTTCTAGGGCCGATTTTACAGACCGTAAATTTGGGCCGATGAGATCAGCCCCTGGCACTGAAAGGGTTAAACGAATCCCTTAACCCTTTGAGTGCCAGGTCGATTTTTGTATCAACCCATATACCCTGTGCCAATGCATTCTCTTATATATGCGAGTCGACCATAGGTCGCCTCGCATATATAAGAGAATGCATTGGCCTGACAATTATTATTATTTTTTTTATTTTTTTTACAATTTTAATATATTTTATTATATTCTTTAACAGACTTATTGTGTAGGTTTAGGGCCGATGAGATCGGCCCCTGCCACTCAAAGGGTTAAATACTGGAAATTTGACAACAGTCTCACTTTAATGGTGTTCAATCCGATCAGACGCTCCAAAATTACTATTTATTTGGCTTCGGGGGTAAAAAATATTTGATTTGAGTCGAGGAACCCACCCACCAAAGCTCAGAGTGATCAGATATCGAATTTTGAAGTTTGTTATTTCTCGAGATGTGTCATAATATGTGGCCCAGAAACACGTCAAATGGAGGGTCTCGGACAAAATTGCGGATGAAGATTGATAACTCTAAAATCAAGTGGTTATACAGTCAAATTTCGTGATAATACGGTTTTGGGAAATTTGATAGTGATAGTGGTTAGCATTATTTTGTTGCAATAAATATATTCTGATAACTAAAGCGTATTTTGAAGAAATGTTGTTGTTGTTGTATCTTGATGGTATGGGGATTATCTGATCGGATTGAGTACCTTTAAATGTGAATAAATAGAGAAACAGGAAATATACTGCATGGCACTACATGGCATTATGAACTTTTTTTCAGGTTCCTGCTCCTGCAGATTTTCTTGGCTCCCGTTTCGGCGTCTTTCATCCTTAATCCATCTGAGTCAGAGTGGACGCAAGTGCTGAATGTTTTTGAGACGGGAGCTGTCGCCTTGTCATACTGTGCTATCCCAATCGCTGTGCAGACTTACCAGGGAATGTTTGGCAATACATTCACTACTATGTTGTCTACTAAGTTTTTAGTGAGTATATCAATGTCTCATTATCCATGTTATGGATTGCATTGTCTTGCAAGCCTGCAAATAGCGTGTCTGTCATATGCAGAATGAGGTCCCCAGAGGGTGAATTTAGTGATGCTATCCCGCATAGTGGGCTAGCATCACTAAATTCACCCTCTGGGGACCTCATTCTGCTTAGGCCCTCAACTGATATGGCAGACCTAGGATCAGATTGAAGTTTCCCAGTTGAAGTTGGTGATGTTCACCCATTGGGCACCTCAATTATGAATTTTCTCTTTATCTGCAAATTAGGGGATATAGAAACTTCCTAGAAGGGAAATGTAACTAAAAACAATCTTAATTTGATGCTATAGATACTTACCAGAAGATGAAGCCTAAGCAGAATGAGGTCTCCAGTGGGTGAATTTGGTGATGCTAGCCCACTTTGCGGGATAGCATCACTAAATTCACCCTCTGGGGACCTCATTCTGCAAATGACAGGCACACTATTTGCAGGCTTGTTGTCTTGATATGTTAACTCTCTCATGACTGGTGCTTCCTGAATTTCTATGAAAACCCTGTGCCAATGTATTCTCTTATATATACGAGTCGCCCATAGGGCGCCTCACATATAAGAGAATGCATTGGCCTGAAGATTGTACTGGCACAGGATCTTTAATGCTGCACCAACACAACTCCCATCATGAAAGGATTAATACAATTATCAATGTGATGGTACACCATTAGTAGTGAATTAATCATTTTCATCCATTGTGACAGTCCAATTTTTTTTGGATGTTTCTGGTAAAGTGATGTTACGGGAAGTCAAACCTATGCCTGCTTCGGCTAGTTCTCATGTAAAAAAAAAAGTCTGTCTAGGAGAATGAAGATAAATTATCAGCTAGTAATAAAATTGATATAAAAATAGGCAGAAAATAGCATCATTGTTATAAAGAAATTACTTGCAGTGACTATTATCGGCGGAATCATTGCTGTAATGTTTATGGCCAATAGTTTGTCCCAAATAAATTTGTAAATATATACGTTTGATCATAGTTCAAACATTGTGTTCTCTGAAATGGTACAGTCGATGTGGTTGGAATTCTCGATAACCTTAGTTGATTGCAACATTATTCCAGTGCAGAGAGTGTTTGGATACTAACTTATCAGTTTTATTCACTGAATAAGTCCATATATATGTCTTTAACCCTTTCAGTGCCAGGGGCCGATCTCATCGGCCCTAATTTACGGTCTGTAAAATCGGCCCTAAAAAAATTAAAAAATTAAAAAAATGTTTTTAGATTTATTTGGGTTGAATTTTTTTTGGGTATGCTTAAGCATGCTATAGCGAATTTAAAAACAAACTGGATAAAACCTTAGGGGCATGTTATAACTCAAAACTATCACCAAGTATTCATAGTAAGAATTTTGATGCCCATGAAAAACGTAAGATTCCCTGGCACTAAACGTACAAAATAAGTCTGTTAAAGAATATAAGAAAAAATTATTAAAATTGTAAAACATTGTAAAAAAATAATAACAAATGATAATTTTTTTTAGGCCAATGCATTCTCTTATATATGCGAGGCGACCTATGGTCGACTCGCATATATAAGAGAATGCATTGGCACAGGGTATATGGGTTGATACAAAAATTGGACTTGGCACTGAAAGGGTTAAATATCATTACATCTGACTAATATCTTCCTGTTAATGTTTGAGGCCAAAACAATTTATGTTTTGTTTCACGAGCAACCCCTCATTGATTTTTAAAGTGTCTTTGATTTTTTTATATGCCTGTTTTGAAAAAACGGAACGTATTACGTTATTGGTTTGTCTGTCCTTTCACTTCTTTCGTTTCCGGATGATAACTTTAGTAAGTCTGAACTGAATGGAATGAAATTTGGTATGTGTGTTTACTAGCACAAAATACATGTCAAGTTCGAATTCGGGTTCCACCTGCCAATTTTCACCAGAGCTAAGGCCCTTTTTGTTGGAATTTGTACTAAATTTTGGATTCTGGATAATAAATTTAGTAAGTCTGAACTGAATGGAATGAAATTTGGTATTTGAGTTTACTAGCCCAAAATACAGGTCAAGTTCGAATTTGGGTTTTGCTTGCCAATTTTTCCGCCAAGGAAAGCCCTCACTGAACTATATGGATTATATCTCCGGCCTTGTGTCATCAGGAGGGTTAAAATTTATTGCCAGTTTATTGCCTACTCTCGGTCAATCAGTGCTCAGATTAGCCATGCACGAAAATGCGCCCAGTGTAACTCCCGCGTTCCGACAATCTATCTGGTCAGTTTTATTTCCGCCTGCTGTCGATCAGACGTGGTTACTAAAGCGAGTATTTTTCTGAATTGCGAGTTGATCAACTCAATATTTATTGTTAATAACAAACTTGCAATTTATCCGTTGCCTACCGGTCGTTAATAAATGCACAGAAACTTTTGTTTCATAGTATGCATTACGTAATTTGTTAAAAAATCCGTGTTTTTTATCAACTCAATGTCGTCTCTAAATTCGGTGATTGGATTCACTTTACAAAACGTGGAACGGTATGTGAAGTCTCCTAATTTCGTGCTACACATGTTCTATTTCAATTTTCACGAAGTCGACTCATCGCTAAGTTCATATCATGTATACTGCTAAAGCATACATGACATAGCTCTGTTAGTTCACAGTAAGTTGCCCAGGACAGTAATGTCTCCTTTGGCAATAATGACTGAATGAAAAAGTAAAATAGTCCAATGAAATTTCTTTTGCCTGAACGAATTGTAATGTTGCCGTTTAGCAACCGGAACTCAACTGACATTTGGGACATGATTATCATAGAGCTTAAGGACATCATTATAGATATCCAACAGGTCATTATCTTTAATTGTGCTTTCACGATTAATACCTACAAATCTAAGCTAGCCAGAATGTATGAAGTTATGAACATGCAGGCTTGTATTTGTTGTTGTTGTTGTTGTTTGTATTTGGATACTTGCAACATTATCGCGGATGTTACTGCGACTTCAAGGTATTTATTGGAACATCATGACTCGTTTCTTGCTATTCCATATCCTATAACTCATTGTATCAGAACAATCGTTAGTAACAAGGCGATTATGTTCATTATACTATGTAGAGTATTATATGACCTCTGTTCAAATAATGCTGTGTCGCTATAATAAATAGTGTCTCATTCTTTACATGCATTTACAGTATGACTGACAGAGTCAGGTTATTACGCATCGAGTGACTGGTTTGATTGGGGCCTGGGATAATATGATACACAAGATTTGGCGACAAAGGAATTTCATTTCAATTATCGAAAGGAAATCTCCATCAATCATAATCTGTCATTTTTCGGTGACACTTGTGTCTGTTTCTTTGCATTCACTCCATTCAGCTTGGCTGCATGGGATTCCCTGATCCCAGTCTGCAAAGATATGTAAGCATATTAACCTGACCGTTCTGCTACAGTTTGCTTAACTATCCAATGATAATTCCGTCCGTGGTACGAAATCATTGGAGACATCTGGGATGAGGGCCTTGATGAGAGCCCACTGACCTACTTGTGCCAATTCATCATATCCAAAAGGTATACTGTGTCTCCCATGCCGAGTGCCTTGTTCTTGCAGGACATGGTCGAAGTATTGAAATGTTTAATTGGCTAGCCAGTGTCATGAAAAATTTCAAGTAAATCAATGTTTATACTTATTCTCATCAGGCAGATGATTTCACATCCACAGGTTCTCAATTAAAATTGTCTATATTTGTGATGTACTGCATGTGATCAACGTAACCAATAGACAACATCTGACCTCTTATCCTCAGACATTAGTGTTTGTTGTTATACTCAATTAATTGGGTCCAATAATAAAGAAATATTACGGTATCAGTGCCTCATCGCCACAATACCATACGAACATCATAGGCATACAAATGGTGAGCATGAAACATGGTATGGCCAGCAGTAATAGGTTCATACCAATGGCATCCATCAAAGGCACAATGGCGTAAGAACTGACTATGCATCAATATGGCGACAAGTTTCACCGATACTTCCATACTTCTACGCTTTTCAACCGTGAATAGTAAAGGCGAACTAGTACGCATATATATTGTCACGTGCCCCAGATGCACTTCCAATAGCCTTTCCAACAGAGTCCATCACTTGGCTCTTTGCCTTCTATTTTCATATATTGAACCAATCATATGACAAATAGACTTCACTCACATATAAAGCATGGTTACAGGAAATACATTTATATTGCGCCTGGCCAAAGAGTTCGAAACATGGCCCTTCTTCTTCTATTGCTACATATCCAATGATTATCTGGCAAATAGAATACCTAACAGAATACCACAAATGAAAGCATTTGTATCATCACAAACATAAAGCGCCGTTCCGCAAGAAGCCTTTATATTGTGCACGACCACTGCCCAGTAGCAGTGACTGGCAAAACCAATCTTCAAGGGCGAACGCCCCAGCACCTGAGCAGTTGGGTGGGGAAGACTCGTGGTGTGCCGCCAACAGCGCACCATCCAACCAGACTTCAGTCCTTCCCACGAGGAAACACAGCAAGAGCACTTATTTGCTCTAGCAATTCAGAAGATGGATGTAACTGCGCACGTAATATAATCGCTGGGTTTTTCTCAAATACAATGTCATGGTGGGATAGACCTAGATATGTCCAGTTGCACTTTCACATTCCCGTTATTTAACTGAGATGGGAAAGGTTTTCTATATACATTCAAATAGTTTAATATGGAAATCAACGATTTCAGTGACCATGAACATTTTGACATGACGGACAAACTTGTGCAAGTTTAGCACCCGTGAATTAAAAATTTGCAAGTGTATACGGGTGCGAGAGCAATTGCTCTCGTCTCCTGGGAAGGACTGAGACTTCTGACTCTTCCCCACGGTTCGTGGCCCATTCCATTACGAGAGTGGGTCTTGTTCCCCTGGAATCATACTCCCTCGGGATATGTCCAGGCCTGCTCCACCATCGGCTGACTTTCTGAAAGTGTATAAAACATTCTCCTCACCGTAAGCAAGGACACCGCTATGTTCTTGCACATGCAAAATCGCAACTCATCATCCTCAATACACGAGAAAAGATAGTATCTTACCTGCGGTTCAACTTATAGCAGGTAAGATCACGTGGCCAAGAAACTGAAGGATTTTTGCATTATTAACCCTGTTTTACAATAACTAACCAAATGTATTGTATATTACCCTTGCATGCTAATAACTAACAGAATGTCTAGTCTTGCTTGTCGTCGAACGAGATTCGACTTTGATGGCCACACACCGTGCGGGTTGCTCATGAAATAACTGCTGTAATACACTGTATTGTCATAGTTGGGTGAGGGCCCGTTGGTCCATGATTAAACAATTTGAGCGAACCGTACCAGTCTTTACCTCGGGCAGGACCAGTTCGGGCCCCCCTGTCCTGCTGATGCCCCGGCCACTGAACCTTGGCGGCTGTTCTGGGTGGGGAAGACTTGTTGTCCCATGCCGCAAATAGCGCACCAGCTAACTGGCCTTCTGACTCTTCCCCATGGTGCCGTGGCCCACTCCCTTACGAGAGTGGGTCTTGACCCCCTGGAATCATACTCCATCGGGATATGTACAGGCCTGCTCCTCTGCCGTCATGGGATCGTAGTGGTATGTCATGGACATTTATGCCAACTTGATCAGGACCACCCGCATTTGGGGGATTTGTGGGGGGGGGGGGTTTACTCTGGTCAAATGGATCATTCCAACTTTACCCTCGGCCCTTCTGGCCTTGGGGTGCAGCATATTCTCCCTGGGCACCTAATTGTACACCAGGATTTCCGGGGGAAATTGGGCGGGCAATAGCACCGTAACTCAAAATTAGAGAGCATTTGTTCCTCGTTCGAGCCATTCCCAGAGTGGGCCTCCCTATAGTACCGTATCTCAACTTGATGCGAGCTGTTCTGTTGCTGGCGTCGATCCTGACATGCTTTCTATGCCTCTCATGGCGTCTGATGGCTTTGACGACGATGAGCTAGAATATCGGGCCGACCGTGGGTCCCCACTGTCGGTCGAGGATTCTGTCGTTCCTCGGAAACGCACTTTGGTGAATGAAGATAAGATGAAAAGATAAGCTTTCCGGTCTTCTTCTCTTCCTTAGTCTCTTGACTAAGGAGGGAAGGAGGACTGACATGCCTTCTATGCGTCTAATGGCTTTGTCAACAATGAGCTAGAATCTTGGGATCGCTCTTTTGTGAATGAAATCGACCGAGGTGATCTCTTATACACACGTCATCACAGGATACAGGTCAAATCTTGTTTAAATTGAATTAAAAAAAATTAGCACCTACCATGCCAGTCTTGACCTCGGGCATGCTCGGTTCTGGCCCCCCATGGTCCTGCTACAGCAGTCAGGACCAGTGGCAGGTAGGGTGCTGACATCGCTGATTCGGGAAACCAATCTTCACGGGCGAAAGCCCCAGCATCTGCGCCTTTGGAGGCTGTTTTGGATTGGTAAGACTCGCTGCCATGTACCGTCATTTTGCTAACAATTTAACAATTTTGAAAGGTATATATACAGCCATCAATCTCATCACATGACAACGAGAAGAGGATGACGCGAAGAAAGAAGAAGATGTCTCTACTTGCTCGGTTTCTGGCTAGCACGACTGGTATGGCACTACCTGGGATGTTTCTTCCAATAAACAAGGGGGGGGGGGGGGGGGGGTACAAGTTTGAGCAGTGCTGGAATCTTAAACGTATGAGCTCTTTCGCATAACACATCATAGCTGATTCATGACTAAATAACATTTACATGAAATCGGTTTTGGAAGAGTACATTCTCATCAAATTTGGATATTAAATTTATTGCTCGTGCCTCCTCCTGGGCTTGCATTCTAATCCATATAGTGCAGTGAGGGCTTTCCTTGGCGGAAAAATATAATTTTAAAAATTATAATTCATTTTTCCTTAAGGACAGCCCGAACTGAACTATCATAGATCCCTCCCATGGTGGTGCCATTCCCAACCCCGCGACTCGCAAATCTCATGATTGAGTCGGAAATAAAACTGACCAGATAGATTGTCGGAATGCGGGAGTTACACTGGGCGCATTCGTGCGTGGCTAATCTGAGCACTGATTGACCGAGAGTAGGCAATAAACGGGCAATAAATTTTAACCCTCCTGATGACAAAGGCCGGAGATCCATATAGTTCAGTTCGGGCATAATTAATTATAATTTTTAAAAATATTTTTTTTTTTTGCTGGAGTTATGATCCTTGTTATCTTAGAATTTGCCAATTATTTTGGATTCCGGATGATAACTTTAGTTTTATTGTCTGAATGTTTGAAATTTTTTATGTAGATTAGCTTCATGAAATACAGGTCAAGTTCGAATTTGGATTCGGTCTGCCAATTATTGCTGGAGTTATGGTCCTTAGAATTTTCCGATTATTTTGGTTTTTGGGTGATAACTTTAGTTTTTGTTATCTGATTGTTTTCAAATTTGGCACATTGATTACTCGTTATGGCCCTTTGTTGAAACTACCATGGGAGTATTTTGCCATGCCCTAGAGGTGCTCTTGTTTATTGCTGTCATGGGTGAAATATGCTAGAGTTTCCAGAATACCAGGCTTTTATAGAGAATTCCCTATTGTTCCATATATATGTTTACTTTATTTTTTCAGACCAACTTTATTTTCACATGTTCCCTTGGCATCTTCCTGACGACACTGCTGGGAATTAGACAATTTGTCGAGTATGCAGGTATGCTTGAGAAACCTTCTTACCAAGCCTGAATTTAGTGTGCCTGTCATTTGCAGAATGAGGTCCCCAGAGGGTGAATTTAGTGATGCTATCCTGCACAGCAGGCTAGCATCACCAAATTCACCCTCTGGGGACCTAATTCTGCATGGCCTCATCTGATATTGGAGACATAGACTCAGATTCTAGCCTGCTGTGCGGGATAGCATTACTAAATTCACCCTCTGGGGCCTCATTCTGCAAATGACAGGCACACTAAACTCAGGCTTGTTTTTAACCCTTTCTTTACTAAATACTCATTGATGAGTAGTTCCCTTACAAAATATTTAGATAATAAGTTCAACAATATGCCGTTCAGGGCTTAAAAGCTTAACGAGAATCAGAATCATGAATCATGAATCTTAGTTTGCTTCTCGTCAAAGCTGTTGATTCGCTGTAGATATCTTGATTCTCACAAAATTGTTTTGATTTTAAGGCCTGCTGTTTGTTAAACTTATTATCTGAAGATTTCCCACCAATGAATAGGAATCCTTCTGCACTTTTTATTTGTTCATCAGTCTGTCGTTAGCTTATATTTCCTGAACACCCCTCCAAATGAGTAATAGACCAATCCATAAATAAATGATAGGAGAATCCATTTAGTAAAGAAATGGTGAAAGCCCCTCATAATCTTGAAGCCTCACATAACGAGGATTAGGGTTCATGCTGTCATAAGGCTAAATGGTAGATGGTGGATAGTGGTATATTATCAAATAACAATGGTGGGTTTAACCCTTTCAGTGCCAGGGGCCGATCTCATCGGCCCTAATTTACAGTCTGTAAAATCGGCCCTAAAAAATAAAAAATAAAAATAAAAAAATGTCTGTTAAAGAATATAAGAAAAAATGATTAAAATTGTAAAAAATTGTAAAAAATAATAAGAAATGATGAAAAATTGTTAGGCCATATGGTCGCCTCGCATATATAAGAGAATGCATTGGCACAGGGTATATGGGTTGATACAAAAATCGGACTTGGCACTCAAAGGGTTAAGTAAGTCTAGACACAGTATTTGAAGGGATGAACATTGAGGGGTGTGATTAAATTGAATTCACTTTGGCACATATTATTCATTAATTGTGAGCCCAGAAAATGAGGATTTAATTTGGCCAAAGTTTTTATAGTTTGGGAAAAAAATCAGAATTGGCAAAAAAAAATGGCCAATAGATTTTTCGGCCCAGCATGAACACTGCCGAGAATCAACCGAGGCTGATATATCTACAGACCCGCACTTTGTTTTGGGTTAGTGATTATCGCTTGATAGCGATGATGGAAGGATACTCCAGGCCGTATGCTCACCAGGGTCCGCTCCGCGCTGGACCGAAATTTACTTTTGCCAAACATACTTCCAAATGAAAATATTTTATGCCAAATTCTTTTAGAAATTGCCAAATGCTGTCACTGATAGTATCAGTTTCTGCAAATTTGTTTCTTATATTCAACAATCGCTGTTTGAATGACTTTTAATACCAATAGGAAAGCAGTTAGTCAAGCCTTGAAATAGGGTGTCTGTCATTTGCAGAATGAGGTGTAAGCAGAATGAGGTCCCCAGAGCGTGAATTTGGTGATGCTAGCCCGCTATGCGGTGTAACATCACTAAATTCACCCTCTGGGTACCTCATTCTGCAAATGACAGACACACTATTTCAAGTCTTGCAGTTAGTTATTAACCCTTTGAGTGCCAGGGGCCGATCTCATCGGCCCTAAACCTACACAATAAGTCTGTTAAAGAATATAAGAATAAATTATTAAAATTGTAAAAAAAAAAAAAAATGGTAGGCCAATGCATTCTCTTATATATGCGAGGCGACCTAAGGTCGACCTGCATATATAAGAGAATGCATTGGCACAGGGTATATGGGTTGATACAAAAATTGACCTGGCACTCAAAGGGTTAATTATTCTCTATTTTGGTTTATCATACAATAACTGCACCATGAAATTTTAGAAGGGTTACTTCATCAGAAGGACACATCAAAAGAGGATTAGATATGTAAACACTACCACAATAGACACTAGTTAATCCTTCACTAGTTGATACCAATACTAGCAGATTAACTGCATCTTGATAGAGGTGTTAACTTTTCCTAAACCTTATAAAACACCACTAATACAATTATATTGTAAGATTGTGGCTCTATTTTATCACATACCCCAATCACAAACAAAAGTGATACCATGCTGAGCTATTCTGATCGACATTCGTTGTTTTGGTAATGAATTTGATATCACAAACTTCTGAAATTCTCCTGTAGCAACGTAATTACATCATGCATCTCTCGCGAAATCATGAGCAAACTGTCGGCAATTACCACATAGGCTTGAACTAAGAATACAACAACGGGTGTGTAATATATACATGAAATACTTATATCCTGACTTTATTTGCCCCATAATGTCTCACTGAAGTCAGAAAATATAAGCTGCTTTCAACATTCTGTACAGATATGAGATGAACTCTCTTTATATTTACCCAAATTTATACTCATTTTGGTTTCGTTCAACCATTTCTAATTGAGTTATGCCCCTTTTTCAACTCAGAACTGATTAGTTTGTTGTTCATATGTCAACTTGAATAGTATTTGACAGAATTTGATGAAACTTGAAAATACATGTCATTTGAAGAATTTATTATGTGAACATTTCCCACCAATATATAGGAATCCTTCTGCATATTTTGTTAACTGTAGTCTGCTTATATTTCCTAAGCATCCCTCCAGATGACTAATAAACCATTCCAATGTATAATTTTATGAGTGGGAGAATATATTTATTATAGTAAGGGTAAAAAATGTGTCTTTTTCAGGATGGCCGCAGTCAAGAATACAGAAGATACGATGGACGGCCGGTCTGACAGCTACGTTCATGCTGTATTTCGTGCTGAATAATACAGGATTGTCTTCCCATTATCTCCCCTGGTTGCCAATAGCGATTGTTGCATATACTGGATATGGAGTCCTCACTGGTACCAAGAAACACAAGGTCAGTGGAAAGTGGTCGAAAAAATGAAAATACTGCCGAATCTGCCTTCATCACCCAAAGAGGGCCTCATGAAAATGTTTATTTGCAAATTTTTCCAGAATTTTCACAGCTTAACCCTTTCATGCCAGGAGCTGTGCTAGTGCAGTATTAAAGACCCTGTGCCAGTGCATTATCTTATATATGTGAGTCTCCCATAGGGAGCCTCACATATATAAGAGAATGCACTGGCTTACAAGGTCAAGGTAAATATTGTTAGGCCAATGTATTCTCTTATATATGCGAGGCTCAATGCGGCACAGGGTTTTTCTCAAAATGTCAGTCAGTCATGAAAGTGTTAACAACAGAAAGTGCCAGCATAAATTAAAGACATATCATGGACTTGTTCAGTGAGAGCTTTCCGATGAATGGCAACAAGTCATATTTCCGACATAATTATGGGTAACTTTTCAGGATTTAGTCGGAAATATGGCTTGTTGCCATTCATCGGAGAGCTCTCAGTGAGAGCTTTCTGATGAATGGCAACAAGCCATATTTCTGACTAAATCCCGAAAAGTTACCCATAATTCTGCTGTGGTTAAGGAGTCGATTACTTAGGGCATTACTGTATTTGATAATCATCTAGTGAAATCCTAATGAGAATTAAACGCAGATCAGTCTCACTGAATGCAGTACGTGACATACCATCTAACAGGTCTGGCTCATATTAAATGTAAATCTTACTCTTATTTAAGTCTGATTTGTGCATATAAATATGCAAATCGAGCTATTACAATATTTGGCTTTGGTATGAAATTTTCTGTATTTACCAATTAAAGACATATTATGGACTTATTCAGGTATGTTAAATTGATAAGTTAATACTCAGGTGCTAACCCAACCTGTGGAATGTAGCATTCTACTAACATCACCGATAATTTCATAGAAATCGACCGTACCACTCCATAGAAAACATCGTCTGAACTACGCTCAATTGTAAATATTTACATCTCGATTCGGGACGCAACTATCGGCGATAAACTAACTCAAGTGAATTCGCCATCAATGGTCATTGCATTTAATTAATGTATAAGAATGATGGTGTATGTTGTCAATTTGGATTAATATTCGTGAAAAATATCTACTTTGAGCAAGATTATTCTCAATTTCGTTTGACCACCCTATCGGAGTGTTTCGCATCACTTTAACCCATCGTGTTATCTATGTTTCAGCATTTCTCTTTTCTTGGAGCGTTGGCTCTGATAGCGTTGTACTGCGTCTGGACATACAAGCTGCCATGGAAGATCAAGTATCCTTTTAATATTATACCGTATATTATTTTATCACATAATTGGCTCCTATATCCGGCCTAATGTTTTTAGTAAGACACAGGTGTATTATTAGCACGTGCAGTGACGTAAGAGCTTAGCGCAACGATATCGATGTCAATGCCGGAACTTTTTTATTATGTTAATTAGAATATAATTATGATATTCCATTTGTGTTGGGGTTATTTGGTGTTGAATCAGGTTGAATGTGAGATTACTCAAAAGTAGGGAAAAAGTAACTAAAAACAATGTTAATTTGAAACTATAGATACTGCCCAGAAGATGGATTGTGTCACTAAATTCATCCTCTGGGGACCTCATTCTGCAAATGTCAGACACATTAAATTCAGTTTGTAGGTATTCATTTAATCGTCTTAGTTGGAAATCGCTGATGTTTGGTTATAAATTCTAAAATATGTTGATCGTGCATTCTAGGAATATTTTGTATATGCTGTTTTGTATTTCACACAATAAATACCTTCCTGATGTGCTAAACTATGCATTATGTTGAACATGGTATTGAGTACATCATAAATAAATGGGAGCACAAAAATGTGAAATCAGACCTTAACTCTTTCCAGCAACAATGTGTTGTTTTTCCTGCCTTTCCTGTTGATTAATTCTGCGATATGTATGTCGCTTGTTCACATCTCATCATTTAGCAGTAACGACATGCTGGGCGTCACCCTATTTCTACACTCACTGGGTATGTATGCCATTTGATGTTTATCTTATTCTCCTTTCATAAACATGTTACATGCTATGACTGATCAATTTCAATTTGGGTATTGTGGGTAGTATATAGTAGGTAGTATATAGTGGGTAGTATATATAGTGGGTAGGAATCTTCTAGGGAATACAAATTATACTAAAAAGTTTGGTTTCTCTTTATTCTTTCATAAATCATAACTATGACAATAACCCTTTCTATAATAAATATTCAATGATGAGTAGTTATCCCATAGGAAATGTTCAGATAATAAGTTTAACCCTTTCTATAATAAATATTCAATGGTAAGTAGTTATCCCATAGGAAATGTTCAGATAGATAAGTTTAACCCTTTCTATAATAAATATTCAATGATGAGTAGTTATCCCATAGGAAATGTTCAGATAATAAGTTTAACCCTTTCTATACTAAATCATCATTAATGAGTAGTTATCATATAGGAAATGTTCAGATAATAAGTTTAACCCTTTCTATACTAAATCATCATTAATGAGTAGTTATCATATAGGAAATGTTCAGATAATAAGTTTAACCCTTTCTATAATAAATATTCAATGATGAGTAGTTATCCCATAGGTAATGTTCAGATAATCAGTTTAACAAAACGACCATAGATCGTTTCTTGAACTTATTCCCTTCAATGAATAGGATTCCTTCTGCACTTTTCTATTATCTGCTTTTATTTCCTGAACATCCCTACAGATGAAAAATAGACCGTTCCAATGTATACTTTATAACTGACTGGGAGAATCCATTTAGAATAGAAAGGGTTAATGAATCCTGATCATGACTTGAATTCTATGTCCCTCATTTAAAGTTCAAAGTTTTCAATGCTTACATTTTCTTGAGTCGATTGCACTCAGTACCCTAAATAGGAGTACCCTAAATAGGAGTACCCTAAATAGGAAAAGTGAGAAGAGGGGAATAGTCTTCTTGAAATTGATAGCCGATAATGGTCTCTAAAATTAGAATATCATCGGGGGCACTTTAAATTTTTTGAGACCTCATACTTTGGTGTTTAAGTGACAAAATTTAAATTACATGATTGAAGACGCTTGGTCATATTTATCAACATTTTCTTATTATTATCTTTATGATTAGCTCATTGATTATTTTTGTAGCGTTTTCTGCGGGTAAGGGTTTGATTTTATATTTACCATTACCATAGTAAATGGGTTAAACATCTGCTGATCATGATCGGCCTCTCGTTATCTTTATGATTATCACATTGACTATTTTAGTGTTTTCTTCGAGTGAGGGTTTGATTTTATATTTACCCATACCATAGTAAATGGGTTAAACATCTACCGATCATGAACGGCCTCACGTTATCTTTATGATCATCACATTGACCATTTTATGTTTTGTGCAAGTGACAGTTTGATTTTATATTTACCCATACCATAGTAAATGGGTTAAACGTCTACCGATCATGAACGCCCTCTCGTTATCTTTATGATTATCACATTGATTATTGTAGTGTTTTCTGCGAGTGAGGGTTGGTTGCTCACTAAGGGACTTTACAAGGAGCCTACGCTAATGTTTGTCAGTGCTGCTGCCTGCTATATGTTATACAGGTAAATATTTAAAGGCCTATATAATCAGGGAAATCACAATTTACAGTGTTCCCAGTTTATAGCGGAATTTACAAAACAAGTCCTGTAAATTAGATATGGGCCGAGCCTGTGGCGAGGTCCAGACCTAATTTACTGCACAAGTTTTGTACATTCCGCTATAAACTGGGGACGAGTTGTAAATTCTATTTATTACATGATCCAAAACCTAGATAAAGCATACTTAAATCAACAAATGGGATGTGAAACTAACTTCGACTTCAAAAAGACCTGCGATGATGTTTCACGTAACTGTGCATTGTTTGCCCAGAGTCCCAGATATATAAAGACTCTCTGACGTATTTAATGGTGTAAATTTATTGAAATAACTTTTCAAACTCTTCATTCATTAGAGATTGTTGGAAAAATGTTGGAAGCCATAGTATTCTGAGACGTAGAGCATACAGAATGTAAACAGACGACAAACCGGAAGTCAGAAGGTCAACTGGCACTATTTCCAGTTATTAAACGAATGTTTAATATCACAATTTATAGAATGGGTTTATTGAATGGAATAATGGTAGGATAAATTAATAGACAGAACACAATGGGCATCTTAATCAAAAATCTTTTATCGAATGAGATGCAGATGGTGCTAGGATTTATTTCACGAAAGCGGAGCTAGATTATGTATGATACAAGTTGTCTTCTGTATTTATTCCACTTCCTTGTGTCGGATAAATTTAATCCATGACTAACATTGATACTAATATACCTTTATTGTGATTTAAATCCGATGTCGGTAATTATCTGTACTTAATCCGAAGCAGATCATTGATGTGCTCTTGGCAACAATGTCAACTCAAAGTAGTTCTGGCTTGTTTTCCCCTTGTGATATACAACAATATGTATTCAATGGCAGGATTCCATTGAATACATGTGCCTCACATTAATGGGTGTGGATAAAATAATTTATTACATATCTATCAACGTAATTCGCATGATTGCACGAGTTTCCAGGTATGTGATAATTCTCAGAATCGCACTAGTGCAATCTGTCGACGGAACTATTTTATTCAGTGTTAAAACTCAATTAAATTCACATTTTTGTACCGGATATGTACGATTTTGAGTCAACTTACTATGATACGGAGATATGTAATAAAAATAGAACGCATGAGTGTCTGGATTTTGACGAATTATCGCACTCGATTTGTTGGCGGAACGCGATACCTCTCGTGCGGGACAGCGTTCCGCACTCGAGGTATCGCTCAGCCAACAAATCTTGTGCGATAATTCGTCAAAATCCAGACGCTCATGCGGTTCTATCTATATATACCATTGGAAGGAGAAAGCTTCTAAACAGATTATCAAAGTTGACTGGAAAATGTTAATATTAAGTACCAAGGTATGTTCTTGGTGGTTCTGTGCGGGATTGAGCAGGATTAGCGTTTATTTTAGGTACGGAATGTATATAAGGACCCATTCTTTTCTTCAATGGGCTAAATTTCCTACACAAGACTAAATTTAATTTTCATATGGATAATACAATGCTGTATTGTTATGAACAGCGCACCTTATCTTACTGTTTATGGTGAAATTGTCAATAGCCAATAACGATGATTTGATAATAATTAATAATTAATTGGGAATTAAAACTTCAATATACTGTAGGTCCTTGAATTCTGGTACAAATCCTTTTTATAAAGCCTTGTGCCAATTCTCCTATATATGCAAGTCTCCCATAGGTAGTCCAAGTCTTCTCGTACTAAAACCAGCTAAGATATTGGTATAGCGAGATGCTGGATTTTAGTCCGAGTTCGTCCCGTATGGTCTCTTATGACACGACTTAAGCGTTAGTGACCCGCTCAAATAAAACCACAATTATATGAAATAAAATATCTCAATTGCGACAATAAACGGATTTTTTCCATAGAAGACATGATATTTGATCTGAAACCCACATCGGTTGTGAATTGAAAGCGGTAATTTAATGTGAAAAGAGACATTTACCGTAGTGTTGACATATTTTTTAAAGTATGCGAACTCAGTTGACCTCGCGAACTGTGTTCGGCATTTTTCCGTTGAAAATATTCCGTAGATTTTCGACTAACCACGCAAATTACGATGAATTCTCCATTGTAATCGTAATTATGTGTGTCAATAAATAAAAAATAAATAGATTAAGTAAACATTGAAGATATTTTTGTAATACATTAAATAAATTACGGGAATTACAACCCTCTCAAAGTTTAAAACAGTGTACACACAACGAGCATTAGAATAAATATGGTGCTACATTTCACCCACATTTGGTGGACTTCCGCGAAATTAAGATATATACTAAGCGAACAGAGCAATATACTGCTCTTGTTAAGCACACAAAAAATCAAACAAAATTTGTATAAATTTTTAACCTTAAGTTTGAAAAGTCCCACTAAATCCGAAAAACTATATTTTGAAACGGTGTGATTCGGTTCTCCGATTATTTTATCAACACAAAAGTCAAAACGCACATGGACGAAAATCACACGCATGGCAAGTCAGACACAAGAGTTCTAATTTGCTCCAATTTTGACGAGTTGCTTGCGAAAATTGTCAACAAAACTACCGTTCTGATACTCCATTATGTCATTAAGTTTTTAGTGCTGGAATTGTTCTCAAAGCACATAGGAAACTGGACTTTGGGGCGATCGGTTTTCGCCATTTTGTTCGGAAAACCCCGCGCTATATATAGAAACGGAAACTAGTATACCCAGAACAAACTCCGGAATATGCCGAAGTTATTCGGACCACTTCGGCTTTCAGTTAAAACGTAAACAAACAGAAAAAAAAGCGATGTTTGTGGCAACCAACCGGAATATTCTATGTGTAATTTAACATTAAAGTTAGATTATTATACACCATTATGACCATAAGATGTCACTCTTTCCGATGTATATAGCATCACGTATTGATTTGCTAGGTAAATCGAGTAAAATACACAACAAATTCCCGCCACAAACCTTGGGCGTAAGTCGTGTCATAAGAGACCATACGGGACGAACTCCAGCATCTCGCCATACCAATATCTTAGCTGGTTTTAGTACGAGAAGACTTGGACTACCCATAGGGAGCTTCGCGTATATAAGTGAATACATTGGCCTAACTATATTTACCTTGACCTTGTAAGCCAGTGCATGAATGGCAACAAGCCATATTTCCGACTAAATCCTGAAAAGTTACCCATAATTCTGCTGTGGTTAAGGAGTCGATTAATTAGCGCATTACTGTACTAAGCGAACAGAGCTACAAATTGCCTTGATCAAGCACACAAAATATTGAACAAAGTATGTAAAATTTCATTCATTAAGTTTGTAAAGTCCCATTATAAACAAAGAACTATTTTTCGCAACCTTGTGCTATGGTTCTCCGGTTATTTTATCAACACAAATATCTAAATGCACCCGGACAACAACATGCATGCAATCATTGAGTCAGATCAAACAGAAAAATTCTAATTATGCTGAGTAGCATGCAAAAATCATGCACAGGACTCAAAATCATGCACAAGACTCAAAATCATGCACAATACCTACCGCTCTAAATCTCCATTCTATCAATAAGAATTTAGTGAGGGAGCTCTTAAAAAACATAGGACATTTGAATTTTTGGAGATCGACTTCGCCATTTTCTGCTGGAAAATCCTGCGCTAAACAGGGGGGGGGGGGGCATAAAAAAGTTGCGAGACGTGGGGGTGTTTTTTTTACATTGCCATTTTTTTACACCCACCCACCCTTTTTGCATTTTTTTTTCATAAAATTTTAGACACCCACCCCAAAACCCCAAAGCTTTATTTTGGTCCCCTCTGTAAAAAAGACCAACCGCTCTATATTGGTCCCTTCTTTGAAAGACCAAATTATATGTTACTTCCTGTTTACAAACATGTGCAAGACACATATTTTCTTGGCTGATAATTATGCGATAATCAGCAGTAATCAGCGATAATCTCAACTAAATTGAACTCTAAGCAATCAACAAAGGTAGAATATAATGTGATTATATTGTTAAATTTATAACCCAGCCTATTCATCTGTGTGAATAGATGAATAATATGTTGAATCCCCTGGAATGACAACAAAAAATAACTAGGGCCAGTGTTAGGGCCTATAATAGAATAAAAAATTACACAAGATTAAATTTATCTTTTTTTCAGACATCAACCAGCATCAACTAGTAGGCCTAGAGCCTATAGTAATACCAAAAAGGAAAATGTGCATATGAACCAGTGTACGAATTAGCTTTTATGTATGCCTGCATGACCACCGACCCGACCTCGCATTACGACTTAGGACTAGGCCTAAAATAATGTTTAACCCTTTGAGTTTGAACGCGGATGGTCAATTTAGTGCCAAATCCATATACACGGATGTGCACATTAGTGACATGTGACCGTGGAGACGAGGTCACAGTAAGCGTAACGTCATTGTGTTGGTGTAGGGAAGATAACTCCAATTTGGTCTTCTGTTTACAGTATACCGGCTGTACTCTTGATTTACTATTATATGTCTACCTGTGTCTACTATATATTATTAACTATACATTATTCTGATACATTATGAGAATAACAGCGGTTATTTGAACGAGTGGGAGCCCTGCGCCAGGGTGCTACTAATGCTCTGGGGCCACAGTGTTCGAAGGGTTAAAAATAAAATGAGTTGCCCCGTGTTGAGGGTCACATGGCCATAATTGTATCACTGATTAGCTGATATTATCAGACTGCATTAAGTTCACACTACCCTAGAGCTATCTGAAGTATTTTTTTATTGAACTACACCGTGAACAATTTTCAATATATAAACTGCCAAGCAAGCTGAAACAGACACAATAAAAATAATTTGCGCGCAAAAAAAATCAATGAAAATTTTGGGACCCACCCCCACAATATTCACTATTTTACCATTTTATATCAACTTATGGGGGTAATTATAACAATATTGAATGTATTAGTGCTTCTCATATTGCAACAAGCCACAACATATAAACAAATATGTTTAAAACAGTTGAAAATATGTCAATGAAAAAAAGTGGTCAAAAACTGTTTCCGGCCTCGGGTACCCACCCACCCCCCCCCCCCCCCACCTCACGTCTCGTAAAAATATTGAATACCACAGACTAGTACCCAGCCTGTGACAGATTCAGAAAGGAAGATGACCCGTGCGCTCTGGTAAAGATTGATGTGTAACATGGCAAATTGAGCATTTGTTCAAACGATGGACGCCTTCTTTCATGACTGATTTACTATTGATTAATGCCATGTGTCACATTTTAAATGTCTGACCAATCAGCAACAGGAGAGTAGGAGACAACCGCAGGCCACTGTTCAAGTTGAATTGTGGGAGGAGCTTATTGTTGTCAGTCACGTGAATTTCCCGTGGTGCAGTAACCTGTTTACAATCGCTTAGGTGCCAGAAAATTTGGGATGAAATTGGAATATTGTTACAATCGTCATTTTCTCCTTTAAATATTCCGTTAACATTTGAGGCTCAATTTTGGTGTATCATATTCATTTAATCCAATTTTTGAGGTACTAGAAGAAATATAGAAAATAAGCACATAACATAACTTTTATTTTTGACTTTTTTTGTCTGTTTGCAGGTTGTTCATATCCCATAAACTGACAGAGAGGACTGCAAATTTATCAATATCGGTACATCTTACAAAGGTCATCATCGTATTGGTGGCGCAGTTTCAACGATCTGATTACCACATTCCGATTACGGGCTACGGGCCTTTGTTTGTAATGGTGGTCATTCTTCTCAAGATTTTCCTGTTTGAAAACACACAAAATCTCTCCCAAAAGCAGGTAACCTATTAGGCCATTAAAATAAAATGTATATGTTGTCAGGCAATTAGATCTACTCCCTACACTGTGTACAAAGACTCGCATATATAAGATAATGCATTGACTCAGGGTCTTTAATATTGCGCCAGCGCAGCTCCCGTCATCAAAAGGTTAAACAACAATACGTACTGTGAAGGCCATCTGTATCTTTAACTACAATTACAGCGAACAGAGTAGTAAAAAAATGCTCTTTTTAAAAAAAGTTTTATAAAGGTTTTCCATCTTTGCATACATTTACCATTGCTACTCCAGTACCAACAGCAAGATTTAAATTTCTATCGGTATGCCAGTAGTGATAAACTAATATGAGGCAAACAGTTCAGTCCATTTATTCTTACCAGAGTTATAATTATATTCATCTATCGAACCATTCAGTATTTATTGCCCACTCTCTACTCTTACTGTCGGTTGCATATTCCGTGCTTGGCGTGGCACTTGTATTCATAAATTCTTGTCATTGGTTGGATTAGGAGCAAGCCTGAGTTTAGTGAATTTAAGGTTGCTATCCCACATAGCGGGCTAGCATCACCAAATTGACCCTGGGGGGGGCCTTATTCTGCATGGCCTCATCTGCTATGGGAGACATAGACTCAGATTGAAGTTCCCAAATGGTGAATATTGTGATGTGCACACATTGGGAACCTCGATTATGCAATGTGTCGTCTGCCAATTTGGAGATATAGAGAAACTAAACTATGAAAGAAATAGAATCTATGTGAAATTTCTATAGAAATTTGATAATAAAGAAACTCCAGAGAAGATGAGGCCTAAGCAAAATGAGGTCCCCAGAGGGTGAATTTAGTGATGTTGGCCCGCTGTGCGGTATAGCATCACTAAATTCACCCACTGGGGACCCCATTCTGCAAATGACAGGCACACTAAACTCAGGCTTGTCTAGGAACCTTTACCAATAATATTAGCAGCAATGTGCCTGTTCTATGTACATCGTTGTGTAATCCCTGACTGATGCGTTGCACTCTACACCACTATCGCTATGAAGCATGATGCATAACAGACCAGTATGGACCAGCCTCTGTCGTTGGCAGTCATCTTTTTTAACGAAATTCAGAAAAATGTTATGGCTTCCATTAGCAGTCAGCCCAAAGATTCATATGAAGTTTGCTGATGATCAAATGGTGAATGTGAAGGATTTAGTCATGCAAAGAGTGAAATTTCAAGATTGCTCCCAGAAGCCATGTTTTTCATCGAAAATCGTTCAAATTCAATCACTCTAATGGTCCTAAACATGCATGTAAGATTTAAAAACATTTCTCCATTATATGTGGACTGCAGTGTTTGCCAATGAATTGAAATATGAAATCCAAGATTTTGTCATTTACGTCATTGATCAAACGATCGAGAGTAAAAACTGCATCACAAAGTTACCCATCAAAACATAGTACTTTGCCTCGTGTGTTTAAGTGAAATTAGTTTACATATTCAAAATATTCCTTCTCAAATTCCAAGTAGGATATCAAAGGAATATTTCGGATTATTTATTCCTATTAGAGATCGGCAGAATCTTGGTAAAATTGTGTGTTTCAGCATGAGCTGTTCTATATTAATCGCGCGCTACAGTAATGCCCTAAGTAATCGACCCCTTAACCACAGCAGAATTATGGGTAACTTTTCAGGATTTCCAACTAAATCCTGAAAAGTTACCCATATTCTGCTGTGGTTAAGGGGTTGATTATTTAGGGCAGTACTGTATATTAGTCGCGGGCAGCAGAAATTGAGGTTTATAGTCCGGGGACCAGTTCTGTGTACATCTCCCATGTTTTTAGTGAAAAGGTCTATTTCTTCTTCCAGAGCTGCTACAACTGTGTTGCTATGGTTATATCGATGGGCGTGAACGCACCTGTCCTGATTCCTCCACTAGCTGCATACCTTATTAGTGGGAAGCCATCTCATGCAGACTCGACAGGTAAGTTATTCTGAGTACTAATCGATGATTTAAGGAATAAACTCGGGTTTCATATTGTAATTAATTAGACCGTTTAAAATCATCATGCCAAATCACAAACCTATAAATAATCATATGCCTGAGTTTATGGTGCCTGTCATTTGAGGTCCCTAGAGGGTGAATTTAGTCACCCTATCCCGCAAAGTGGGCTAGCATCACTAAATCCACCCTCTGTGGACCTCATTCTGCTTAGGCCTCATCTTCTCTGAAAGTTTCTTTATTATCAAATTTTATAGAAACTTCTTCACAAAGATTCTATTTTCTTTTTTAGTCTAGTTTCTCTATACTCCCAAATTGGCAGACAACACATTGCATAATCGAGGTTCCCAATGGGTGTACATCACAAAAGATGGTTCAACGCTGTAGCACATCACGTGACTTGACATGGCACGTACTTTATGCGAAACTATGTTTAAAGCTTTCTTGAAGTCTCTTTCATGTCAATGTTTAGGTTCAACCAATAACTTTTCATTCGACGACATATGCATGCTCAATATAGCCATATCAGACCATGAATGATGACAATATCTTCATTTTACACTTTTACGTAGAGGATCTCTAATGAATCGCAATTCGATACAAAATTTATTAACCGAGTGCACTAAATTCAATTCGAGCTTCGCTTGAATCAAATTTAGTGGACGAGGTTAATAAATTTCATTTATAATTGCGATGAATTTGATAATAATACTATAATTCATCAGCGTTTGAAACATCTGTGTCTCAGAATATACCATTAGAGAATCAGCTGAAATCATAGAAAGATTCCCCCATTATGGCTCCCAGAATGCAACAGAATTCAAACTAAAAATGTATTTTCAATAGAAATGTAAGAACTCTATATTTTTAGATATACCGGTAGCTTTATTCCCCATCCGATTGAAAATAATGAGACTTTAGCACAGAACACCAAGTTGGTATCTCAACAAAAACAACATGTTACCAGTTTATTACACTGAATAAGTTGTTAATACAATGTTTTGGAGCTTCCTGTTTCAAATGGTATATAATATGGCACATATTTTTAAATCATCTGGGGGTTCAAAAATTAAGTGGGCCTTTAATGCTAATTTAATGTTGATATTCAACGCATATTTCTCATATATTCTATTCAATTCAGTCATTAATACTGATATTAATATTTTAGGCGTGTTTCACATTCAGTCATTAATACTAATATTAATATTTTAGGCGTGTTTCTCGGCATACTTGGCATCCTCGTGGTCTTGGAATCTCTAAAGTTGGGTGAGAACGACATCGCTGACACGTTACCAGCAATTGGAACTGTTCTTCTCCTATCAGGATTCCTAGTTATCTTCATACAGCCGAATGTCGAGTTGAGCATGTAAGTTATTCTGTGGAGTAAGGCAATTAAATTTAATATCTGTGTTTTCAGGCAATTAGATCTCATTTTGAGATGAGGGAGGGTGGCTATTTATGTTTATTTTTGTTCTCAAATCTGGAAAACATACTCCAGAAACAAACAAAAATTCATTGTCGTTGTTCAAATCCAATACATCCTACAAAATATTGAGAGAAAAATGTTTGAAAAAGCTTTTCAAAAAAAAAATTCAGTGACGAGGGAGGTGCCTAACAACACATAATTTGTATTTATTTGGCCTAAACTGAGGTGAAAGGTAACCCCCATCACTGACTTTGATTGTACCCCTTTGACATATTTGTATCATACCATAGACTCCCTGTACAATGGAGATGAATATGTATAAGTTTGGTGGAAATCGGCCAAAAAAAATTGTTTTTGGAGTAATTTTTGTGTCCCTACCCAACCATCTCTGACATTCCTTTAAATCACACCATTATAGGTTCCCTATATCATAGGGATGGTTATACAAGTATATACAAGTACATTATATAAGTTTGGTAGAAATCGTTGACAAAAATGTTTTTAACAAATTTGGACGCCCCTCTCCAACCCTCATCATTAAACCATTAAATTGTCTTTATCATGGAGATACCTATATATAAAACAAACAAAAAATCATGATTTAGTGTCCCCTCCCTTTTTCCTTCTCTAATTTTGACAGCATCACTTTAGAAATGTTAACCTGCACCATTATCTTCCTCGTAAAGAGTTACCCCTGTTTCGAGCCCTCCAGATGGTCCCACATTAATTCCTATAGTGGACAGACATTGGCATATATATCTATATAAATAAGAACATTATCACTTGCTTTACAGGAATGCAGCTCTGCAGTGGGGCAATGTCCTCAGCTTCCTGTTCATGTCGATCCTAGCAGTCAATGCCAAGTGGAAGCATGTGCCGTCTATCTTCATCAGCTCGTTGTTAATATCTGCATTTCCGTCCATTGAGTTCACCACTCAGGTATGTTTGACATTATAATTTTACAGACTATATAGAAATAATTTAACCCGTACTATACTAAATCAATTCTTCCACTCAATTGTAAAATTATACATTGGAATAGCCTATTATTCATGCTGAGGGGTTGTCAGGAAAAATAAGCAGGTGACAGATAATACAAGTACAGAAGGATTCCTATTTATTGGAGGGAAATGTTAAGATATTAAAGTTAAACAAACTACCTGTGGTCCTAAGGGATAATTACTCATCAATGTGTATTTAGTAAAGAAAAGGTTCATTTATAACAATTGGCTGTCACTTAAGAACTCAACTATTTGATGATTTTAGAATGTCTCAATCAACAATATATCGGCTGACTTGCTATACAAACATGGACTCTTATATTTTTGAGTAACTAACCCTCTATATACTAAATTCATTCTTCCAGTCAGTTAAAAAATATAAATCGCAATTGTCTATTATTGATTTGAATGGATGTTATGGTGATAAAAGCAGAAGACAGATAAATAAAAGTGCAGAAGGAGCCCTATTTATTGAGGGAAATGTTTAGATAATAAACCTATGGTCGTTTGTTGAACTTATTAATCTGAACATTTCTTATGGGATAACTACACATCAATGATGCTTTAGTATAGAAAGGGTTAAACTTATTATCTGAACATTTCTTATGGGATAACTACACATCAATAATGCATTAGGATAAAAAGGGTTAAACTTAGTATCTGAACATTTCCTATGGGATAACTACTCATCAATGATGCTTTAGTATAGAAAGGGTTAAACATATTATATGAATATTTACTATAAGGTTAAACTTATTATCTAAACATTTCCTATGGGATAACAACTCATCAATGATGCTAATAGTATAGAAAGGTTTAAGGTTATTATCTGAACATTTTCTATGGGATAACTACTCATCAGTGATGCTTTAGTTTAGAAAGGGTTAAACTTATTATGTGAACATTTATCGGTAGCTACCATTTAGCCGTATGAATTTCCTCAATTATACTTTCGTTTCACATTTTGTATAAGGTGTACATTCAGTAGCTTGATATGCATAATCTGAATTAATGCTCACAAATTACTATTTTTTCTTTGGCTTCGGGGGTAAGAACCCACCGATCAAAGCTCAGAGTGATCAGATATCGATTTTTGAAATCTATTATTTTTCACCACCGGTACTTTTTGGCGGCCTGGCAAAAAGTCAACAAGAAGACAGTCTCGGACCAAATTGCAGATGAAGATGGATAACTCTAGAATCAAGTAGCTTTTGGTATTAGATATTTGACATTCCACAAAATGTTGATAAATAACAGGTTTTGGGCAAATTTATACTAAAGTTGATTGTGGTTAGCATTATTTTTTGGCAAATAATCCATTCTGATAACTTAAGCGGCCTTTAAAAAAATGTTGTTGTTGTTGAAATCTGATGATATGAGGACCACCAAATCGAATTGAGGACCTTTAAAGTGTGATTTGTCAGTATGGTTGAAAGTATGGGTTAAACGTCTGCCAATCATGATCAGCCTCTCGTTCACATTTTACAACTTTAAGCCTTATGAGATTCCTATTTCATTTCAGTTATACGAGAATGATACGATCCTCCATTACACCACTGTATATATCCTGTGACTTTATGAGTTTCCTATTTCATTTCACTTATACGAGAATGATACGATCCTCCTTTACACCACTGTATATATCCTGTGACTTTATGAGTTTCCTATTTCATTTCAGTTATACGAGAATGATACGATCCTCCATTACACCACTGTATATATCCTGACGTCATCACTTTGTCTCCTAGTGCAGTTGATGGCTAAAATAAAAATCATCCGAATCAAAGAGCTCCATATAATTATTATGTGAGTATGACCAAACCCAGGAGCAAACAGGGCATTTTAGGGCTTATCTTGTTTATCAATATATATGTCCCATTTGTATACCCCCATTTTGAAAAAACGGGATGTATTATGTTATTGGTTTATCTGTCTGTCTGTCCGTCCATTCACTTTTTTTGTTTCTGAGTGATAACTTTAGTAAGTCTGAACTGAATAGAATGAAATTTGGTATGTGAGTTTAATAACTAGCACAAAATACAGGTTGTTCAAATATAGGTTCCGCCCGCCAATTTTCACCAGATTTATGGCCCATTGTTGAAATTACCTCAGGCATATTTTGCCATGTCCTAGCGATGCTCTTGTTAATTATATGCCCGATTTTTTTAAACAGGGTGTATTGTGTTATTGGTCCGTCTGTCCCTCTGTTCACTTTCGGTTTCCAGATGGTAACTTTAAATTGTCTGCGCTGGTGCAGCATTAAATATCATGTGCCAGTGCATTCTCTTATATATGTGAGTCTCTTTATAGGAAGCCTCACATATATAAGAGATTGCATTGGCTTACAAGGTCAAAGTAAATATTGTTAGGCCAATGCATTCTCTTATATATATGATGCTCCCTATGGGAGACTCGTATATATAAGAGAATGCATTGGCACAGGGTTTTTGCAGAATTGCAGAAGCTCTAGTCACGAAAGGGTTAATATGGTAATTAAATCCCATTGTGGTATAAGCAGTGTCTTCACAGATCGTTTTTCTGGGGGATATTCTGGCATGAAACTTTTTCCTATGTGACCAATGTTGGCATGTTTCTACCATAGGCTAGGCATTGTCATTACAAATTTTCTAATGGCTGTAAGTTATTTTCATTATAAAAAAGCAAACACACGATGAAAGTTCAGTTAGTGTTTACTTTCATATTGTGAGAAGATGTGATATATAAATGCTATGTTTAGAGCGAAACTACATACACAACTAACACTCATCTCCGGCTTTTCTTGGATGCAAACATTTCAAAAGTTCATGATTTCGGACTATCGATATATACCCATATCACGATAATAAATCGATATTGTACCAATGAGGCCTGAGAATATTGTGCCGGACATTTGCAGAATGAGGTCCCCAGTGAATTTTGTGCTACTCCGCACAGTGGGCTAGCATCACTAAGTTCACTCTCTGGAGACCTCATTCTGCTTAGGCCTCATCTTCTTTGGAAAATATCTTTATTATCAAATTAACAAGTTTAGTTTAGTTTCTTCTGTTTTAGTTTAGTTTCTTTATATCCCCAAATTAGCAGACGACACAATGCATAATTGAGGTGCCAAATGGGTGCACATGACAATATTCACCATCTGGGAACTTAATGTGACTCATGTTTCAACATTCAATCAATATTGTGTATATTTCAATTCTCTATATATAAACACCTAAACATTGTTTCTTTTGTTTCAGTTATTGTACATCCGTCATTTGCTGTCTCATCCTCGTGATCATGGATTTAACTCTACACCAAGTCAATGCATCTTCGTCCTTCTTTAAAGTAGGATTTGCATCCTGTTTTACCATCGCTCTCAATTCCAAAGTTATCTCCCTTTTCAAGGTGAGTGCAGGACCATAGTAATAACCCTTGTGTATCTGTGTGCGTCCATCTGGAAATTTTGTCCGTCTGTATTCTGTCATTTTCGGGTCAATTATTTTAAAACATGGCACATATATTAGGCAGCATGGGAACCTGCGCATCTGAGTTCGGTCGGACTCATTCTGGCTGAGTTATTGCCCTTTTACGATGTAGAATAGTAGATCCTGGGATGCATCTTTTGTCCGAGCTTGTGTTCCATCCTTTTCCAGGTAAGTTTTTTAAAACTTGGCACAGATGTTAACCAGCAAGGGAACCTGCGTTTTGAGTTCAGTCGGAGTCCTTTTGGCAGAGTTATTGCCCTTCTTTGACATAGAATCGTATATCTTGGGACACATCTTTTGTTAAAACTTGTATTCCGTCATTTTCCAGTCAGTTTTTTTTAAACTTGGCACAGATGTCAACCAGCATGGGAACCTACGAACCTCCAATTTTGATCTACAATTTGGTGTAATCTATTCCTCCTTCAGTTTGTAGTATAGTGATCCTCCAAACCTGCAAACTAATGGTCGTCTAGACAGAAAATCTGGCACTTGAATGTTAGCCACAAAAAGTTAATTTCCTGTTTCTCAGGCTGTTTCTTGTTTTAATTTGTCGGGAAAATTTATTTGATACTAAAATAATTGCAGTACATTGTTTATACAAACATAAACAGAAAAGTGATCCAACAGACATGTTTCCCCGATTCCATTTCATTGCCCTCATGGTAACTATGTTCAAACATGTGTTAACAACATGAAGAATGGTGACTGATCTCAGTCAAAAACATTTCAGTGTTTGGGTAATTTTGTACACAAGAAATCACACAGAATCTATCAATAAATCATGAAACATCTATTGGTGGAATGATTCATTGACATGTGCCCCATGAAATACAAATATAGAATTGCACGCGCACATGCTTTTCAAATTATTTTGGCCTGAGAAACGTGAAAATGACTTTGCATGGCCTTACAGGGCTCTCTAACAAAATGCATAATAAGTACTGATCCTTGATTAACCCTTTCTGTACTAAATGGATTCTCCCATTCAGTTATAACAGTATACATTGGAAGGGTCTATTATACATGTGGAGGGATGTCAGGTAATAAAAGCAGATGATAGACAGACAAACAGATAATACAAGAGCAGAATGATTCATATTCATTGGTGGGAAATGTTCAGATAATAAGTTCAACAAATATAGGTAGTTTGTTGAGCTTAAGTACTGAACATTTCCTAAGGGAACTACTCGCCAATGAGTATTTAGTATAGAAAGGGTTAAACTTATTATCTGAACATTTCCTAATGTAACTACTCGTCAATGAGTATTTAGTATTGAAAGGGTTAAACTTATTATCTGAACATTTCCTAAGGGAACTACGCATCAATGAGTATTTATTATTGAAAGGGTTAAACTTATTATCTGAACATTTCCTAATGTAACTACTCGTCAATGAGTATTTAGTATTGAAAGGGTTAAACTTATTATCTGAACATTTCCTAATGTAACTACGCGTCAATGAGTATTTAGTATTGAAAGGGTTAAACTTATTATCTGAACATTTCCTAATGTAACTACACGTCAATGAGTATTTAGTATAGAAAGGGTTAAACTTATTATCTGAACATTTCCTAATGTAACTATTCGTCAATGAGTATTTGGTATAGAAAGGCTTAAACTTATTATCTGAACATTTCCTAATGTAACTACTCGTCAATGAGTATTTAGTATTGAAAGGGTTAAACTTATTATCTGAACATTTCCTAATGTAACTACTCGTCAATGAGTATTTAGTATTGAAAGGGTTAAACTTATTATCTGAACATTTCCTAATGTAACTACTCGTCAATGAGTATTTAGTATAGAAAGGGTTAAACTTATTATCTGAACATTTCCTAGGGGAACTACTCATCAATGAGTATTTATTATTGAAAGGGTTAAACTTATTATCTGAACATTTCCTAATGTAACTACTCGTCAATGAGTATTTAGTATTGAAAGGGTTAAACTTATTATCTGAACATTTCCTAATGTAACTACTCGTCGATGAGTATTTAGTATAGAAAGGGTTAAACTTATTATCTGAACATTTCCTAATGTAACTACACGTCAATGAGTATTTAGTATTGAAAGGGTTAAACTTATTATTTGAACATTTCCTAATGTAACTACTCGTCAATGAGTATTTAGTATTGAAAGGGTTAAACTTATTATTTGAACATTTCCTAATGTAACTACTCGTCAATGAGTATTTAGTATTGAAAGGGTTAAACTTATTATCTGAACATTTCCTAATGTAACTACACGTCAATGAGTATTTAGTATTGAAAGGGTTAAACTTATTATTTGAACATTTCCTAATGTAACTACTCGTCAATGAGTATTTAGTATTGAAAGGGTTAAACTTATTATTTGAACATTTCCTAATGTAACTACTCGTCAATGAGTATTTAGTATTGAAAGGGTTAAACTTATTATCTGAACATTTCCTAATGTAACTACTCGTCAATGAGTATTTAGTATTGAAAGGGTTAAACTTATTATCTGAACATTTCCTAATGTAACTACACGTCAATGAGTATTTAGTATTGAAAGGGTTAAACTTATTATTTGAACATTTCCTAATGTAACTACTCGTCAATGAGTATTTAGTATTGAAAGGGTTAAACTTATTATTTGAACATTTCCTAATGTAACTACTCGTCAATGAGTATTTAGTATAGAAAGGGTTAAACTTATTATCTGAACATTTCCTAGGGGAACTACTCATCAATGAGTATTTAGTATAGAAAGGGTTATACTTATTATCTGAACATTTCCTAGGGGAACTACTCATCAATGAGTATTTATTATTGAAAGGGTTAAACTTATTATCTGAACATTTCCTAATGTAACTACTCGTCAAAGAGTATTTAGTATTGAAAGGGTTAAACTTATTATCTGAACATTTCCTAATGTAACTACTCGTCGATGAGTATTTAGTATAGAAAGGGTTAAACTTATTATCTGAACATTTCCTAATGTAACTACACGTCATTGAGTATTTAGTATTGAAAGGGTTAAACTTATTATTTGAACATTTCCTAATGTAACTACTCGTCAATGAGTATTTAGTATTGAAAGGGTTAAACTTATTATTTGAACATTTCCTAATGTAACTACACGTCAATGAGTATTTAGTATTGAAAGGGTTAAACTTATTATTTGAACATTTCCTAATGTAACTACTCGTCAATGAGTATTTAGTATTGAAAGGGTTAAACTTATTATTTGAACATTTCCTAATGTAACTACTCGTCAATGAGTATTTAGTATTGAAAGGGTTAAACTTATTATTTGAACATTTCCTAATGTAACTACTCGTCAATGAGTATTTAGTATTGAAAGGGTTAAACTTATTATTTGAACATTTCCTAATGTAGCTACTCGTCAATGAGTATTTAGTATTGAAAGGGTTAAACTTATTATCTGAACATTTCCTAATGTAACTACACGTCAATGAGTATTTAGTATTGAAAGGGTTAAACTTATTATTTGAACATTTCCTAATGTAACTACTCGTCAATGAGTATTTAGTATTGAAAGGGTTAAACTTATTATTTGAACATTTCCTAATGTAGCTACTCGTCAATGAGTATTTAGTATTGAAAGGGTTAAACTTATTATCTGAACATTTCCTAATGTAACTACACGTCAATGAGTATTTAGTATTGAAAGGGTTAAACTTATTATTTGAACATTTCCTAATGTAACTACTCGTCAATGAGTATTTAGTATTGAAAGGGTTAAACTTATTATTTGAACATTTCCTAATGTAACTACTCGTCAATGAGTATTTAGTATTGAAAGGGTTAAACTTATTATTTGAACATTTCCTAATGTAACTACTCGTCAATGAGTATTTAGTATTGAAAGGGTTAAACTTATTATTTGAACATTTCCTAATGTAACTACTCGTCAATGAGTATTTAGTATTGAAAGGGTTAAACTTATTATCTGAACATTTCCTAATGTAACTACACGTCAATGAGTATTTAGTATTGAAAGGGTTAAACTTATTATTTGAACATTTCCTAATGTAACTACACGTCAATGAGTATTTAGTATTGAAAGAGTTAAACTTATTATTTGAACATTTCCTAATGTAACTACTCGTCAATGAGTATTTAGTATTGAAAGGGTTAAACTTATTATTTGAACATTTCCTAATGTAACTACTCGTCAATGAGTATTTAGTATTGAAAGGGTTAAACTTATTATCTGAACATTTCCTAATGTAACTACTCGTCAATGAGTATTTAGTATTGAAAGGGTTAAACTTATTATCTGAACATTTCCTAATGTAACTACACGTCAATGAGTATTTAGTATTGAAAGGGTTAAACTTATTATTTGAACATTTCCTAATGTAACTACTCGTCAATGAGTATTTAGTATTGAAAGGGTTAAACTTATTATTTGAACATTTCCTAATGTAACTACTCGTCAATGAGTATTTAGTATAGAAAGGGTTAAACTTATTATCTGAACATTTCCTAGGGGAACTACTCATCAATGAGTATTTAGTATAGAAAGGGTTAAACTTATTATCTGAACATTTCCTAGGGGAACTACTCATCAATGAGTATTTAGTACAGAAAGGGTTAAACTTATTATCTGAACATTTCATATGGGATAACTACACTTCAATGATGCTTTAGTATAGAAAGGGTTAAACTTATTATCTGAACATTTCCTAATGAAACTACTCGTCAATGAGTATTTAGTATAGAATGGGTTAAGTACAAACCTCTATATTTCCTCATATCGATAATAATTTTCTGCATTCACAGGAAGTTGATATCATCCCTTTGTTTGACAAAAAGTACAAGAAAAGAGAATCGTTGGTTCCTTCACTAGGAAATCTAGCTACCATATTAGCTTATATCATGGTGTGCAATATGGGGCCATTTGATGGCTATTTCCTGGATATATGGGTGAGTATACCAGTTGTATATAATGATATGAAGTTTCTGATTGCTCTTTCTCTAAATGACATTGTAATTAAAGTTGAATATTTGTCGCTAAAACTCTAATTCTGATTGCTCGAGAGCTGATAACTTTAGTCTTCAATTCATCAGTATCGCCCGCTGTTGGGTGAAAAAATTTGCAATTGAAAACGAGCATCAAAAACGTCAAAACGCTGCAATGAGTCGCATAATCGAGTCTAACCGAAAAGTTTTTTTTCTATATATATGGTTGTCATTGATTAAATTATTACCCAGATATCACTAGAAAAATAATATCTCACTTCATGTCATGTAATACTGATGAGAAGTCCTTTTCGTCTTAAATGTTTTGGAAGGATTGTACAACAAAGGAGATAGACCTACCCTGTTTCATTGGATATTTTGTGATTTGAGGATGAAAATAGGTTGCTGAAATTTCTGAATATCCAAAGAAATGAGATCTTTATGATCTAAATAGAATTAAGGGTACAGGAGGCCTTTGAAGCGGGATCAGGGATGTCTGATACCTGCGGTACCATACAAATTTCATAGACCCGTATACTGGGACTGTGTACTAACATTGTCAAAGACATCGCCGACCAAGTTACTTATTTTGTGAGCTACTCTATTGAGATTTCAATCTGTTAGATCAACTTTTGTGGTGAACAGTTACTTTAAAAACGTGGCTCTGATGATATTTGCCCTAAAATTGGTAGCCAATGGATGCTTAAACTTATATGATGCCATGACTCGATTTTATATTTAGCTGGCTGCAAAGCAAAGTAATTCACCAGTTACTTAAATGAGTTAAAGGAATATGAACCATTTATACCAAAGAAGTTTGATATATCTCCTAATTAATATATAGGAGACGGTGTGTTAAAGGCACGGGCGGCATTCGTTGCAGAAATATTCATATTTGTTCAAATCGCTATCAACAGAAGGAATATTAAAATATATATCGTTTTGTTCATATGCCAAACATAATCAGCGCGTAAATAGCGTATTGTCGTCAAGACGTACGATGGTGTTCGTAAACAAGAGCCTGCTCGTGTTACAGAAGTTGTGCTTCTGTTTACATAAGACAGCGAAATTCTATTGGTTAATCACACAAAAATTATATAAACGCTCTTTATTATTTCCATATCAGGAAAACAGTAACAAATAACGCTCTTTATGTTTACCATATCCGGATCTAAACAAAAGCCAGGTAACGTAACGTTTTTTGCTTTTGTTTACATAATAAAGGGAAAACAATTGACAATAACATACTGTTTATGCCATATTTCTGATTGGTATAAGAACAAGATCTGTCTATATTTTACAATTCTTTCTGTTTATGGCAGTTTTTGACGGAGCTGAATATTGTAACAGCATACCCACTGCCAATCACGCCCGTACCTTTAACGATCATATTTTATATATAATAATAAACCATTTTCGCTTTTTCAGTGTTGTGGTTGCTCTGTAATGTTGCTATGCCTACAGAACGACAAGAGGATTCTCCACTGTTTAAAAACACACAACCTTATAACGCCTGTCATCATGTGCAGTATAGCCGACCTCGTCATTCTGTCAATAATTCGCTCAAATTTATGGACACAGTCGGGATTTCTGCTGGCCCTCGGACTTCTAGAGGTGTTCTTAATTCTTCCCACGTTACCGATGTACTTTTCTCTGTGGGGTATTTTGTGGGAGAATGCCTTAAAAGTTACAGAACAAGTGGTGGTGTTTCTAATGCCGCTGCATATTGTCTTACTTCTCATCGGGAGTTCTCATACATGCCGGACATTTGCAGGCGTTGGAATCTTTAGCGGTGTTTGGATGATGATCTATAAGTTACCACTCGTTCCGTACAATCTTAATAAAATGTACTAGAAATGAACAGGGAAGGATCCAGCACTGTTTTACACTTTCTATATTAAATGGATTCTATCACTCAGTTATAAAAGTATTGGAACGGTCTATTATTCATTTGGCAGGGTTTTCATGAAAAATAAGCAGACAACAGATAATAAAAGTGCAGAAGTAGTCCTATTTATTGGAGGAAAATGTTCAGATTACAGTAATGCCCTAATTAATCGAATCCTTAACAACAGCATAATTATGGGTAACTTTTCAGGATTTAGTCGGAAATATGGCTTGTTGCCATTCATCGGAAAGCTCTCCCCGAGAGCTTTCTGATGAATGGCAACAAGCCATATTTCCGACTAAATCCTGAAAAGTTACCCATAATTCTGCTGTGGTTAAGGAGTCGATTACTTGGGCATTACTGTACCCAGGATCTCTATATCTCGTCCCATAAACAGGAACTCTAGGTTGTCTGCTATAAGGCACTTTTATTTATCTGTCGTCTGCTTTTTCACTTTAACATCCCTCTGGTTTCACTATTTATCTGAGTGGGTAATCCATTTGGTATAGAAAGGGTTATACAAATTCGGGTTAGAGACTTGATTTGGTGATGTAGGTGCCCGGCCCTGACTGCTTAAAGTGATGTCAAACACTCCACTGAGGTGTTCGCGGGCGGAATAACAAATAATCATGCCAAAATACTTTTTTTCATAAATTTGATATCCAAATAGTCTGAAAACAGCTTCATTTTTATTAATGAATTACATGCATTGACTATTATTGGCGCAATCATTGTCGTCATGTTTATGCCCAATAAGGCGTCCCAAATAAAGGAGTAAATGTTTACATTTGTGCACCCTTCAACCGTTGTGTTCTCTGAAATGTTCTCGATGTTGTTGGAATTTTCGACAATCTTAGTTCTTTGCTATGTACATTGTTCAAGTGGGGATAGTGTTAAAATACTAACTGCTTGTTTTTACTCAATGAAATAAGTCCACAATAAGTCTTTAACCCTTTCATGACGGGAGCTGTGCTGGTGCAGCATTAACTATTCTGTGTCAGTGCATTCACATATATAAGAGGGAGCCTCACATATATAAGAGAATGCACTGGTCAATGTAAATAGTGTTAGGCCAATGCATTCTCTTATATATGCGAGACTCGCATATGTAAGAGAATGCATTGGCACAGGGTTTTCACAAAATTTCAGGAAGCTCCAGTCATGAATGGGTTAAGCATACAGGGAGTAAAATTTCTTTACCAGTTTATTTTACTCCCTCATAACATAATTACAACAACAACAGCTTTTCTGTGAATTGCAAGATATCTTTCTTAATTCTGATGTAGACTAGAGCTGGTGGAAAAATCACTTTAATTCAAGCCTTGGTGAGTTTGCTAACAAGATAGAGTTCTCCCTCTTGCTACACTCCAAACTTTTCGGCAAGATCACCTTAGTTTCTGTTCTAAAAATAGCTAATAAAACTTTCCTGAAAGGGTTGTATGTATCGTACCAGAACAATCAAAATGACATCAATTTTCAGACAGGTGTCTGCGATTAATATATATTATCCTATAACGCGAAAAGTTTTTATATCTGTAATATCATATCTAAAGATCATGGAAAACTTTTCATTTAATCAAGAACTTTCATAATTTCATTTAGAAAGACAAAACATGTACAAAAGATGGACAATTTCAAGTCAAGAAGGTGTTTTGAATTTGAATATGGAGACCTCCTTTTGACCCACTAGCTATGTCCCTGTGGACCTGATTTCTCGCTAATGTCTACAAGCCCATGAGGAACTAATAATAGGTTCAATTACCGGTACATGTGATGCTATTTGCCAACAAAATTTATATGAGTCAGGTGATATTTGGTCTTTAAACTTTGGAATAATTCCCATGATATTTACTGAAGAAAAAAAAAGTGTCCCAAAAACAGTAGATAAAAATAGCATTTTAAATTAGAATCCTTTGTACTCATTTTCAACGTTAACCATTCCATGACTGGAGGTTCCTGAAATTTTGCAAAAACCCTGTGCCAATGCAATCTCTTATATATGCGAGTCTCCCATAGGGAGCCTCGCATATATAAGAGAATTCATTGGCCTAACAATAATTACCTTTACCTTGTAAGCCAGTGCATTCTCGTATATATGCGAGGTTAACTATGGGAGACTCGCATATTTAAGCGAATGCACTGTCACAGGATCTTTAATGCTGCACCTGCTCCGTCATGAAATGGTTAAACTGGTGGATGATTTTGTGGATTTTCTTCATGCTTATGCCATACAAATAATGGGGACTGCAAATATTTAACTTTTTGCCTGGTAAGCTGAAAATTACTGCAGGAAAGTTTTATTGATTAAATTGGTGTCAAATCGGACTGTGGATCTTTAATAATAGAATATAAAGTCTTGTTTGGTGTGATGTATGATTATGGTGTGATGTATGATTATGATGTGATCAAGCCTGGATATAGTGTGTCTGATATTTGCAGAATGAGGTGCTCAGAGGGTGAATTTTGTGATGCTATCCCACACAGCAGGCTAGCATCACAAAATTCACCCTCCGGGGACTTCATTCTGAAAATGTCGGACACCATATGTCCATGCTCGGATGTAACAGATGTTTGCCTGTAATAGCTCTGTATGATGTTTTATTTAAATCTCATTGTTAATATAACCATGAATTCCACAATAAATCACCCAGATTTCCACTTTAGAATTTTCTGTTAGAAATTGTTTGTAACCCACCATTTATTAGTTGGTGAATTCTCATTTGTTGAAAGCTACAGTAATGCTCTAAGTAATCGACTCCTTAACGACAGCAGAATTATGGGTAACTTTTCAGGATTTAGTCGGAAATAGGCTTGTTGATATCCATCGGAAAGCTCTCGGGGAGAGCTTTCCGATGAATGGCAACAAGCCATATTTCCGACTAAATCCTGAAAAGTTACCCATAATTCTGCTGTCATTAAGGAGTCGATTACTTAGAGCATTACTGTACATTGATGAGCTTTGTTGTGTTGATGTTAGATCATGTCATGAATCTGACCGTGCCCTTGGAGATCATATTGTTAATCTACTGCAAGCTACCTTGTCATTGACATATGAACAGATTGCCAATAGAATGCACCCACTGGAAGTAATGCGAGAGCAAGCATCTCTGGCGATATGTTGCATCAGAAGAGTGTTAGCTTACTTTCGTAAGTGTAATTCTGCCTAAAACCAAATTAACACAAATTCCACCAGTTAAAATCCTGGGAATTTGTTTATGTTCAACCAAGAACTTTAGAACATTGAAAAAATAATTCAGGTAAGATAGTTCTTATTTAATAGCTGTTCACTAATATATTTCACAGCACATGAAGGTCCCAGCTTGAAATTGCATTTAGATGACTTTTGTGAGCCTTTTTTGCTCTTCACAGCTAATTACATCATGAAAATAATCATGAAATATCCCCCGGGTAATTAATTCAAAGAAATTGGTTCTCAAAAAGTGCCTAAATCATAAAATTTTGAGTTGGGCCCTTCACCTGCTGTGAAATACATTAATAATAAGGACAGATAAACAATTAGTTTGTTTGTCAGGGAAAGTCTCATCCGCAAAAAAAAAAACTGCTCCTCAGGGTTATTTATGACCTACCATAAATCAGTTGACAACGCACAAAATACACCGATGCCTTATTCCTTTAAAAAAAATATGGGGACCTCATTCTGCAAATGACAGACACACTATTTCGAGGCTTGATCCAGAGTAGAGATTCATGGCATGATCTATTTTGATGTATGTTTTATTTCATCTGATCATGTTAATAAATTCCTTTAATTTACACTTATTTATCTTATAAGTCATATTTATATTGGGACATGATTCATAGTAAGCCACCAATCTTTATTGGTTGAACTATTTATATAGCCACCACAGGTGAAGAAAACAGTGACTACTCACTCCGAGTACCGTGAAGAAAACAGTGACTACTCACTCCGAGTACCGTGAAGAAAACAGTGACCACTCACTCCGAGTACCGTGAAGAAAACAGTGACTACTCACTCCGAGTACCGTGAAGAAAACAGTGACTACTCACTCCGAGTACCGTGAAGAAAACAGTGACTACTCACTCCGAGTACCGTGAAGAAAACAGTGACTACTCACTCCGAGTACCGTGAAGAAAACAGACTACTCACTCCGAGTACCGTGAAGAAAACAGTGACTACTCACTCCGAGTACCGTGAAGAAAACAGTGACCACTCACTCCGAGTACCGTGAAGAAAACAGTGAATACTCACTCCGAGTACCGTGAAGAAAACAGTGAATACTCACTCCGAGTACCGTGAAGAAAACAGTGACTACTCACTCCGAGTACCGTGAAGAAAACAGTGACTACTCACTCCGAGTACCATGAAGAAAACAGTGAATACTCACTCCGAGTACCGTGAAGAAAACAGTGAATACTCACTCCGAGTACCGTGAAGAAAACAGTGAATACTCACTCCGAGTACCGTGAAGAAAACAGTGAATACTCACTCCGAGTACCGTGAAGAAAACCGTGACTACTCACTCCGAGTACCGTGAAGAAAACAGTGACTACTCACTCCGAGTACCGTGAAGAAAACAGTGAATACTCACTCCGAGTACCGTGAAGAAAACAGTGACTACTCACTCCGATGTAAGACAGATTATAATGATCCACCACAGGTGAAGAAAACAGTGACTACTCACTCCGAGTACCGTGAAGAAAACAGTGACTACTCACTCCGAGTACCGTGAAGAAAACAGTGACTACTCACTCCGATGTAAGACAGATTATAATGTGGGTTCCCGGGCTTGTTTTAGACCCAGCAGACTGCCACATACCAGTCTCTTTGAAAAGCCGACGAAGCTTCTATCGGATGTACGTTTCTAGATGTGTCCGTTATATTTCATGACTTAACATGACTTAATAAACCGTTTCCAAATATGGAGTGAATTGCTGGCATAGTAAATGTTTGTGAGAATCGTAGTATTTAGAAATAGTTATAAATACCACAAGATGCGAAGGAATAATCAGTCATGTGAATATCATTGACTGATAAAAACTCGAAGACGATGTCTCCTATATTGTGATGAGCAAAATGAATTATGGATATATCGCCTGTATTCAGTTTTCCAAACAATAGTTGATTTTGACAATGCGTGGGAAAATTGTCAACACATCATTGACCTATTGAGGCTATGTTCACACACCGTGGTACCCTGGCAGGGATATACGCAGAAATTGACTTAAATATCAATGATTTGCCAAGTATGGATTATAAACTACATGTATGATTTACAGTCACTATATCTGCTACAGAGGTGCGCATGGAATTTTAGAGACAGAGACCAGGACATTAAAGCTTAGGTCATATTCCCACACACACTCCTTGCATTCAGTTTGGTTCTATGAAGATGGAACCTTTCTGGTTCTGTGGGGATCCAAACTGGGAACCTTTTTTAGAGTGTAGAGAACTGACAGAGAATCGAATGATTTATCTTTCGCAAACAACTCTGAGAACCATTGGTTCAAAAATATATTGCTTGACCATTCTCAAATTATGTGCTAACAATCATTTTCACTTCGGAAATAATATTAGAGCTCATATTTGAGTTTTACATTGATAAAATTGGTTTGTGTACCCAAATTAGATAATTAGCTTTGTTCAAATGGCAGCCATCCTGACAACGGCAGCCATCTTGAACATGACCATCTTGGATTGTTGAGTGGTTGGTCGAAAAATATTGTTAAATGGCCCATACAGATCACTCAAGCAAAATTTCATGCTTTTATCACCATGTGAACAATTTTACACTTGGCCACCCTATATAGCTACTGTAACTAAATGTATAGTCAGGGAGTCCAGAAGGTTTAATTTTAAGTAGTGAGTACGAAAGGTTTGATCTGCCGGAATTGTCAGACTGGGCTGAAGGAAGAAACCCAATTCTTCAGTCCCACAAATACAGCATAACGGAGCCAAAAAAGTAAAAAATCACTTCTATTCTAACTTTCGCTTTGCATTCGTCATTTATTATGGTTATTGTTAATTATATACTAAAAACAGAAACCAAACTTAAGAAGCAGATTTATCACATAATTAACCCACAAAACCAGCTTCATAATTATTGGTAAGACACACGTGTAATATTAGCATGTGCGATGACGTCACGCCATTATTTAAATGACTTGGGAATGCTGAAGTTTATGATTGTTGTTTTCGATGAATACTTCGGGTTGCTTCTTGTTAAATCTGATCATGTGATAAAAGGTATCTCAAACTCGTTCTATTTTATACGTAATTTATCAACCTCGTCCACTAAATTCTATTTGAGCCTCGGTAAACCTCGGCTCAAATCGAATTTAGTGAACTCGGTTGATAAATTCCATATAAAATATATATATATGTGAGATCCTCTATTTCTGCAGAATTTTCAGATAAGAATGGGTAGTTTGACCCCTCCCCTAAAACTTCAGAAATTCGTTATTACAGTAGGTATTATTATTGGGTACTCAAATCAACAGAATCATGCACCAATTCAGCTCCATTTACACAAGGTTTTCACTAGGTTCTAAATGTTGTGTCCATACAGTAATGCCCTAAATAATAGACTCCTTAACCACAGCAGAATTATGGGTAACTTTTCAGGATTTAGTCGGAAATATGGCTTGTTGCCATTCATCGGAAAGCTCTCGGTGAGAGCTTTCCGATGAATGGCAACAATCCATATTTCCGTGAGAGCTTTCCGATGAATGGCAACAAGCCATATTTCCGACTAAATCCTGAAAAGTTACCCATAATTCTGCTGTGGTTAAGGAGTCGATTATTTAGGGAATTACGGTATGACCTAGGATAGGATGGGCTGACCATGGTTCGGCCCGTGCAATGCAAATTTTGTAACCGAAAACTCCCCATGTCTAGAGAAGTGTATTAACTGGATTTGATATTAACAAATTGAAATCATTGAATCCCGTAAGGTCCGCCGACATTAAGTGCTTATAATTTTGTATTTATAAACAGCAAGCGTGATGCGCATTGCGACCTTCACCTCCATTTAATAAACCGGAAATCCCCGAAGTCATTCAATCGACAAAAATATAGAGTTATCACTCCTGGATCACAGCCGGGTGGGTTGGGTTTAAATGACATGTCTTTATCAGAATTCATGTTTAGAAATAAACTGTTACAAATACTTTGAAAACTGAATTTGAAGATCAATATTTCCCTTTAATATTATACTAGTTATATCTGCAAGTATTTTTTTTATCCCCTGCCAAATTTTAAATTTGCGGGGGATATAGTAATGGGTTCCGTCCGTCCGTCCGTGTCTGTCCGTCCGTCTGTCCCGAATTTGTAAGAGTCATAACTGGAACAAATGTCAACAGATTTCAAAGATTTGTGGTATATGAGTTCACCTGACCATTACCTAGAATGAGTTCGCCAGCCAGGTCTGGCCGGATATTTTTACCGGAGTTATTGGACTTTGTTTATTATTTTTGTCGAATTTACCAAATAGCAAATAGACGACGTCACAGGCCTCGTTTTTGTCGCTGCATCTCAGAAATGACATATAGCAACAACTTCTGTGCAGACCAGAATCTGATCTACGATAACTCATCCATAACAACTCCGAATGTGCTGAGAGAAATCAGTAACTGGACACGATAGCCGTAGTTTAGTATTTACTGAACAGCGTGTGAGGAACACATGCATTTGTCTTTGTACAATCGGGATGATATGGGGACGAGGAATTGCATATTGTTTTCCGCCGGTGTAATTGCCTGTAAATACTAAAATTGAATACAGCCCGATTGATACATTAATGACATGGGTTTTACGTTTCAAACACCAATGGTACTTGCAGCAGCAACAGGCCCCCTGGTCTGAATATGACCCGTTCAGATGTAACATAACGTAGACAAGTTTACTTTTCCACCAAGTTGGAAACAACATTTGATATTTCTGAAGGTTATCGCGTTCATATATTGCAAATAAAGTGGTCCATGGCGATCTTGTTCAACAGAAAATGCATAATTAAGTTAGACGAACAGGAGGGATTCTCATTCTGGACATAACTATTCTTATGTTTATCACTGATCAGATAATTTTTCAGAAGATGCAAAATCTGAACTAATTTGGTACGACGAGAGCTCTCTTTTTTCTCATCTCATCTTCTTGCGTTATTGGACATTAGTCAATGAAAGAGGAGATGGTAATTTAGGGTCTTGGAAAAATTCACTCTGTATTATCACGGCCGTCTTCTGTGGATCGAAGCTATTGTACAGCAATTGCAAATTGTATATATAGCAGATTAATCAAAATCATTGCTTCAAATGTTTGTTGCTTCAGTGAGTGTGAACAAATTATCATTTCTTATCGAAGTGGTCATGTATATGTACAATGAGATGTTCCTTATCTAGCTTTAACATCGGTCCAAAGTTTTGCCCAATCAAGTCAGGGGTGTGAACCCGCATCAACCTCGTCTAGGCCAGACTTCGATAATGGTATCACGACATATCCACCTCATACGTACCATCATATCTGGTAGCACTTGGAATAATATTCATTGAGAAAGATTGACCTTCTATTGTCGGGTTTAAGTAATTTCATATTGATTATGTCAAAGGTGACTGGCATAAATAACAATCAGGCATTCAATGCATTACTGTTACTCGGTTCTTCGTTTTAAACAATCCTGTTCATCTGTAAATACCTCGCTCCAAATTGCCACCTATTTCAATGGACACGGATTACTTGATCACGAATGCTCATGAATGCAAGATTCGTCAATAATGGGCACCATTCTGGTAGCAATTTTAAATATAATTGCGCATTGTGATGTCCCGGAGTAACATGATACAATGAATATTATACTTTGGGTTGTGTGAGACATTATATGATGGCGATAAAAGTGAAACATGACATATTTCACCATTTATTCTGACAACCGTATTGGCAGCCATCTTGGGGTTAGTAAGCCATTTTGCAATCCAAAAACGACATTGAATTATCGTACATACCAAACATCTCCGCCATGCTACATTCTGCGCGTTATGGTTCCGAGAAGATGACAAAAACGGCTTTAGGATATTTTTGGAGAAAAATAGCTAAATTTTATATTAAAAAAAAAGTGCCAGGAGATGCATTGTGTAATATTTTCACTTTATTGTTCGAGTTTGTAGATGGGGATATATACCTTAAACTATAGTTTAGCAGTTCATCGATGACCGCTTTGTTAGTTAAGCCATTTAAGCAAGTAATTGTGCGTTCTTACATATTTCCCCCTATATTGCGGCTGCCATATTGGCGGCCATTTTAGGTTAGTATGTCATTTTTTAATCCAAGGCGGAATAAAATTGCCGTATACACCAATTATCTCCACCGTTACTAATTCTTGTCTTTTTTTGCCTTCCAGAAAATGCGTTTTATATAAATGTTTAGGAAAAATTCAAAACTTTATTAAAATTTCGGGTCTGGGGGTAAATTATATATTGTTTCTAATTAATGTTCGAGTTTGTAGACAGAAACTTATATATTATTACATTCTTTAGCAGACTTTCAACGGCCGTTATGTTAATTAAGCCTATTGACATGTAACCGTGAGTTCTGTGTGCCTTATACCACAGCATGGCGCATCTTAACTTTAGGGGGGAGGGTTGATTTTTCTGCCTGTGATAAAAAATAATGCGGCTTGCAACGATAAGTTATATAACAAAATATAGCCAATTGGCATTAGTTTCCCATGGTATAAAACAATGCGGCATACCAGTCTTACTTTACGATTTAAAAGAAACGAAAGACAACGCTTTGCGTGAATCGTCATATTTATCTCACCCAAAATATTATTTGACGTCACATGACGTCATGACTGCAATTCCGAGATTCAATGGTTACATGTATTACCCTACTCTGGTTATCGCCCCACTCACAGGTATCAAAATTGGACGAATATTTCTTCTCAAAATGTGTGAAAATACTGTCAAAAATGTCGGCTTTATTTAAAAAATGACCGATTTTTTCATCGGGTGCGTCAAGAAAACCATGCGGTGAGAAAAAAGTCTGCCTATCTGACAAATCCAACATACGGATTCCGAAAGTTTAGTATTTACGCTAACCAAAAATGTAGGTCTCATAAATTCCCTCTCCAGGCGACACCTATGTCCATATTTGCCTGGCCTATATGACTTCACATGACCAGTATCTAGAACGAGTTCGCAAACCAGGTCCGGCCGGATATTTTCAGCAGAGTTATTGGACTTTGTTTATTTTTTTTGGTGCAAATGGATGACGTCACAGGGCTAATTTCCACGAATGTCAACAGATTTAAAAGATTTTTGGTATATTCGTTCCCATGACCAGTACCTAAAATGAGTTCGCAAGCCAGGCTTTTTGACAAAATCCCACATCTTGTTTAGCACATACATTATTGAGAATGCACTTCCCCAACTGCACAATTCGGCGTTGTCTGCGACTGCTTGTTATCCCCCGCCAAATATTAAAATTTGCGGGGGATATGGTAATGGGTCCCGTCCGTACGTCCGTCTGTCCCGAATTTGTAAGCGTCATAACTTGAACAAATGTAAATGGTTTTCAAAGATGTGTGGTATATGAGTTCACCTGACCATTACCTAGAATGAGTTCGCAAGCCAGGTCTGGCCAGATATTTTTACCGGAGTTATTGGACTTTGTTTATTATTATTGTCGAATTTACCAAATAGCAAATGGACGACGTCACAGGGCTCATTTCCACAAATGTCAACAGATTTCAAAGATTTTTGGAATATGAGTTCACTTGACCAGTATCTAGAATGAGTTCGCAAACCAGGTCCGGCCGGATATTTTCAGCAGAGTTATTGGACTTTGTTTATTTTTTTGCGTGCAAATGGACGACGTCACAGGGCTCATTTCCACAAATGTCAACGGATTTCAAAGATTTTTGGAATATGAGTTCACTTGATCAGTATCTAGAACGAGTTCGCAAACCAGGTCCGGCCGGATATTTTCAGCAGAGTTATTGGACTTTGTTTATTTTTTTGCGTGCAAATGGACGATGTCACAGGGCTCATTTCCACAAATGTCAGTCCTAAAATGAGTTTGCAAGCCAGGCTTTTTGACAAAATCCCACCTCTTGTTGAGAATGCACTTCCCCAACTGCACATTTCGGCAGAGAACGCAAACATTATTGACAATGCACTTCCCCAACTGCCCTAAATAATCGACTCCTTAATCATTACTGTATGAGATGGTTATTTTCCTCGGTTCTACAGTAGATTATTTACATATGTCAAACAATCAAATTGTTGACAATCCGGAGCTAATGCAATCATGTTCTGTTATGTTCAAACAAAATATGGCTAATTGATCATTTTGTGTTATTGGAGCTAAATATTGTGTTATCTGTTGGTGCTTGCGCTTTCGATGACCCATTTTGACGGAATGACTCTTTGAATTTGTTCCGAGCAAAATTGAAGCAGTCGACGTCACAATTAGGTTGGGCGGTACCCACGCCTGTTCGGAAAATCAAAGACAACCGGACCCATGCAAAACATCTTTAATTACATTGATTCATGCAGCCCCCATTTTTTTTACTCAGTTTTTTGTTTGTTTATAGTACCAAATCTGGGTTCGTTTTACGGAACCTATGCTGCCCTAGCAGAAACCCTGATTTACAACAACATACAAAATCAAAGTAAACATCAGTATTTGCTTTCGTCCTTGAAACAATTGAAAACCAATATGACCGGGTCCGCGCTGGACCGAAATTTATTTTTGCCAAATAAGTTGCCAAATGAAAATATTTTTTGCTAAATTATTTATGAATTTGCCAAATGCTGATAGTACCATTTTCTGCAACCTCAATTGAGTCTTATGTTTCGACACTCGTGGTTTGAAAGACTTTTGATATCGATCGGAAAGCAGTTAGTTAATAATTACACTCGCATCTCTATTGTGGTTTATCATACTAAAATAAACTAATCGCAGAATAATAAAATGGTCGAAGGGTTGCTTCATCAGAAGGGCAGATCACAAGAGGATTAGCTATGGAAACACAACCAACCCACTAAATATGGTTAATCCATCCAATCCCTCTTTACTAATAGCTATCAGAGTAACTGCATCTTAATAGAAGTGTTAACTTTTCCTACACCATATAAAACACCACTAATATAATTATATTGTAAGAGTTACCTGAAAAGAAAAATGGTATTGATTGACCAATATTTTTCAACTTTCTTGATGAATTAATAAGTGACTTGCCAAAACTTTTTCCAAATGAAAATATTTTTTGCCAAATATGAATTTTTTTTGCCATTATTGGCAAGTGGCAGCGCGAACCCTGAATATGACTTATTAACTTCTCCCCTCGAGCAATAATCCCCACAAAATGTCATTTTGTTTTAAAAATTAACAAAAATATTTATTGCTGTTGCTCTAACATTGAAACAATATGGAAATGAAAGTGTCAATAACACTATAGTTCAACTTGGGGAGGGGATAAATATAAGTTATCACCACTATGTGTTTCCGAGATCTGTACTCAAGTCGAGCTACCTCCTCTGTGGCTGTATATCATCGAGTCCGTCAGGACAGACGATATGCGGCCCAGAGAAGGTTGCAAGACTTGAATACCTATCTTGGGAACACACAAAGTGGTGATAACAAGTTTATCTTACAATTCACACAACAGACTATCGTCAAAAAGGTAGAATTTATAAGAACTATGTTGTTACTCGTATATAGATCTATAATGCACCGCACAGTTGACGTCGCAGTACATCACCACATGTACTGAAGTCGTCAACGATTAAATTTTATTGTGAAATGTAACCAATTCTATTTAGTGTTGGTGGGTTAATCATATTTTGTTTACAAACGAAGCGAGCCTCTCCACATCTCAAGCACAGTCACTGTTGCTATCCAGGATAAGATCGGAAACTGCCTGGACATTTCAAATGTATTTGAGGAAAAATAGCTAAATTGTAAATAATTTAATATATATTAATAATGATAACTTATTACAGTCAATGTAGTGATATAGGGAAGGAACGCTGAAAGTTTGAAATATTTATGTAACACTAAAGATTTGGATATCATCCTGTACATACATATGAAGTTTGGTGACAATCGGATGAGGGACGTGGCCTATAGGGTGTGCTGAAAGAAATTGTTGACTGACGGATGCCAATGCATGGCAATAGCTTAAGTTTAGCTACAAATGAATAGAAAATTCTATTAAATGACATAGTGTCTTTTGGGTGATAAGTATTTACCTTCATTCAAAACATATTACAGTAATTCCCTAATTAATCGACTCCTTAACCACAGCAGAATTATGGGTAACTTTTCAGGATTTAGTCGGAAATATGGCTTGTTGCCATTCATCGGAAAGCTCTCTTGAATTTCAATAAGAAGTGTACTGCTTCACAAAAATTGGCCCTGAATGCATCTTTAAACCCTTTCAGTGCCAAGTCCGATTTTTGTATCAACCCATATTTCCTTGATCATTTTTCAAATTTGTCAATGTATCACATTATTATAATCAATAAATTTGAAAAATGATCAAGGAAATATGGGTTGATACAAAAATCGGACTTGGCACTGAAAGGGTTTAATCACAAAACATTACTATTCAACCATGGTAATATCAACCAACTCTACTGAACATCAGGAAACAAGAAGTTACAAGAAGAAATACCCCCATGGTGCCAATTGAAATATGGGCAGGATGCAAACCAAATTTAAAAGGATAAATGCGTGGACGAACAAAAAAATCAACATATTCAGATGAACAGAGGGATAACTCTTGAACGGAAAATGTAATAACTGAACCCTCTTTTGAAACCCCTCTTGATTGAAACCCCTCCTGATGCCAAACCGATATACAAAATTTTAACAGAATCAAATAACCCATGGCTGAGATATATGAGCAGACGGATGGATATCCAACATTTTCAGATAAACAAAGAGGGATAACTCTTGAACAGAAAATGTAAAGAACATCAATTAATCCTCTTATGAAAGCCATCCTAATGCCAAACTGGCATACCAAATTTCATCGAGATCCGATAACCTATGGTTGAGATGTATGAGTGAACTGACAGACAGATGAATGTACAGTAATGCCCTAATTAATCGACTCCATAACCACAGCAGAATTATGGGTAACTTTTCAGGATTTAGTCGGAAATATGGCTTGTTGCCATTCATTGGAAAGCCATATTTCCGACTAAATCCTGAAAAGTTACCCATAATTCTGCTGTGGTTAAAGTGTCGATTATTTAGGGCATTACTGTAATCCAGTATACCCCCATCTTTTGAATAGGGGTTATAATTATGCACATCGCTCATATACGCTCATATAGGCATGTTTCTGGACCAATCGAACAATAGTTTTAAACATCGGCTAGTTGTAAATATTTACATCTCAATTTTGGGATGCAACAATGGGTGATAAACAAATGCAAATGATTTTGCCGTGGGGAGTCATTACATTTAATTAATATATAAGAATGAAGAATATGCCTTGTAAATTTGGATAAACATTCTTAATAATTTGAGCCAGATTATTCTCCATTTCTATTTGATCACCCAATCGGGTGTTTCACATCACTTCAAAAAGTATGTAGCATGGAACCCAAATTCAAAATGAACACTATGGAGAATAATTATAAAATGGAGAATCCGAATATCACAAACATTTCATTGTAAGCTCTTGTGATAGTGAGGATCCATACATTTCATTGTAAGCTCTTGTGATAGTGAGGATCCATACATTTCATTGAAAGCCCTTGTGATAGTGAGGATCCATACATTTCATTGAAAGCCCTTGTGATAGTGAGGATCCATACATTTCATTGAAAGCCCTTGTGATAGTGAGGATCCATACATTTCATTGTAAGCTCTTGTGATAGTGAAGATCCATACATTTCATTGAGATGCTCTAGCCCATGGCTATAGCCCATGGCTAAATATTTCAGCGGACAGACAAAAACCATTATTTCCAGATAAACAAAGAAGGATAACTCTAGAATGCAGAAAGTGAACATCATTTGGGCCCTTTTCTGAACAAGCCTGAGTTTAGTGTGCCTCTCATTTGCAGAATGAGGTATCAAGAGGGTGAATTTAGTGATGATATCCCGCATAATGGGCTAGCATCACCAAATTCACCCTCGGGGGACCTCATTCTGCATGGCCTCATCTGCTATGGGAGACAGACTCAGATTGAAGTTCCCAAATGGTGAATATTGTGATGTACACCCATTGGAAACCTCGATTATGCAATGTGTCATCTGCCAAATTGGAGATATAGAGAAACTAAACTAAAACAGAAAAAGAATCTATTTGAAGAAGTTTCTATAGAAATTTGATAATAAAGAAACTTTCCAGAGAAGATGAAACCAAAGCAGAATGAGGTCCCCAGAGGGTGAATTTAGTGATGCTAGCCCACTATGCGGGATAGCATCACTAAATTCACCCTCTGGGGACCTAATTCTGCAAATGACAGGCACACTAAACTCAAGCTATTTTCTGAAAGCACTCATGATGGTGAACTTAAATTACACACCAAATGTCATTCAGATCAGATAACCCTTGGCTGAGATACATGTATAGGCCCTGACAGATGGATCAACCCTTCCTTTACTAAATACTCAATGGTGAGTAGTCTCCTTAGGAGATGTTCAGATAATAAACTGAATAACTTCAATTCTTGTGTTGTTTAACATTTCACTTTGAGAATCTCCATTGATGACACATGGCAGCCCACATGATAATGAATATCTTCAGTTCTGTTGTTAAATGTTTATTTTGAGATTCTCCCACGATGACACATGGTAGCCATGGCAACGATGACTATCTTTAGTTCTTGTGTTATTTATAATTTTATTTTGAGATTCTCCCACGATGACACATGGTAGCCATGGCAACGATGACTATCTTTAGTTCTTGTGTTATTTATAATTTTACTTTGAGATTCTCCCATGATGACACGGTAGCCATGGCAACGATGACTATCTTTAGTTCTTGTGTTATTTATCATTTTATTTTGAGATTCTCCCAATATGACACATGGTAGCCATCGATTCTCTTATATATGTGAATCTCCCATAGGAAGCCTCGAATATATAAGAGAATAGATTGGCCTAACAATATTTACCTTGACCTTGTAAGCCAGTGCATTCTCTTATATATGAGTGGCTTCCTATGGGAGACTCACATATATAAGAGAATGCACTGGCATAGCATCTTTAATGCTGCACCAGCGCTGCTCCCGTCATGAACCCGCTTCGTGAAAGGGTCAATGTTGTAATTTAGTATTGACCCACATTGTATCACCTTGTGAGTTGAACTTTTTGAGACCCTGTGAAAATCTACAGCACTTTCCCTTAAAGAATGACTTAAATCCCAGATTATGAACATTCTCATACAATCTATAAAGCTTTGGGTAATCCTCTTGCTTCGGAGAATCATAGAATATATGCCACTCAAACAGAAATTGAGTTACATTCGTCAGCATGTTCTCTGCAAACAAGTTCTCAAACACTGGCCATTCAGTGACCTCCACATCAATCTTTAGCACATCAAGTTTACGCTGTGAATATAAAAAGAGTAAAAATTAAATGCCGATATATTGTTCACTATAGTTTATAGATCATTAATACAATGTTTAAAGAGACGTAAGGCATTTGCAGCAGGAAAATGAGTAAAATCAAAATGTTTGAAATATATCTATGTGCATGAGTAGAGGGACCTGCATACTGTTCAACTTAATTAAATCCAGATTGCAGAGTGTCGTTCCGATCAATGGCACTTATCTCAAATCGCTAAATGATCACAGATTATTATCAGCAGTCATTGTGACCGCGAGATATGAAGGTTGAACAGCAGATTTTAAGAATATAAATACACTTTTATATACTATTTAGATCTCACAGAGTTGGTGTTGAAAGACTTAACCGATATTTGCCAATTTTTAAGTAATCAAAACAAGAAGTTGCACCTCGGGTGCTGGGATACCTCCATGGTGCCAATTGAAACATATTGTGATGAACAAAGAGGGATAACTCTTGAATGGAAATCGCATGCAACAATACTGAATCCTATTTTGAAAGCCCCCCTGATGACAAACCTCCATATCAAATTTCAACAATAACCCATGGCTGAGATATATGAGAGGATGGATCCAACATTTTCAGATAAACAAAGAGGGATGACTCTTGAACGGAAAATGTGAACAACGTCAATGAACCTTCTTTTGAAAGCCCTCCTGGTGCCAAACCTGTATACCAAATTCCATAGAGATCTGATAACCAGGGTCCGCGCTGGACCGAAATTTACTTTTGCCAAATAATTTGCCAAATTTTGCCACAGTACTTGATGTTGGAGGATAGGTCTTTTATGGGGTTAGCAGCTCTTGTTTATAAAATATATATAACGCACGAGTCTGAGTCTTGCTTTGAAAAAGAACATGACTTTAAAATTACATGTCTATCATTGAACTGTCATCCAATATACCGGTAACTTTATATGACAAACAGACGAAGACTGCCCAGTCTTTTTCAATTCTTCTCAATTCCAATGATGACATGAAAATGAAACGAAAGTACAATGTGCGCACAGTACTGGATCCACTGGAATATGTTCCATCACAATAACAAATATGGTAACACCATCAGGGACATTCTGATAAATACAGTTACGGTTACGTTTCGACGAAAATCAACTATTTATGGCACAATAATTTCAAACACAAACTTATTCCTAAGTGGAATAATAGTTTAACCCGATAAAACTCCTCTCAATTACTATTTCAATGGCTTCGGGGGTCAAAAAAATTTGATTCGAGTCGAGGAAGTCACCCATCAAAGCTCAGATTTGTTAGATATCGATTTTAGAAATCTATTATTTTTCATTATCGGGAATTCTTACTGGCCCAGTACGTAGTCAATTATTACCACTTGATTATAGAGTTATCCATCCTTGTCTGTTTGAATAGAATTTTGGCGTAAAATCTCGAGCATGTTACCAAATTGACGGCAGTTATAAGTACTCATCTCGAGAACATAAGAATTTTCAAAAATCAATATCTAATAACTCTGAGCTTTGTTTGATGGGTTCCTCGACTCGAATCAAATATTTTTTACCTCCAAAGCCAAAGAAATAGTAATATAGGACCTTCTGATCGGATTGTTGTTGTTGGAATCTGTTGAGATGGGGACCCTCTTTACGGGTTGAGTACCTTTAAATGTATACCATATTTTGAGACCAATATTTCAAACACACGCGGTGGTTCAGCCATTTTCTCTCGGAAGTCAACACCTCCAAAAATGGATTTCATGTTGCCAGCAAACAGGTATTGGAGACTAGGGCCCTGCGAATCAGGTGTTTTCATTTTGAATCGAATCTCGAATCGAATCAGGCAAACGATTCGAAATCGAATTGAATCTTGAAACTAATCATCGTTACTGAGCCAATTAGTTCAAATACATAGAACTTCGAAGAAACACCTAAAATTGACTGGCGAAAACCGACTGGTGATCGTCGATGTAGTGTAATATGCACAGATTATGCGCTTATCTACACACCTCTATGCATTTTCTGTGCCTAAGCAATCGGTGAGTACAGATAAGAGCATGCATGCATGAGAGAACCAGTGTCGACATAAATATGGACAAGCATATGAGTAGCGTACCACATAATGCCTGTTTCAGTTCGTTGAATAGCACAGTATTTTTTTCTACACTTGCGATGATTGTGTTGTCTGTCACTTGAACTGACAGATGTACCAGACATTATTTACAAAAATACTCAGGACTTAGATTCAGACTCGCATTTACGCAAAACAAACACAGATCTAAAATCTGGCATACATGTGTGTTATGGAATTTCCATGATTCCTGTAACAACACAAGCACACAGCCTTGTAAGAGGGTATCACCCCCCCCTCCCCCCTGAATCATGAATGCGAGTTAATTTTGGGGGGTGAATCCTGAATACAAGTTAATTTTGGGGAGGGGTGAATCCTGAATACATGTTAAGAAATAATACATAGAAGTTACATAGACACATTATGATGCCGGTCGCGTTATGAGGCCGTTATGATACCATTAATGATACTTTATGACCAGGGACGTGGCTAGAGGGTTTCCGTTGGGGGGTGTCCACCTTGGGAAATTCCAACTGCACCCCCCTCCTCGAGTCAGAATCAGACCGAACACAAGTTTTGCATAATTCCATTTGCACCCCCCCTCCTTGCACCTCAGTGTTTAGGCCTGATATCCTATATCTTCATAAACCATGATTCTATATTCCCGGTATGAGAAAATTCAGATATTTTAACCTGAAACATTGCATAAATCCTAACATCTAGTGGTCTAACTCCATACACATGCACACGGCTATGGGCAAGAGACCACGACACACCGAGCTGACCATCGTTGTTCGGCCGGTGTGAGAAAATTTTGAAATTTGAACAAGAAAATCGCAAATCCTAGCATCCAGACTGGCCTCAACTAAAGCTTTCCTATCGTGTTGGAAATTTCAAACCTCATACTCCCCTTCAGGTTGGAAAATTCTCCAACTGATGACCACAAGTTTGACCAAATGTAGTAAAATATTGTTAAACTTATTAGCATTTTTGTATTGGCCACAGGGGAGAGACGATGACACACCGGGCCGACCATGGTTCGGCCCGGTGTGCGAAAATTTTGTAATCTGAACAAGAAAATCGCAAAATCCTAGCATCTGGACTGGCGTCAAGCATTTTTAGCATGTTTATGATGGCACGGTGGTCGAATATGCCCAAGAAGCTATTATACCCACCCATTCACACAGATAACTAGCACAAAATATTACTTTGCGCCATCAAAACCTGCGTCCAAGATGTTTTGCTTGAACCCGAATACCAGTTGATTCGGGGGTATGAATCCCGCGTACGGCTTCAAAACACCCTGAATCCCGCGTACCGAAAAGGGGGGGTGATACCCTCTTGTATGGCAATTCTGTGACACTGATGTCATTCTTACATATTGTTGTCAATTAATTATAGATTAGTTGGCAATAACATTACATGGCCGGTCATCGTACATAACGGTGCGTGCATACGTTTAAGTCGTTCACTACGTTATTATAGTGAATGTTCTTTTTTAGTAAGAGCATAGTGGTCTGTAGAAAGCATGGAAATGCACCTGTCACCAAAGATTCGACAAAATCCGAATCATGGTAGGCGATTTCGAATCGAATCGAATCAGACAAACAATTTTGAATCGCATCAAATTGAATCGATTCGCAGGGCCTTATTGGAGATACTTACCTATAAATCCAGATTGTTGTATATGCCCTAGGACTGGTGGGGTTAGGAAGAAGGACAAAAAGCCTAACATTTTATGTTTTAAAAGGGTTTAACTTTATCATACAAGTTACAACCTATTTGTGGTTGTCATTGTCAACACACAAGTTACCTGATTATATACAAATGTAGAAAAATTCTGCATAGAATAACTATGTTTTTGCACAAACAGTCCTGTACACGATATACCTGGATATCACGGTGATAGTTTCAAACAATCCCGATATTTTAAATTGGAAATACCGTACAGCCCTACGTTTGACCTTAACATATTGAAAATCAACTTACCCCTTCATGACCCAATTCCTTCATTATTGAACTTAGACGCCGTACTTTCCACTTTTGTGCCAGATCCCCTCTCTTAACATAACCATCAATCCTTGGCTGGAAGGTGTCATTATCGTCAGCAGAAATCCCAATTTTATGAAAGGTAACTCTATTATTTTGTCCCCGTTTGAAGCCATCTTTTGCTTTCAGCATGCTATAAAATGAGAAGAGAGGAATTAAAGGCCCACTTAATTTTCGAACCCACAGATTACATATATAAAATAAATGCCATATTATATACCATTTGAAAGAGGAAGCTCCAAAACATTGTATTATCAACTTATCTGGTGTAATAAACTGTGAACATGTTGTTTTTGTTGACTTACCAACATGTTTTTGTGCTTAAGTTCATCTGGTTTTGTTGTGCAAAGTGTATTATTTTCAATGGAGGTTGAATAACTCTATATTTTAAAGAGAGTTATTCCCCTTCCATTGAAATACATTTTAGTTTGAATTCTGTTGCATTCTGGGAGCCATAACAGGGGGGGGGGGATCTTTTTTATGATTTCAACTGTTTTCTATTTCTCTCAGTGAGAGCTTTCCGATGAATGACAACAAGTCATATTTCCGACTACATCCTGAAAAATTACCCATAATTCTGCTGTGGTTAAGGAGTCGATTATTTAGGGCATTACTGTAGTTATTATTAAACAGTAGTGGAATAACAAGGGGTACGTACTGTGCTGGGCCCATGGAGAGGAAGACTATGATGAAGTCAAGGGTAAGCTCTCCTACTAACAAAACTAACTTGGTGAAAACACCTTCAAAGCATCCAACCATTACATCCGCTTTTCAAAATCATACAAGAAAAACGAATGTAAACGTTTACAAATGCCATTAATTTGATTTATTTATATATATGTTTTATTTACACAATGTGTTTGTATACTACCAATTCATGTATCATGATGAGGCCCGTTTACGTCGTCATATGGCAACGAGGTGACCTTAAATTGGTTGCTATATGACCATGAAAACGAGCCGAGTCGAGATACATGAATCAGTACAACACATTGTGTGTATAACACGTTTATCTACCATTTGTGTTAACAGAATCCACCACACAAATTACATTTTAAGAGTTTTTATAAAAGCCAAAATCGTTGGATTGTGTCCCGACGATTAGCTTTATTTCTCCCAACTTCCAAGTGTAACTGCATCACACAATTATCTAAATTCTCCCAACAGCAATTGCACATACCTATGTCTAACGGAAATTAAATTCAATGGACAAAATCTCTTACACTTGCATTTTTTATATAATTAATTAATAAATACTCAACAAATATATGTTAGTTAATTTCTGATATGTTTTAACATATTACCAACCATGGGAGGCAATCAAATACTGACACAAACTAGGACTATTTGTTTATAGTGCGCAAGAATATACGTTGGACTGTTGTTTTGATTTTGCACGCATTTTGCACATCAGTTCATTCATCATTTTGAACAGTCAAGGACGTCACGAGCGCCTTGTATTGCAACTGCAGTAACGATAAAGATGCTTTTATTGCCAATTCATTATCGCCAATTTTATCAGGGAATTTCGGTATCACCAATTTTATCAGGGACCTTCATAGGAAATGGTAGATAAATACCCATATTGTGATAATAATTTGGATATCGTATCAATATTGTTTTGGTCATATCGTGAAGCACTTACCTTGGATCAAAAGAATGCACTTCACATCCAATACGTGACATTGCATCGTCGAATGTGAAATCATTATCAATTCTGGAAAAAAATATTATTAAAGAGTGAGTTATATGCGACAATTAAAAAGAAACATGGGCAGGAGGGAACACAACATAAAACAATTGTTGTGCATCCAAGATGGCACCCAATCGTCAAGTTTTTTTGCCCATAAGAGTGAATCTGTCTGACCGAGAATCACTAATTTAAACAAATTAGGGGCCAGTCAGGTAAAACATATCGGACAAACCTCATTTTCTAACTCAATCAAGATATTGAAGAGAAAAATCGGCTGCAATATATTTTTGTTAGATATATATCTATAACAAATATGAATGGAATCAGTTGAGGTTTGTTCAGGTTACACTGACAGACATAAAATTGCTAAAAATAGACAAACTAAATTACTTAGGGCCGTATCTCAGGTAAAAAAATCTGCCAAATCTGGTTTTCGAACTTGATCGAGATATTGTTGTGAAAGATCCACATATAAAATATGAATGAAATTTGTTGACGTTTATTCACGTTCATAAATGTGCTAAGGGTGGATACACACATACATGTAATCTCTGTAAATATCGTGTATTTGGAGTTTTACATGGATCATACACACCGTGTACTAGTAATATGTGTCCGCGGACAACCCAATCATTGCGACTGTGTTTGACCACAGTGAGTTAAACTCTGAACCGCCGAAGAGCCGTTGACTGGGACGAAGTCGTCAGGCCGCTTAAAATAATTATTCGCGCGATAACTGAAATGGTCGACGTTCTGTTTAAATCATTGTCAGTATTCGATTGATGTTAATACCAGTGATGGCCTCTTCCACAACGCAGGGGGCTATGACCCCCAACATACACGGGGAGCTATATTATCCCAGAAGCTACCGAATTCACCATTGCATATTTCCTCGACGGGGGGTGTGCACGCAGCACCCCGAGTCCTGACACCCTGCTTTATAAATATCGTAGTCATGTCTGTCATGTCTGTTTTCTACGAGTGATTAATCTAATATGCAGCAATTTAATAAAGGACATAAAATTGTAATAAATAGAAAAAATTCCCATAACGTTGCAGCTGTCACCACTGAAAATTTTATTGGCCAAATTAAAAAACTTTGGCCAAATGTTCTTTGGTCAAATTAAATCCTCATTTTCTGGGTGGTTCACGATTGAAATTAAAACGATATTCGCAAACATGAAACTAACATTCTACATAACTATAATCACATAAATCCGCTTAACTAAGTGCAATAACTCTTTGTCGCTGACACCAGGGTCGCCAACTAATAAAGTTGTGAGCTGTGTTAGTTGTTGTCGCTATTTTTGCAGAGATAAAAAATTAATTTTGTCAATGACACTGTAGCTCAACTTGGGGAAGGAGTTTATTTTTTAGTGTAAACATATTTTATTCTCTAAATCATGCACATGAATTAACAAGCTAATGGTACAAATATAACATAAAGACAATTTTATTAGAGAATGGGATTTGGCAGAAAGCATGATGCTTATATCAGCCATGTCCCCATTTTATTTTTTGCTGAGCAATGAATAGAATGATAAAGAAGAACAGCCAAAATGTAACAGTAAAGGTCTTGTATTGTGTAGATGAAATTATTTTTCATTTGAAACATTTTACCAATAAATGTGGGCTGCAGGGTGTGTGGATGGATTCAAATTTGAAATCCGAGATGCCTGAGGGCAGCCATGTTTTATTACAATATTTTTATAAGAATTGATGACTCACACCGAGAGGTCACCCCGAAGATCCATATGAAGTTTAGTGATGATCGGATGAGGGATGTGGCTTGTATGGTGTGCCGAAGGATTAGTCATTCAAAGAGTAAAATCCAAGATGGCTGCCAGTGGTCATGTTTTACATCAAAAATCGCTAAAATTCGATAGCTCCTATCTAGAGGTGATCCTAAACATGCCTGTAAATTTTCAATTGATGTGGCCTGTAGTGTGAGCCAAAGGAAATTATTGACGGACGGATGACAGACACCAACACACGGCAAGCTCAAACTTTACAAAGTAAAGTTGAGCTAAAAATGTTGCTTATTATCGTGAGGTGATAACTGTTGAATATCTATTGTATTCAAACCTTTTATGATGTTGTTAATGGCCATGTTTTTCAATAAAGTACGCAAATATTTGATGGCTCCCATCTACAACTTTTTCCCGACTCGGACAAATTGTAGTAAATACTGTGAGTATTAATACATCACTTAAGTGAACACAAACATTTGTATCAGTCTATCCTCTCACAATAATATGAATCGTACGTGACACGTAGTGGAGCAACCACACATGATGTGCCTCAAATTTGCCTTATTTCGCCGACATAACGCTAAGAATAATTTATGTAACATCATGCAGTGGTCACGACGGAGACGACATGCCAAATTGACAAGATGTTTCGTGGATTGTAAAATCTTGTCTGGATTATCGTCATGACTTCTTCATTTTTCGTTTTCATTAAGCTGACCAACGAAATTGGTCTGAATGAAATTAATAGACTTAAATCACATGTGAATTCTTTGTAAGTTGTGAAGTAGTTACTTTCATTTTTATCGCGATGCTTCATTTCCAATTCCGTATTTTTTGCAATCTCCACACGGTTGCTAACCGGAAGTCACGTGACAATTTCTCCAAAATCTATACCCGCGTTCTTGAAAAATCACTGATGGATATAGAAAAAATTAAATGACGTCATTCACCTGCCTTAGGTATAAGCACCCTTGGTGGTTGCTATAATCAAGCAGTCACCCCTCACTGTACTGTGAACTTGTGGTATACAGTAATGCCCTAATTAATCGACTCCATAACCACAGCATAATTATGGTTAACTTTTCAGGATTTAGTCGGAAATATGGCTTGTTGCCATTCATCGGAAAGCTCTCGGCGAGAGCTTTCCTATGAATGGCAACAAGCCATATTTCCGACTAAATCCTGAAAAGTTACCCATAATTATGCTGTGGTTATGGAGTCGATTAATTAGGGCATTACTGTAGATGTGTATAATTACCTGCCTTTCACAGTTATACTTGTGACGTTCACACAATATATACATGCAGGTACCCATCCATGCATCAACTATGATTCATAGTTACAGGGGAGCACCCAGAATTATTTAATGTAGAGTTGGTCCCATTTTAAGTTGTTCTGATGACTATGTTAAATATTTAATGGCATGTCAATCGTCAACTTGAAGTCTTGATTAGTTTTTGATCTGATAATCAATTTTGAATGACATGAATGTATCTGTCACTGTCGTATTCCACCACAAAGTTGGTTCACATCTGTGATATGAAACCGAATATACAAATATAGGGGATATAGTCAATTTGGGGATATAGACAAAATAAACTAAAACAGAAATAGAATCTATGTGAAGAAGTTTCTATAGAAATTTTATAATAAAGAAACTTTCTAGAGAATATGAGGCCTTAGCAGAATGAGGTCCACAGAGGGTGAATTTAGAGATGCTAGCCCGCTAAAAGTTCACAATGCGCTTAACGGTGGTTGAGCTAAAAATGGAATGACTCAGATAATTTACATCGAGCTTAACCTGTATTCACAAGTGATTGATCCATATCTGAAAGCAATTAAAATTAGAACTTGATCAGGACTTTCCCATTTGAAAAACACATACAAAGTTTGGTATAATTCTATCAAATATTTTTTCAATTAATCATCTGGACATCAAATGTTTCAGACAGACAGCTCTAGATTTTCTTACCATGGTCGACAGTTGTAATATTTACATGACCGTTGACTAACAAAATTTAGCCAGCACAACGAAACAATCTCAAATTTATCAAAAAATATAAGAAACAAAAACACATATTTTCAGCACTATATCGACAAAATTGTTCAGAAATACATGTATTCCACGTAGGATTGTTTTGAGATGTATACATAATTTTAGTGTTTGAGGGAGCCATGTCTATTGATGTGTACTTACCCAAATGAATAAACAAGACAAGGTGCTTTTATTTTATACGGCTCATCTTGACAGATCTTCCAGTTACCCACATTTGTGATGGTTTTACACTGCATACTTGTCGTGGCTGGATGGTCGATGTCCCTAAAAATTACGACAATCAACTTAAAAGAAATCAAGTCATCAGAAGTGGGTTCATGTGAAATAACATGAAGTCTCTAAAACAACTATCAACAAGTACATGTAAAAACAAAACTCTTACCATGATTATGTCAACAAAAATCACTAATTGTGTAGGAATTAAGTTAAAGACACGGTTGGCCTTGGCGGTGGGTATCCTGTGAAAATATCTCCACCCGTCAAAAACCGCCACAAACAGAAAGAACATCAAAATGTAGATAGACTTTGTCCGTATACAAATAAGAAATATCGCATGAACAGTATGTTATGGTCATATGTTTGACCATTGTTATGTAAACAAAAGCGTAAAAAGTTACTTTTCTGGTGTTTGTTTATATTATGATGGTAAACATAAAGAGCGTTCTTTGTTGGTGAATACCTGATATGGAACTAATAAAGAGCGTTTATGTCATTTGTGTGTGATTAGCCAGTATCATTGTGCTGTCTTCTGTAACACAATCAGGCTCTTGCTTAGGTAAAATATAGTAGGTCTTTATGATAACATGCTGTTTACGCGATGGTCATGGTATATATGAACGGAACTGTATGCGTTTTACTGTTTTTCTGTTTACGGTGTTTGGAACAAATATGAATATTTTCGACAATTAAGGCCAACCGTGCCTTTAAAATATTTTAGGCTGAACATGATTTTCAGAATATTTTTCAATGTATTAAAGTGATGTTAAACACTCCGGTAGGGTTATCGAATATAAATGGAAAATAATCTTGTTCAAAGTAGTATTATATCCAAATTGACAATACATAGTCATTCTGATATATTAATTAAATGCAGTGACTCTCGGTGGCGAAATTGTTTTCGTTAGTTTATTGCCGATAGATGCGTCCCGAATCGAGTAGTAAATATTTACAATTGAGCATATAGTTCAGATGATGTTTTATATGGAATCGTATAGTCGATTTGCTTCAAATTTTTGGCAATGTTAGTAGAATGCTAAATGGCTCCAGTTGGCCTGGATACCAACTGATCAGTTTCACGCACCCGAACAAGTACATAATATGTCTTTAACCTTTTCAAATATTTACCGTCAAATTTTGATTAAACTTTGGTATCTTATTGGAATGTTATTGGTAATTCCAATGTAACAACAATGTTGACACAACAACGATTTTGACATGCAAAATCTCATTATTAGAGAGCTATTAATAATGAAATTAGATCAAGCAGGTATAATGATGTATATTTGACTTTCTAATTTACATAAAAAGTTTTTCACACATTTTAATTATTATTGTTTGATCATCCTGACTAGAAATAAAAAAAATATTTTTATGAGAGAATGCTTTAAAGACATATTATGGACTTGTTCGCGTGAGTGAAATTGATAAGTTAATACTCAGGCGCTATGCCAACATGGGGAATGTAGCATTCTACACTAACATCGCCGAAAAGTTCAAAGAAATCGACCATACCACTCCATGGAAAACATTTCAATGAATTACGCCCAACTGTAAATATTTACATCACGATTCGGGATGCAACTATCGGGGATAATCTAACACAATTGATTTTGCCACCGAGAGTCATGGTATTTAATTAATATATCTGAATGACGGTGTGTATCGTAAATTTGGATAAATATTCATAACAAATAACAACTTTGAGCACGATTATTCTCAATTTACATTTGATCATCCTGCCAGAGTGTTTCACATCACTTTAATGAACTCAACTGTGAGTTAGCACATGCTCTAGGGCAATCAAATATTTTGAGTATCAGGGTTTATTGAGGGTGGGTAGGGTCAGGGGAAAGAAAGCATATTTTAATATGTCTTCGGGTAAAGATGGGGTCGCTTCAAACAAACAAGTATATTCCAGGATACAAAATAATAATTATTAGTTGAAGCTTTTGTCATCAGAAATAATAATTTCTTTTATTATATGCTTCCCCATTAAATAGTGGGAAATTGCCGTGGCGTAGAGCGTTATATCCATCGCCTGGACCGACTCGATGGATAACACTGACCGACTCGATGGATAACACAATAGTATTTTCGGAGATTACTTCCGGTTTATAGCGGCGAATCACATTAAGTTTCAAAGCGTATCAATAACAGCCGGACTATTGTTTTAATTATTGATTTTCACGGTTCATAAACTGTTATTTAATTCTTATAATGTTAACTCATTTGTTTTAATATATTCTTATCACTAAATTATGTATGCATTAATTTTCTCGCATCATTTCAGAATAAACAATGGGGACTATTTCTTATGGCGGCTATGCTCGATATTTGTCATTCAGTGGTGAGCAAATCAATTGATGGAATGTAAACAAAATGCAAATGTCGAAGCTTTCTAACAATTTGAAGTGAACTGTAGGAAAAAATTAGCAGTTTTGGTGCGGTTTATAGCGCATATAATAAAAAGAAAACCTACGGGTTTTGGTTGAATACCCGGATTATCTCATTCGTGGGTGCAAGGAAGTACAGAATTTCCACTCGAGGCTTGCAGCCGCTCGTGGAAATTCTGTACTTCCTTGCACCCACTCATGAGATAATTCGGGTATTCAACCAAAACTCGTAGGTATTCTCTATTTAATTATTATTATTATAATTGAGTATAATTCAAACTGCTTACCTCAGAATGCCGAATTATTAATTTGGACCATAAGACACTTACCATTCAAGCAGAGCTATAGTTTGCCAGGGATGTCGTAGTCTTGTGAATACTGTTTCCGAATCTGAAAATATTACAGTTACAGTAATGCTCTAATTAATCGACTCCTTAACCACAGCAGAATTATGGGTAAATTTTCAGGATTTAGTCGGAAATATGGCTTGTTGCCATTCATCAGAAAGCTCTCAGTGAGAGCTTTCCGATGAAAGGCAACAAGCCATATTTCCGACTAAATCCTGAAAAGTTACCCATAATTCTGCTGTGGTTAAGGGGTCAATTATTAAGGGCATTACCTTATGGTTTTATCCAGCATATTATTAATAATTTACATAGATTTAAATTCTCGTACTGGTCTACCTCTTCATTCCTGACCGGGATATAGACTTGTTCTGAATGTCATTGTTGGTGCAAATAGTATGATTACATTACTTAGAACTTTATATTTTTGTCTCTGAATTTCTGAAGAAAATTTTCAGAGACATAAATATAAAGTTCAAAGTAATGTATTCGTAAATTGTGGAAATGGATAGATTCGAAACTCAATAGACCTGCAACACCATACGTCATTGATTGTGACCACCAGATCGTATTCACACTACACACATATAAATGAAGAAATATACAGTAATGCCCTAAATAATCAACTCCTTAACCACAGCAGAATTATGGGTAACTTTTCAGGATTTAGTTGGAAATATGGCTTGTTGCCATTCATCGGAAAGCTCTCTGTGGTCAATGAGTCGACAATTTAGGGCATTACTGTAGGTGTATAAAGAAAATACCTTTATTAACCTGTGGTAATTTGTTTAAGGGTTGTCTGTTCTGCTGCATATATCCAATACTCGGTGTATTTACTGTTTCGATAGCCAGCTGCTCCCTCAGCAGAAAAATTAGAGCAACCATGATCACCGCCGCGGCAAACACGATCAACTTTGTAATCTGCGTCATCTGAAAAATAATTCAGTAAAACAGAGTCATACACTTTGATCATCATCAAATTGAAGGACTTTACCAGGAAACATTTAAGGACATTTAATGATCCCACCAGGGGGCGCTGAAAGCAACTAAATGCAAGAGGGGACAATTTTTCTTCCATAAAAGAGGATGATTTTTAATCAGAGATAAAAGCATATACATTAATGCAGAAAAGATGTAGACAAAATGACAAGACATAAGTGTGTGAACTTGTTAATGTTAGGCCAAATAAAAAATATTATCTGAGTCTCAGACACCGCCTCATTGAAATGAATCGCCCACATTGGACGTTTCTATTTCAATTTTTAAAGTGATGTGAAACACTCCGGTATGGCGATCAAATAGAAATGGAGAATAATCTTGTTCCAAGTACAGTAATGCCCTAAATAATCGCCTCCATAACCACAGCAGAATTATGGGTAACTTTTCAGGATTTAGTCGGAAATATGGCTTGTTGCCATTCATCGGAAAGCTCTCACTGAGAGCTTTCCTATGTATGGCAACCAGCCATATATCCGACTAAATCCTGAAAAGTTACCCATAATTCTGTTGCGGTTAAGGAGTCGATTATTTAGGGCATTACAGTATATGAATTAAATGCAGCGACTCTTGATGGGGAAATCGTTTTCGTGTATTTATCACCGATAGATGCGTCCCTATTCGAGTAGTAAATATTTTCAATTGAGCGTAATTCCGACGATGTTTTCTATGGAGTGGTACGGTCAAATTTTCGGCAATGTTAGTAGAATGATACATTCCTCCAGTTGTCATAGCACCTGAATACTAACTTATCAGTTTCACAGACCTGAACAAGTACATAATATTTATCACATAATTTGCCCATAAAAGCAGATTCATAATTATCGGTAATATCAGCGCGTGCGATATCACGCCGTTCTTTAAATGACTTGCGATCGCTGCAGTTTATGATTTTTGTTTTCGATGAATAGGCCCACTTCGCGTTGCTTTGCATTTATTTGATCATGTGATAAAAGGTATCTCACAATCGTCCTATTTTATACGTAACTTATCAACCTCATCCACTAAATTCTATTTGAGCTTCGGTAAACCTCGGCTTAAATCGAATTTAGTGAACTTGGTTGATAAATTTGATATAAAATAGAAACTCATGCGAGATCGTCTATGTCTTTAATAATATGAGAAAAAAACATTACTAATTTTTACCAACATGTCCATATGTATTGAGCATTAATTGCAATATACATGAACTCTTAACATATCTCTGTGATTGATAGATTGACTATCATGCATACACACATATTGACATAGACCATTAAGTAGATGACTACACTGAAGAAAATGATTAGCTGATCATTATAGTGTGGTGTACTATTTGTAACTCCAGAACAATTGAATGGCACTGGAGGAAATTTAGGATCGCATGTTATAATAGAGAAGTGTCAATTTATAGATGACAATAACAAAGGGTCAATTTATAGATGACAATAACAAAGTGTCAAGTTATAGATGACAATAACAATTGAGAATAGTAAGGGGCATTAGAACATTATAGGCAATCCCTGTTTAGTAGAGCTTCTTGATTGGGGAATTAAGCTCTTGTACGGGATCTGAGCAGAAATAAAAACACACTATGGAATGTCTGATAGATCGAATCTTTCATAATTATGACAGCATAATAACAACATAGGAACATAGCAACATAAATGTAAATAGGTTTGTACACTATGAGATAGTTTATAGTTTTGCATTTGAACTATATTAATTGGAAGTTAATAATTGCTTAATCAAAAGGTTATAACGTTCCCCATTGAAATTCTAATCAGCACGCCAAGACGGTCATGCAGATTAGAATGTCAACTGGACAATTTATAGATTTACTTTACTGGGAAAATATTGCTTATTAGAAATACAATGAACGATTAGTGTTTGTGTGACATAAGACAACATTCGGAGTTAAGATAATAATTCGGTACAACAGACTGATGACCTGAGTACACACATGCGTTTGTAACCAGTTAGATTCAACTCTCAATTACCAGAATAACATTATGAATACAATATACACTTAGATAGATGGTGATAGAAATGAATTAAACCATCAATTAGAAAAGAGTATTGGTCTCTTTAAGTCAACATAGATTACCCGAAGATATGTACATATATAATTTCTATCACTATTAATGATGTGGAAGCCAACATTATATCGCCACTTTAAGGTAAATGAAAGTGTTTAAAATGATTATGTAAATAAATGTCAAGGGCGTGGCTTCCAATGTATAATTTATCTAATTTGCATATTGATATAATTTGCATACTAAAGTAATGTAATTATGAACAAAGCTCTTCATAAAACACTTACTTTGTAAACCTTAGTGAGGATCTTCGTGTGCGACAATTATGCCTATACAATCGCACTCATGGTTGTACACGTGACCGACGCCATCACTTGCTTAATTGTACTATTTACAATTCCAATATTCATATTGAATTTTACCATGGAGGCGCCGACTTTGACAGTACCGATACCGATAATCAGGGCGCTTATATATAGCGTTACTACTATATACGATGCTAATGTGACATATTGCCGAAGTGGCCGTATGCAACATTAACACCATCTATGACCGGAAGTAACGTACTCTTTGGGGTGTCAATGTTACATATTGACGGAAGCGGCCATATGCAACATTAACATCATCGATAACCGGATGGCGTATCATTTAGGATGTCAATGTTACCTATGCCGGAAGTGGCCATATGCAACATTCACATCCTCGATGACCGGAAGTGACGTATATAGTTCTATGGCGGATATGATTATAACTCTAGATACTGCGAGTTACATGGAGATATAATTTCGTGTCAGATATAGGCGGTAAAACTCTGTCAATAGCATATAAGACACAAACTGGACTGTTTGCGTGGAATTAGCAGATTTGAGATGCGCGACCACACATCTATAGTTAGAACATGAACGCGTGAATCATAGGAGGTGTGATTTCTATGGAAATAATATATTTCCAAAGAAATGACATAACTATGCTCTTTGTGATAAACATATACAAGTAACATATTTCATAGAGGAATGCACGTATACATGTATGCGTTCCATACATTATAATTTATAGAGAGTAAATGCATGTAATATTGGTACTCGATACGGTAATTGAACTTTTGATTATTTCAACTTAAGTTAGCCATTCTTTTCATAACACGAGAGAACCAGCATTGGTACTTTGAAAGTTTCAAGTAAATAAAATAAAGAAATGTAAATATAAACTTACCTGAGCAGAAATAAAAACACACTATGGAATGTCTGATGGATCGAAAGACTCGTACCAGAGATTCCATAGTTCATATTCTCATTTCTGCTCTTCAGTGATTGGTCGAGAATAAAGGGGTGTGGCTTTTGCACCCGCTATGGCACCCGGTGTCATAACACGCACTACTCCGTTACGCGTGGTAATTAACAAGTTATGTCACCAACTGCTTAACTGCGAAATAATGCCAACGCTTGATTAGCGTGCAACAATGACTTGTTACATAGGCGAAAGCCATTACTTTTCTCTGGCAGGAGAGTGGAGCGAAACGGTCGTGATTGCTTCGATCCTTATTAGTTCCTCTTCGGTCAGAGCGTCGGTACGAGTGATTTGAGCGGTCTGTAACCTTAATTGGAAGCAACCGCCCTCGTGCTGATGCCGGCGAGTGAGACGGTTTTGGATTAGGCTTAGTGCGACGGACAATGGAGCTAATCCCTGACGCCGCGTTAGCAGCGATAGAGAGATCTCAAATTGCGGATATTGTTAGCTGGAATCTCCAGTCTAACAGAGGCTATTTGACTCTGTGTTGAATTTCGGACGGGAGATGCTGGAAACCAGATATCTTCCACCCGGAGCAAGGCCAAGACCAGCCGTACAATGAAAGAGGAGCCTCCTAAGAGAAAGACGCCATCTCGAAGGAGAAGGGACGCAGCCAGACGGGCTAAATGGAAGAAGCAGAAGGGGTGACTGTAGATCGGTCAGTCGCACCTCCCCGTGTGGTTCAGCCATCTAGAGTCACAACCGGCAGGCCGGAGTTGTCTGAGAGACGCCCAGACGACCCGGCCAGCATGGAGTCAGGTGACATCAGACGAGCTAGCAGGGACTCCGTTGATCTGCCGGAGGTCCCTATTGTCGTCACTGAAGCAGACGGAAACAGGGACGCGGATTCCACCAGGGACGTTCCTGCCGCCAACTTCGCTGTGGAACTGGAATCACCACCTGGCCAGTTCCATCCAGGGGATGAATCGAACACCGATTGCCCCTCCGACGCCGGAGTACCCGGCTTCTCCGCCTACCAGGGAGGCAGAACCACCAGATATAGATCAGCTAATCCAAGATCTTAAAGACCGGATCCTTGTAGAATACAACCAAGGAATAACACACAGTTTCAACAAGGCAGAGAAAGAGCTTATCGATAACAGAATTGTCTACGCGGGAGACGACGCCTCTGATCCGGCGACAGTTGCTGTCACAATCCACGACACTGACACCAGCACACCTCCCTCGGATGCCTCTTCGTCAGCACCACCACCGGCGAAGAGGCATAGGAAGAAAAAGTCAAAGAAAAGATGAACTAAAAATTGCTTTTTTTTCTTTTTTTTTATGTTCTAAATTAAAGGCATAAAAATGCTAACCCCGGGATTCTCGACCCTTTCGAGAATCCCGGGGTTAGCCCCCCCCCCCCCCAAATCACATTCCCGCCCATTACTTTTATCATAAAAGGTTCTGAGATCTGTCAGCGTGATGCGGTGCGAATTAGTTGCGCAATGTATCAATGGTTCCCGTAGTCGGCTTATTAATTACTGATTATCTTGATACCGCCTGAGGCGTTATTTCGCTAAAATCCGATTTGGATTCTGGATTCAGATTACAGATTTGTCCCCGTACGACTTGGTTCGGCAAAAGAACAGACCAGAAATTGGCAGAATCAGTAAACGAACAGACCGTAATCTCAATTTCGTGGTAATCCGATTGGGATTCGGATTCCGATTACTGACTCAAATGTTCGTAATGTAAACAAACCGAGATTTCGCCACCTCAGAGTTTAAAAACACAATAAAACATAAGAATCCGTCTCTTGTGTACAAATTATTGCAGAATATAAACGATCTATATCAAAGAATTTTAAATGCGGAGACAAATTTGTTTTATTGAATGTAAACTGGGAGAATATTACTGAAATTAGCCAAATAATAACGCTATTGATAGTAACGCTGGGGGAGCACTTCGGTTGATGGCGAAGCAATTGCAAACCATTGTTGATTGTCACTTTCATATGTCCATTTCATAATTCCATCCTTAAAATACCGCCCGAACGCATGTCGATTTCGAATTCAGCGGATACGTCACCATTGACCGAATTCATATGAACCTGCATGGATATGTCTTCTGCTGTGTTCGTTATTATAATGTTTCTTCTTATTCAAGAAATAGTAGGATTATATGGTATCGATGGATTATCAGATACACGTATGTACTATCATCTAGTCTTAAAGTTATAGCAATTTTAACATGTTTTGTTTCGTTAAATGCAGTCGTTTTGCGCAATAGTCTCTGTATAGACAACAGACACATGTTCTAGGGACGTGGCTAGAAGTTTCCTCAAATTTCCAGCCAACTGCACCCCCCCCCCCCCCCCCCATTGAACCAAACATCAATCTCACAGGTTCGCAGAATTCAATTTTCTCTCCTTGGAAATATCCAATCTGACAAACACTAAGATTGGAAAATTACCAACTTTTACTGGTTGAAAAAAATCAAACAATGAGAACAATGCCAACCTATATATGGTGTCAAATTAATGTCCAACTAATGTTGTGTCATGCATGAAATTTCCGACTGCTGGAATGTACCAAAGTTTAGTTTAGATATATTTATTTCAAATATATGTCAAATTTAGATAACACATGATATATAACACATACATTTGTTTATACATACAAAGGAATTGGGGGACAAGTACTGACTCACTTAAGGGTACCCCCTCTCCCATATGTTATTACACTGAACAAATAAATAATTAGTAATGGCAAAGCAACATGACTACCAAAACAAGTTGAACATATATACAGATCACTGGACACCCCCTCTCCCGAGTTAGTCATAAGTTTGTATATGTATTTATTTAAAATCGGGTTTGTTTGTTGCGTTTGTTGGCTTGTACGTATCATTATTTGAAACAGTTAGTCAAAATAATCCTGATTTTCCTCACGTATGAATGACTGCACAGCTTAGCAAATTGTACCAAAGTTCGGGGTGGGGGTCGAGACACACAATCAACCCCTGTCGTCACGTCCCTGTTCAACTGACAAGTTCCGTGTGTTCTTCACAACATCTTCGGAATTTGATTCAGGAGGCCTAGAGCTGTCATGTTTAGATATGCTTGCCATCATCAATAAACACACTTTAACTTGAAAAAAAGATGCGATTAAGTCGGATTGGCAGCAAATTATGTGCCGTGTATACACACATAGAAGAAAAGCATGACTTTCACAACAAACATGCACTTTATAAATATAAGATACAAATGATACTTGTGTCAAATACATGAGCCATGTTTGACGCTGGGAGAGAGTTTCGGAGACCACGTGGATTTCAAAATCTGACCTAGAATCCGAAATTAGCTCCGCCCCCCGTAATCGGCTTTGGATTCTCAATCCGGATTTTAGCGAAATTACGGCTCTGTGGCTTGGTCTATTCAAAAGTATTTGTTTTTCGCCGACGGCTAGAAATTGAATGTAGACTGTTTGTATTACAATCTGATTAGCGCGTTATGTCACAATGCGAATTATACGACATTGTTTTGTATGGAAACCAGATGTCGTGACATGCATTAGTTAGATTCAATAATTGTGACGAGAATTATATTCTGTTGCAGTAAAATAATTGTACCAAATATCGAGGCATGAAAATGTTATTTGGTATGGCAAAATATTAACTCTGACACCTGTGTCATAGAGGATTACTAGTAGCACAATGTAATTTTTATAAAAAATAAAATGAGTGTATATGCAAAACAAAGTTCCCTCTACATTTTCTGACTATTACTAGATAAGGGAAGATATCATGATCCATTCATAAGATGTGCACTAAAATAAAAAAACTAAAACTAAAGTCCTCTCTCCCTAATTAATTTATAAAAATTTTTATTTGAGACTCAAAGATTTTTTTTTGGTCCTGATTGCACAAGTGTGTTGTGATGCGAAGGTAAAACGAGAAACGTTGGTTCTAGTTTTACTTCGCAGCATGACAAACTGCTCTCATAAAACCAGACATTAAGACCACACAGTTGTGACATATTACTAAAATCTGATAAAAGGTCACCCGACATGCTGACTGAAGGATTGGTCATGTTCAGAATAAAAGTCATCATTCGGAAACCTCAAATATTGAAAATCGAGAAAAATTGGCAAACTAAGGGCCATAACTGCGGTTGAAAAAAAATCGGATAAATCTGGTTATCATGCAAACTTGTTCAAGATATTTTGAATACCAGCTCCTATGCCAAACATTGTTAAAATCGGTCAATATATTTGTTCAAGTTATCGCGCTTCTAGTCACAAGCTGAAAATCAAGAAAAATGAACAAAAATGGCAAGAACTCAGCCAAAATTGGTCCAACCAAACTCAGAATCGCAGGTTCCAATAATGGTTAATATATGTGCCAATTTTGTTTTAAATTGGAAAATGACAGAGTACAGGTTTGGATAAAGATGCGTCCCAGGATGTACGGTTCTATGTCGAAAAATGGCCTTCAACTCCACCAAAATAACTGACTGAACTCAAAATCGCAGGTGCGCAGGTTCCCATGCTGGTTGACATCTGTGCCAAGTTTTAAAAACATTTACTGGAAAATGACGGAATACAGGCTAGGACAAAAGATAAGTGCCAGGATGTATGATTCTATGTCGAAAAATGGCAATAACTCCGCCAAAATGAGACTCCGACTGAACTAAAAAGCGTAGGTGCGCAGGTTCCCATGCTGGTTGAGATCTGTGCAATTTTTTTTTAAATTGACTGGAACATGATGGAATACAGGCTCGGACAAAAGATGCGTCCCAGGATTACAATAATATGTCCAAAAATGGCAATAACTCCACCAAAATGAGTCTGACCGAACTCAAATCGCAAGTACGCAGGTTCCCATGCTGGTTAATATATGTGTCAAGTTTTAAAAATTGACCAGAATACAGGCTCGGACAAAGTTCCAGATGGATGCACGGCGCACAGACGGATGGAAACATGCACGGACGAGGGTCATTAGACTCATTACTGTCCTCAGACAGAATGTCAAGGGACAAATTAACGACACTAAAGGAAAATACCGTATTGAACAACTTGTAATTTATAGAGACTATATACACCTCACAATTTAATGAATACAGCGTCAAGGACAAATATTTGCATTGAATATTTTGGAATTTGCTGTATTATGTTGTATATCCCAAAAATAAATAAATGGGTGTGTAATAAATACACAGAACAATAAGAGTGTTAATGGGTTTGTCGATACGACACGGGCACTAACACAGAAGGATAGAACAAGAGGTACAGCGATGGCACAATTAAGTGTCATATTGACAAACCCATTAAAACAAGTGCCCTTCTGTGTTTATTAAACACCACCAGTCCTAGAATTTGTATATAATAATAGGTCGCTGACCAAAATGTCCCCCAATGAAGATGGCAGGTTTAAATGATTTATGGATTTCAGATCCCTAACTCCCTATACTCCAAACTGTTGGATGAATTGATTACACCAATATGATACAAAGTGCATATTCACTAAATATATTGCACATCTTCAATATGCAGAAATGGTCAATAACTCTAAAATAAAAAACAGATTGTTTGGCATGGGCAATCTGCTACGGCAACCCTTTGCCGTGGCCCAGTTTGTTGAACAGCAAATGAATTCGGCATTGCTGATTGCCGAAGCCAATTATGATGGCTGAAACAGAAGACTATCAATGTCCCACATAGACCTACAGTAATTCCTAATTAATCGACCCCTTAACCACAGCAGAATTATGGGTAATTTTTCAGGATTTAGTCACTGAGAGCTTTCCGATGAATGGCAACAAGCCATATTTCCGACTAAATCTTGAAAAAGAATTCTGCTGTGGTTAAGGGGTCGATTATTTAGGGCATTACTGTATCAGGGTTTTTTGTTGATTCAGAGAAAGCCTAAACTCAAGTTGATCAACAATCTGCTTCAAAATAAAGGTATATATAACCAGTTTTGTATTAACCCAGAGGTGGGGTCATCTGGCTATGTCCATTGCAACTCTGGGCAATCTGGCTTTTGTTTAAGACAGAAAAATAGGGTGTTCAAGCCCTTAAGGGGTGGATAAAATTTTGCCCATATAGGTATTCTATTGATTTGGAATAATGAGCTAAGCTCAGAAATCAGTAAAAGCCCATAATGATGGGCTGGGCAAAATAAGTACCCCTAGCAAGGACAGATGACTCGACGGACAGATGAACACCGCTCAATATAGTCTCCCGAAATTTGTTTTTCAGGAGAAAATTAACCATGGCCCTATTCTGCGCATGATGAGTCGATAAAATTGAATTTAGCTACCTAGATTAGGTCTTGTTCATTTGCAAATCTGAACATATCAGTTTATCATATTAAAATTTTATTTAAAGGCACCGATGGCCTTTGTTTAATATAGGTTATAATTTAGAAATAACAGTTGCAAATCAAATTATGAAAATTTCCACAAGAATATACATGTACTAATAGCATAGTATAATGATAGTATGAATCCGATATTATCCACAAAACACACCTTGTGTGAGCCGAGTGTTTGTTTATATACAGCATGTAAATAGTGATCGATAAACAAAACGCTGAATACTGTGGCAATTGTTTTAGGAGAGTGATTCATGGCAGGGTTGGGGTAATCGTAATCAGTAATTGTAATTAAAGTAATCGATTACAAGATTTGGAGTAATCATCTGTAATCAGTAATCATGACATGACATGGTGACCCATTCAACACCGAAATCTTGAGAGGCGAGGATTAGTAAATGCTATACCGGTATGTTGTAAACAACTTGGTGGCATTTCTAACCAAAGGTCTCCCCGGAACATGCAATTTATTGATTGGTATAAGAACCAAAAAAAGTTTGTCTATAATATAATATTCTTTCTGTTTATGGAAGTTTTAACGGATGTAACTATTTTAACAGCAATACCCACTGCCAATTCTTACCTTATCTTTGAGGTAGTGTTGAAGTGATTAGTCGAATAATCAATGTCGAAACGATTTTTATATAGTGATTTTGTTCGGTGTTGCATATTTTGGAAATCCCGATTTTACCATCTCTATACTATTTATTCATATAGATTAAATAACATTCATTGAGGCTATTATTTTAGTTTTTGACTGGATTTCTTGTGACAAATACCATTAAGTTGGCATTAAAGACATATTGTGAAGTAATCAGTCAGAAACTTACGAAGAATAGTTTTCAAAATATTGTTTGAAAAGACATTCCGCTGTCAATCATGTCCCCAGGAGATGGGGTTCAACTAATCGACTTGTAGAAAACCTCTAATCGTTTCAACACTACTTTAAGGTCAAAGATCACTTCTGTCACCTAATATTTGTTCTTATTAAATATGTTGATATGACAATATTCAAAATAAATTTTCAGCAGGAACTAATATTTTAAAGTTCAGAAAATGAACTTTTAATGATTACTTTGGCATCATTGTTTTTAAAGACCCACATAATTTTCGAACCCCCAGATTACATTATATAAAATATAAGCCATATTATATACCATTTGAAAACATTGTATTATCAAATTATCCGGTGTAATAAACTGTGGTACATGTTGTTTTTGTTGAGATTTTGTTAAAAATCAGTATTATTTTCAATGCAGGGAGAATAACTCTATATAGCTAGAGTTCTTCCCCTTCCTTTGAAAAAGTTTGAATTCTGTTGCATTCTGGGTGCCAAAGGGGGGAAGTCATACTATGATTTCAGCAGTTTTCTATTTCTCTGTGGGCATCTTCTGAGACACAGCTGTTTCAAATAGTGATGAACTATAGTATATTTTAATCATATTTTATAGCATAGATTGTTATTAAAACCGTATATCAAGTCACTATAAAATATAATAATCGGTGACTCGAAAATTAAGTGAGAGAAAATTTCATACCAAAGCCAAATACTGTAATAGCTCGATTTGCTTATTTATAAGCGAAAATCAGACTTAAATAAGAGTAAGATTTACATTTAATATGAGCCAGACGTGTTAGAATTGGTATGTCATGTACTGCATTCAGTGAGACTGATCTGTTAGATGGTATGTCATGTACTGCATTCAGTGAGACTGATCTGTTAGATGGTATGTCATGTACTGCATTCAGTGAGACTGATCTGCGTTTAATTCTCATCAGGATTTCACTAGATGATTATCAAATAACCCACGGCTTAAAGTACAGTAATGCCCTAATTAACCGACTCCTTAACCACAGCAGAATTATGGGTAACTTTTCAGGATTTACTCGGAAATATTGCTTGTTGCCATTCATCGGAAAGCTCTTCCGATGCACAGATCAGTAGTATTTCCATGGTCATATAGCATGCATGTGGTGGTGTCACTCAGGGCTTGCTCCTCATATGGTGTGCCTATACTCGAAAATTGAAGAAATTCAAAGTCGCCCCGACTAATACAGAAGGTAATGCTATCGCGAATCGCCCCGACTAATACAGAAGATAATATAATGCTATCATGAAATCGCTCCAACTAAAACAGAAGGTGATGCTATTGCGAGTCAGTCATTTTTATAAAGAAGTTAGGCTAGCTCACTACCCATCCAAACCAATGAAAACAAGAGGTTGAGTAATGGATAAACCTATTTATGCACCAGGGGTGTTTAGTTACATATTTCATGAAATGTGCTTAAGCGAAATTGATTGCACTTAAGCGAAAATAATTACGCTTAAGTGCAAATAATTACGCTTAAGTGCAAATAATTACGTTTAAGCGCAAATAATTACGCTTTATTGCAATTAATTGTGCTTAAGTGCAATGATTGCGCTTTTAAAGCAAAATTAATTGTGTTGAAGCATAATTATTTGCACTTAAGCGCAATCAATTGTGCTTAAGCGCAATTCATTATTAAATGTGAATTTGGCCTACCATTTGAGTCACTTTCACACTTTGAGTGTGATCATTTTGGAAATGTAATGGAAAAAGTAATTGAATTACATGTCAATTATGTCAAAGTAATTAATTAAGTTCAATTACTTGTAATTGAAAAATGCTCCAATTACTTGAGAAAAAGTAATTAATTACAACCAATTACAATTACACAAGCTCTGATAATTAAGGGGCAGGTCAAGTGAACAATTTTGAACATTAAAATGGAACAAGTTCCAAGCGGACCCGCCAAATAAATACCTGTTATTTCCAATACAACATCAAGTCACACTCAGAACACAATTATTGGACATATAAAGTCCCAAAAATAAGGTTTTAATCAAATTTATAAATCAAGTATGTGCAACTCTGCAACATTTGCTCTGCAGATTTGCATGGAAATCCATATTCAAAACTGGTCACTTGACCTCCCCCTTAATGTAAAAACGGCCTCCCATACTCGTACACCGAGGTTACCATTCATCAATTTCATGCCATTTATTATATTACAATTTACCGTATGTATAAGTTGTAACAATGGTTGCAAGTTCGGGTGTTAGTTCACTCTTATGTTGAATAAGGAGTTGAAATTTCTTCGAAACCTGGAATCTAATCATCGAAGTATGATCTTGATTTCACCTGACTGGTCCTCGGACATCTCTTCAGGCCGTGTTAACTGGTAAGGTTCCCAGCAACAAGTTATTTTTATGATATGACGTATCGCCGCAATCTGACGTATCAGACCAATACTCGTAAAGTTTGAGCTATTGCCATGGCTTGGTATCCGTCGACCGTGTGTGTGTGTGTGTGTGTGTGCGTATACGCGTGTCAACGTTTTCCATTAGCGCGGGCTACAGGTCGTAACTTTGGTCGGATCATTATGAAATTTGTCATGGCTGTTGACATTGACATGTAGATGGGAACAGGTCATTTTGGGGTCATGATGCCAACAAAAAAATGGCCGCCGGCAGCCATGTCAAGTTGGATTTTACTCTTTGCATGACTAAATATTTGGCTACATGTCGTACCTTTGGTCGGATCATCATGAAGTTTGTCACGGATGTTAACATTGACATGTAGATGGGAATGAGTCATTTTGGGGTCATTTGGCCATAAAACATGGCCGCCGGAAAGCAGTCTTGGTTTTTACTCTTTGCATGACTAAATCCTTTGGCACGGGCTACAAGTCGTACATTTGGTCGGGATCATTATCAAAATGGTCATCGATGATAACATTGACATGTTGATGGGAATGAGTCATTTTGGGGTCATTTTGCCATAAAACATGGCCGCCGGAAAGCAGTTTTGGATTTTAGTCTTTGCATGACTAAATCCTTTGGCACGGGCTACAAGTCGTACATTTGGTCGGATCATTATGAAAATCGTCATCGATGATAACATTGACATGTAGATGGGAAAGAGTCATTTTGGGATCATTCGGCCAAAAACATGGCAGCCGACGGCCATCTTGGATTTCAAAATTTTGGGGTCAATCGGCCAAAAAACCATGACTGCCGGCAGCCATCTTGGATTTTACTCTTTGCTGTGTGAACCAAACGAAATCTAACAAAGGTGGGGCCCGTGTGTACCCTGTAAGACCATTCAGATTTCCAAACATGACTGACTGCCCTGTTTTGATAGGGTTTTCCAAACTGTTTTCTTTGGAAACAGAGCTGTTGATATATATTGAGACATATAGGAGGACAAACTCCAGTTATCAAGAATACTGGATAGGTCCTGAAAAAACACATTCTTCGATGCAGTATTGGGTTCATATGAAAAGATCAGTAATCTGATGATAAATACATCTTTAACAGTTTTTTTTAGACTCGAGTAAACAAAATGATGAAAACAAGAACATCTTTCTACAATTAATGAATGTGATTAAAGGAGGAATACCAAGCAGACCCAAGACCATGTCTGTGCTAGTTCTAGTTTTGAGGCCTTGTATATGTTTGAGGCACATACGGTGCACCTTCTCAAGTTGAACAGTGTCCGATTGAGAGAGAAAACACAAAAATTCACTACCGTATAAGCCTCGTGGTAAGACCACGGACTTGTAAATCATGATAGAGCTCGCGGGGGTAATACCGCCTGCATGCAGGCCAGCATTAGTCAAAGAAAAGAAAGCGTTCTTGGTTTTTGTACAAATATTATCAACTAATTTTGAGCGAAAATTGTATTTCTCAAGCGGAATACCTAAATGAGTAACACTGTCGGTTTCTGTTAAACCGTGAGAAGACATGTGCCAGTTCTTATGACGCTTAAGTGCTGCGTTCGCACTTTCATTTTTGTTTGGGTTGTATCTATAACGCCATTTCAAGCTGTATTCGACACATATATCAACAAGAGACTGAAGTCCATATGCAATTAAAGAGAAAGGTGCCATGTCATCGGCATGCGTTGGATACGTGCAGTTTGCACCTTGCATCGAAAGGCCATATCCCGATAACTTTAGATTTGACAAAAGATCATTGATAAATATAATATAAAAGAGGGGAGATAAGGTACCTCTCTATCTTGTTCCTTGCAGCATTGGGATCAACCGCGAACAACCGCCTTGTTATTTAATGCAACAGCAAATATTGTTCAACAAATGATAAAAGAGCCTCCAAATTTTCCCCTGTAATTGCTTCTCATGCAGTTTATACAATAACCCGTTTATCCAAACAGTATCGAAAGCCTTCCATACATCCAAGGAACGTCTCTCGGATGTATACGCTATACTTTCTGTCACAAGAAAAGAAAACATATTGCAACTTATGCCCCGCTGGAACCCATTCTGCAAGGAATAAACTCCAATGGCAAAGGCAGTATACTTCTCCATTCTCGATAATAAGAGTTTCTCAAAAAGTTTATTTATTGCTTGTAGCAGGGTAATTACTCTGTAGCTATCAAAATAATCTTTTGGTTTAGGGTGTCCCTTATATAATGATATTATGCAGCCACGCTTAGCTCCAGGTGGTATATGTTCAAACTGGAAAAAAGTAATTGCACAAGGTAGCAATGCAGCGGACAAGAGCCTCACCACCAAAATTAATATGCTAATAATTTACACCATCTATACCAGCTGCTTTGTTGAGGTTTAAAGTACGACAAAATGGATGTGATTTCCTCCATATTAGTTGGAAAAGTTAACAATCCGTCTAATGGGCATGTTGAAGTTTTCATCGATTCAGTCTCTATAAATTGGTTCACATAAATAAAATGTGAATCATCAAATGTAGGATCCGTTAGCGGTGTGGAAAAAATGTTATCATAGTACTCGATCAGCCCAAGCTTCAAGAATATCTGGGGTTTCTCGTACTATCGAGTTTTGAAAGGAGAAGTATGTACTACCAAGTGTCCCTATTATATGGTGATTTGCGTTTGGCGTTGAAGAGTCTGAAGAAAGTATCTTGATCACACTCAGCGCTTTTATCTATGTCATCGTTGAACGAGCGAAGAAAATTAATTGATGCCCTCCGGTATTCGCGCCTGAAGGTGCATTTGGCATTCTTATATAACAGCGATATAAACCAGTGCATCGTTAATTGGCCTACCAGCCGAAATCGAAACAGATCTGTGATATCGCATACTCTTGCGAAGTAAGCTTAATTCTTTCGACCAATAAGGTTTAAGAAACTTCTTAAAACGTTTATTTGGGATATTATTCTGGCCTGAAACCATAATAGAGTTAATTATGTTTTCATAAAATGTATCCAGCTCATGAAAACTTATGAAAACATAATTAACTCTATTACGGTTTCAGACCATGTTTATATAACTCTTTGCATGACTAAATCCTTTGGCACGGGCTACAGGTCGTACCTTTGGTCGGATCATTATGAAAATGGTCATCGATGATAACATTGACATGTAGATTGGAACGAGTCATTTTGGGGTCATTCGGCCAAAAACATGGCTGCCGACGGCCATCTTGGATTTCAAAATGCAATCCATTAGCACGGGCTACACGCCGTACTGTTTGTCTGATCATGTTAATATTGACATGTAGATGGGAACGAGTCATTTTGGGGTTAATCGGCCAAAAAAACATGGCTGCCGGTAGCCATCTTGGATTTTACTCTTTGCATGTAAAAATCATTTGGCACGGGCTACAGGTCGTACGTTTGGTCGGATCATTATGAAATTTGTCATGGCTGTTTACATTGACATGTAGATGGGAACGAGTCATATGGGGTGATTCGGCGAAAAAACATGGCCGATAGCCAAAAAGTCAATCCATCTTTATACCACGTCATAGAACCAACTGTTATGTCAATGCCCCTGCCCGATACACAATTCGTATCAAGGACAACACGTACACTATCAGTGATTATTAGTATATATATCTTTTATACACGCCTTTATCATAACTCATCGTTGATTGATGCCAGCTAACGAAACGACCATCGGGCATGGCATTTTTGCAGTGAAATTTTGTCAGCGTTTGAACGTACCCTAAACATGTTTCTGCTAAATGGTGTTGTTGAACAAGTTGGTTACTGAGTGTGACTGGGTGTGACTGGGAGAGCATCTCTATAGGCACTTTCAAGTTAAACAAGTATAATACCGGCTACTTTTATTGAGGTTTTGGGAATGGTTCTGCAAGCGTGTCTTCAGACAGAATGTCATGGGAGTGTGTGTCTTCAGACAGAATGTCATGGGAGTGTGTGTCTTCAGACAGAATGTCATGGGAGTGTGTGTCTTCAGACAGAATGTCATGGGAGTGTGTGTCTTCAGACAGAATGTCATGGGAGTGTGTGTCTTCAGACAGAATGTCATGGGAGTGTGTGTCTTCAGACAGAATGTCATGGGAGTGTGTGTCTTCAGACAGAATGTCATGGGAGTGTGTGTCTTCAGACAGAATGTCATGGGAGTGTGTGTCTTCAGACAGAATGTCATGGGAGTGCGTGTCTTCAGACAGAATGTCATGGGAGTGCGTGTCTTCAGACAGAATGTCATGGGAGTGTGTGTCTTCAGACAGAATGTCATGGGAGTGTGTGTCTTCAGACAGAATGTCATGGGAGTGTGTGTCTTCAGACAGAATGTCATGGGAGTGTGTGTCTTCAGACAGAATGTCATGGGAGTGTGTGTCTTCAGACAGAATGTCATGGGAGTGTGGGTCTTCAGACAGAATGTCATGGGAGTGTGGGGTTTTAGCGTGTCTTCAGACAAAATGTCATGGGAGTGTGTGTTTTTGTAGCTGTCGTCCTGCCAGCGAGAGAAATAGGCCATCTCTTATTGTCAGATGGGAAGTGAAAACTTATATTGGCCTAATCTCGTTTTTAGTTTATTGATGAAAACCCGTAGACGATAATGTTGCAGCTAATTTAAGTCTCTAAACCGTACACCGTGATACATTTACTCTGACAAGTATTTCCCGCTTATAATCTAACCCGTACACACAAAATCACCACCGCCTTTTTCAAATGCCTATATAATACTTTCGGAACCCTTTGCACAAATCTGGTCAAACTTTCGCGTCAAAATCATGAACATAAACTAGATCATCGAGCGCAAGCAATGCTATGGTCTGAGTCATGTGAACTATAACACCAAAATATGGTAACTATAGTTAGAATATTGTGATGTTACTAATTTGCCGATTTAGCATCTGATTTAACAATGATCTATGCCAAAAATCCCTGGCATTCGGAGAATGTATTTGATAATACATAGCAAGACTGCTTATCTGTTGTTCGATAGATATATATAGATCGCTTCCTTAAAGTATTGTAATTTTCGATTATTTTTTGAATTATTGACTCATACTGATATCATATTTATTGGTTTACATCTCATCGGGAAGTATCCGACCCGTACACAGATCACGCGATTGTATACAGTGAATAACTCTTTAACGGTGGATTATCTCTATGTAAACATGTATTATATAGTTACCGGGGTGTAAAATATTAGATCTGAATCGAAGACTCCTGTCCAGAAATGCTTCTATCGATTATTATTCATTTTATTTTGAATATTTTCAGGTCTAAAAAGGTGTGGTTGTTTAGCTAACGAACAATAGCGGTTACTGTTAACAAAGACCAGAAATTTGATGGTTTAATTTTGTCACAAATAAACATTAATAATATACTCATTTTCGCTTATAATTATGGAATAAAACAATACAACCAATCAATCTGGGACATTTGACGTTCGGTATGTAGCCATAGGAACAGCCTAATGCTCTCTATCGCTATATGGTATTACCCGAATGGTCTGTTCTTAAAATAGACAAATAAACGGTCCCAATAAAATATTTGAAATGAAATCAATATTAATTGATAGAAGCCTTCCCGGACAGGGGTCTTCAGTTCATATTTATTATTTTATACCCACGCAACTTTTTTCAAATTTGTTATTTAAAGAGATAATCCATCTTTAAAAAATTTGCGAGTCGTTACTTGGAGTGAACAAACAGTCACCATACCATGTCGTTAGACCGGGGCCAGGGCGCTGTATATCCGCTAGTGAATGAAGCTCTTGCCAGAGCTATCAAATACTCAAAGAGGTTTGTAACTCCGGTGAAATTGGTCGCTTGAGGCAGAATTCAACCTTGATCTATTTATTGGGGTATTGGACATAATTCCAAATTTAATTTCATTCAGTTCAATTGACAGAAATGCATCCCTGGGTAATAAATGCTCGCACATTTGCATTGCTTATTTTTAAATGCGTGCAAAACTATTTTTCCATACATGTAATTATATCCAAGCTACAAACTAACCAGGTTCGAACTAAAGAAATCATCTGTAAATGTAAACAAAACGGACGGACAAACAGATCAAAATATAATACGCCCGCCCGTTTGAAAAGGGAAACTGGCATATAATGTACAATAACTTTTTCGAATGGTTATATCATCAATTAATCCACAGTCGCCATATTTTCTATTGTTCTCCCTTGCACAATATCCTGCCGATTGCCCACTGGTAACAATAGCTGTGGATTATTTAAACAATAAGTGTGCATTATTTTAACAATAACTGTGGAATATTAAAATATTCCCCAGGTATTGTCATAACAATCGCAAGTCATTGTTTGCTGTGTTCTCCACTTGCTGACACACCGGAATGTAAAATTGGTGTGACCAATCAATCAATCAAATAAGAAACTGAACAGTCTTAGGTGATTATAATGATCATAGGGATACTAAGAAAGACGGTGGGTGGAATTTGTTTAATGTAATAACAACAATTTTACATCAATGTTAGACAATTCGGACTAGAAAAATATATATCACCCCTGGTCAAGTGGTCCAGCAATATACTGAATTATGATCTAGTTATGTGTTAATTTATTGTACTATTAATATGTGTATTATAAATAAAATGATCATATCCTATCCTATCTGCTATGATGCGGTTGGGTCCTGCTGAATTGCTCTGATGATGGTAGGGCAAACTGATGCTGTTAACAAATAGTACCGTGAGTTCCACAACGAATTAAAACAATGTACAAGCTAAAATTGAAGTCTGCTCTTGTGTGAGTTTGGACAATATGCATAGCAAATGCATTGCTCAACGCCACATATGCTAAGTCAGTGTCGTAATTTGGTTGCGAACAAACAATATATTTATTAGATTTATTATTTAAGTTACCAGTGTGATTATGGGAATAAGTGGTTTGAAGGTCTAAATTATGCTCGCGTTTGTTATATTCGTATAAGGCCTCTGTATGCCACACATAGCCTAGTTCAAGAGATTGAATTGAGAAAGTTCGGTTCCCCAACTTCTTTGGCATTGAACAATAAAGAGCGTTCCTTGTTAATACATTCCTGGTGTGGTATGAATAAAGAGCGTTTTTCTCTCACTTGTGTGCGAAATATTTAAAACAGCTGAAAAATATATGTTATATTAACATTTATTTTCAGAGCACACAAAGCCGGTATATCACTGGGGCTCTTCCTCGCCTTTGTAGATTATGCAGAAGCTTGGAAGCTTCAAGTCAATACAAAAAAAATAATAATGATTTTCACGAAGAAATGGTCGAAAAATCTCCCCACATTCAAGTATGGAGGCTGTAGCCTAGAAATAGTTAAAGAATTCACTTATTTGGGGGGGGGGGGGGGTAAATTATTTTATAATCGTCGATTCCGCCAGAACATAAAGAAAACAGTTACAAACAGGAATGTGAAATTGGTAATTTCCGGAATTAGACAATTCGGACTAGAAAAAATATATTCCACCCCGGTCAAGTGGTCCTGCTAATCTGCTATGATGCGGTTGGGTCCTACTGAATTTCTCTGATGATGTTAGGGCAAACTGATGCTGATAACAAATACTACCATTAAATATTTGTTAATTTGTCTTTTTCGCGGTGTTGCGATAATCTGAACATATCCACGAAAAGCCATTATGCGTATCAAACATTCAAAACATATTTATTGCGAAATATGTTTAATACTGGTTGTATTAGTTGTTGAAATTCGACTATATTTTCGTACGATGGTGTACGCAAACACACACAAGTTGTGCTCTGCTTACATAACACAGAGCAATTCGATTGGTTATTCATACACAATGATATAAACGCTCTTTATTATTTCCATATCAGGAAAACAGTAATAAATAACGCTCTTTATGTTTACCATATCCGGATCTAAACAAAAGCCAGAAAACGTAACATGCTTTGCTTTTGTTTACATGCCAAAGGGGAAGAAATCGACAATAACATACTGCTTATGTCATATTTTTGATTGCTATAAGAACAAAGTCTGTCTATATTTCACTATTTATGGCGGTTTTTGACGGATGGGAATATTTTAACAGCATACCCACCGCCAACGCCGCCCGTATCTTTAACGACACATTTGCATTGTATTTGAGACTTGTTCTAATAATGAAAAACTTACGAAGGTGGAGCCTTCTTATAACACGGAATCACTCGCACGATATAATTTTCTGGTAAATGCTAAATATTTAAATGTTGATAATCCAAATCAGTTCGTAATGTCAGGTACACTACACTATAACTTAAAGGTACTCAACCCGTAAAGAGGGTCCCCATCTCAACAGATTTCAACAACAACAATCCGATCAGAGGGTCCTATATTACTATTTCTTTGGCTTTGGGGGTAAAAAATATTTGATTCGAGTCGAGGAACCCATCAAACAAAGCTCAGAGTTATTAGATATTGATTTTTGAAAATTCTTATGTTCTCGAGATGAGTACTAATTACTGCCGTCAATTTGGTAACCTGCTCGAGATTTCACGCCAAAATTCGATTCAAACAGACAAGGATGGATAACTCTATAATCAAGTGGGTAATAATAACGAATTTTTGCCTGAGAGCTGGGCCAGAAAGAATTCCCGATAATGAAAAATAATAGATTTCTAAAATCGATATCTAACAAATCTGAGCTTTGATGGGTGACTTCCTCGACTCGAATCAAATATTTTTGACCGCCGAAGCCATTGAAATAGTAATTGAGAGGAGTTTTATCGGGTTGAGTACCTTTAAGTGGATTAGTTACGTTGATTACATGGATTTTAATAAAATGTTAAGAATTTGATGTCAAAATGCTGAAATTGAAGATCGTTTTATACGGGTAACGACTACTATATATTTATAGTAAATAAACCTCATTCGATAACTTACGTTGGTCAAGAACTCCTTGTAAATCCAACTTCGAATTCATGGAAATAAATCAGATAAACAGTACAATACGAAAACGACTCATCGAAAGATTTTTTTATTCCAATATTAACGGAAAACATCAGTTTGATCATCGGCTGGATTGTCATTTACCTCCGGGTGCTTGTGATGTTTATTTCGCTTATAAAATGAACGCCATGCTGATAACTTATAACTATGTAATATCCATTTAGATAACGTCGACACAGAAAGTTTAGAAAATTACTTCATTCCCTGTTCGAATGCGGAGTTTGTTCACGTCAGGTTTTACTGACAAAATTCACTCTTCTCACATTCAATTTACAAATGCGCCCGAGAACGACGTGTTAATTAATTAGATTAAAGCGTGTGGTAAGCTAATCGGCGACAAAGGCAATATCATGTTCGGGGCTACCTATAACTGATATCCCGATAACCACTCATCATAACTGGATTGTCAACGCGGCTCAGTGCATACCAACTCAATGCGAGAATTTTGATTTGTGACAATGCAGCGAGGACGAGCAGTATCAGGCCAAGCAAATTAAATGTTTGTTGTAACTGGAAGGTGTCCACATATGCACTGGTGTCAATTAGACTTCGGCCCATGTGTTATCTGAGATATAACATAATGTGAGTCAAAAATATTGTGGTCATATTGGTTTATAAATGCACAGCTAAGTAGGATATATAGCAGGATTGGCCATATTTCATGGGGCGGGGGGGGGGGGGGGGGGTGGCGATTGACACATTTTGAATGACAATTTTAATTCCAAATCTCCAGATCACTATTTAAAGTGGCAACTGAATTTGCGTACAAATCTTTATTTGTCTGACAGATTCGGAAATTGTTTAATGGTCATGTTCACATTTTTTGTTAAAACTTTTATTGACTTTTAGTTGAATATATCATACATTGTAATGTCATTGACAAATTTCAAAGTAATACTATAGGTAAAATTAAATTTCGTCTTGTTATTCTTTAAATACTGAGGATTAAGCCAGATATTCCCCGAGCTGTCGGCCATTCGTCCAAATAATTACCTCGGCTTCGCCTCGGTGAATTATTTCTCCGAATGCCCGACAGCTCGGGGAATATCCTATACATAAAAATTTGAATACATTGTAATACACTTACCTAGGAAACGTCGGCAGTTCTTGCTCAAATTTCTGAAAACTTTCCTAAACGTTGACTGTTTATTGAAATTTCGCGATTGTATTCCGTACCAATGTAAGTATGTATCACATTTGGGTATGTTTGTAGTACAGAACAATTTTCAACGGGCGGATGCCATTTTAAATACTGTTGTAGTAGCATTGACATCCATCGTCACCAGTCACTATATAAATGACCACGTCTTTGATAGTGAGAACAACGATTTCATTGGTCAGCTATATCCTGCGTCAGGAAACGCCTGCGGCTTCCTCATCGAGTCGTGGTCGTATTTCACTGTATTAAAATTCACAACTCACATTCAGGCTCCGTCCGTATACAGGAGACAAAAATGAATGATACATGTGCCAGTTGAAAAATTTCCAATTTAGGGGGGGGGAGAGGTGTCAGCTTAGAAATTTCATGAAATTATGCACAGATGGTGACATGGTGCGCACACTTCAATTACATTTGTAATTACAAAATATGTGTTTTTGTCTTTTTATCCCTTATTAGAGCGACGAAAAATAATGAGTTTTGCACGATTGATTGTTGCCCGATATTTGAAGGCTAATTCAGTGCAAATTCCAGTCAAATAACATATCATGGAATTACATGTGCATATATCTCATTGCGTATATAGTAATCTGTGTGTCTTTTGCATTATAAGTTTTTTTGTAGTTTATACCCCAGTACAGTATATTAGCGTTATGCTATATTATGTGAACGCACACTAAAGTGTTTGTTACAAATTAAGTAAAAAATTAATGCAGATTACCCTACAACTTACATACTGTTGACATGGCGTTGTTTCGTATCACAATATGGTGCGTGTAATGTGTGGACAATATCAAACTATTATTTTATATTTTCACACGATTGCAACATTGCCCAGCAATTATCCAGCCAATTCGTCACATAGGGGGTGTTATGTTATGTACGTCAAACTATGAGATATACCGTGATATCTGTATAAGTTATGAAGTTATTATACCACAAACAGCATTAACCGAACCTTCAAATATCGAGCAATGTTCGATCATGCAATGACTCGTGTTATATTATAGGAAGGCATATATATTCGTTCATTTTCAAAAAATTTAAATGTCAAACTATCAATTTGAAGGAAACAAATCATGATCCCTTACAACCAATGTATGCTATAGTACTATAATAACATTTTACCCTCGCACTGATGGATATTGTCCAACTATGTAAAAAAGTGGTTTACCCCCCCCCCCCCCCCCAACCCAGATTTAGGTAAGTCGATATAGAGTCTGACAGGAAATACTTGCAAACAATACACTCCATTTTCTAGACTATGAACCAAGCTAGGATAGTCACCCAGTTTACAATCTGATATCATGATCGTCTGCCAGAAAAAAATAAAACATTTTTCATTGCATATTTTAGTTTCGCGACGGCCATTTGCAGAACTTTTTTGAAGGAAATGTCACCATAAAACAAAATAATGTTTGAACGGAGGCTTACTGTATAGTGTAATTGTGATGGATATTGGGGTCGGGTGGGTCGGAGGCTTCACGTATGCTCAAATACCACAGTAAGTGGTGAAATGGGTTAATAAAGATAATAAAGATAATATTGAGTGTTTATGTCTGCCGGATTATTGAAGACGTGGTTGAATAATATTTATGTTGTTTTATGTTGTTTTGGTCCTTCACACGATAAACATATTTCTGCAAATGGCTACCAAAAAAAAAATAATGATAATAATAAAATATGTAATGAAAAATGTTTTATTTATTTTCTCGCATACAGTCAATGATTTTAGATGGTAGACATATAGCGCATACCCTAACTGGGTTCATAGTCCAGACAATGCAGTGTGTTTTCTTCTTCTTTTCTGTCAAACTCAAAATCGACCTGCCTAAAAAAGCTGTTTTTTTTTAGAACACACTGTTTGTTCACATAATTTGAACACATCTGTCACATTGTGAGGGTCGACAGATGTTGTTATAGTAATATAGCGTCCATTGGTTATATAAGTTTATTGTTAACCTCCTCAATTTAGGAGAGCATATATACAAATGACAATTATATACAAGTTACATAAATATGCATGCAAATGTTATACTAGTCACAATATTAATATAACAGTGTTTATGCCATGTCACACGCATGACCCCAGGTCTGATATTTTCAAATTCCATGTGTTAAGGAGGTCGGTGATAATTTAATATAGAAATGCCAGTTGTCAACAACAACAAACAAACAAAAAACAAAACAAAACAAAAAACCTGATTAGCAATATCACATGCGTGTGATTTAGCGAAATCAAATTTCCAAAATAAAATATTTATTGCTGATCAAAGATGAGTATTGGAACTTTCGAATGTGAGTCGTCATATTAACTTGTCGAGTGAAAGTTGAAGAGCGTTTCTGGAAATAAATTAGCAAAATCACATGCGTGTGATCGAGCGAAATAAAACTTCCAAATAAATTATTTACTGGACATCAAAGTTGAGTATAAGAAATTGAGAATGTGTTTCGTCATATCACCGTATCGAGTGAAATTAGACAAAGATTTCAGACATCGAATTCAGAAAGTAGCATGAAAATGGCCTATTTAAGACATATGTCAGGTATAATGTGAATGTGCGTGTATGATGGATACTATGTAACACGCAAATGGCGTGTTGCCGATTGCTGGTGATCATGCATTAATTATCTTTGAACTATCGACCACAATGTACGTGTGTATATATATACAGAGGTTTATTGTGTGAATCATTACAGCAAAAACAAATTATTTATAGATAGCTTCGAATTGTCCATCAGCCGAAACCATCGGGTGTAGATCGTAGAACGTTGACAGCCTTGCTCGCATGCAGAAGGAATGTTGCGGTCGGTTCGACAATATCAAGGTCAAGGCCACAGTGTGGATGTCAACACTGAAGCTCCGGTTATATTTCGCTTAAAAACACATAATTCGTTTGAAATCATATTTGGAAATAGGAGCGCACACGAAGAATATATACAGATATACAGGGGTGTTGTGTCTACATCGAAAGATTGCAAGAATTCGTCACTTTGAAGGTTAGGAAAAACGCGATTTTGTTTTACCGTTAACCGTTTGTTGCCGCCGTTCCCACCCAGCTGTCCTACTTTCGTGACAATGATGAGTAGTAGTTAACAATTGATTGGCTTTATTAACTGAGGGTATCAAGGGTGCTGCCAAACAGCTGTTACGCTCTGTTGACACTATTCAGACACGCCGGGTTGGATTGTCGTTCTGAGTGAGGGTATCTACCACTTACTCCAAGTCGCTGCTATATGGTAAAACATGTCATCGCTAAACGAAACTGCCGACTTGCTCAAGGAAACGCAGAGAATACTTTCTCGGACCGATGTGCCTTCAACAATTCAGCAACAACAACAGCCACAACAACAACAACAGCCACAACCACAAAATCAACAACAACATATATCTGAAGGCAACCCGATATCACTTGAAGGGATTGCCCAAATGCTGACTAGCATGAACACGCAGGTTGTTGGTTCCCTGAATAGCATCGACACTAAGCTCGAGCTGATGACTGGTAGGTTGGACAGCATGGAATCCACCGTGAATGCTGTTCAAGTAAGATGTGATGCCACTGAGTCCACGGTTAAGAAGCTTGAGGGTGAAGTCCATGGAGTGTCTGTGGTCGCGGGGGGTAACAAACGCGACTTAATTGCAATGGACACATATTTCGTCGACCAATTGCAAGATTTCAAGCAGAAGCAAAAGGAAACCGAGGAATTGTTAAAGCAACTCAGTCTTGCTAACACTAAATTGACGGATGAAGTGACCGATCTAAGATGTCGCTCCATGAAATATAATTTGATATTTCATGGAATCTTCGAATTCCAGGGAGAAAACACCGAGCAATTGATAAAATGGTTCATGCGGCAGGAAATGGGAATATCTGATAGTGAAGACATTCAAATATCGAACGTGCATCGGTTTGGAAGGAGACGTGTTGGGAAGAATCGACCTATCGTGGCTAAATTTCTATTCTGGAATGACAAAAGCAGGGTATTGTCCGAAAATCAAGCCCTAGCCCACACCAACTTTAACGTGACAGAACAATTACCAGAATCAGTTCGTGAAGAGCGTAGACGACTGGGGCCAATAATGAGGGAAGCAATAAACAACGGAAAGAAGGCTAGGATGGTATACGGAAAACTATACATAAATGATGCCTTGTATCAGGAGCCTGTAGACCACGAAGACATTCCCAGTTTTCCAGCGGCCGATGTACAGGCTACTTCTACACCTCTACCCCGCGGCAGAGGACAGCGGGAAAAACGCGCGCGTGTTGGTTCAACACCTACAGCATAGGACAAACGAGGAGATCGAAATCCGACAAGGCCTCTTCCAAAATGTACACAAATTGAGAAACTAAGAGTGCTGACTTTAAATGTTTGCGGGTTACGCAAGAAACTCATGTGTCCTGAATTTATTTCTTTATGCAATGATTTTGATATTCTTTGTTTTTCTGAAACCAAATGTGATGACTGTGATGAATTGATTATACCTGGCTATGTACTACATATGAAAAATAGATTCAAATTTAGCCGAAGAAAATCTGGTGGAATACTGTTGGCTTATAGAGATTCTATAGCCGATTTCATCACTGTAATACAATCAAATAGCAAACATGTCTATTGGTTGAAAATTTCCAAAGAATTCATAGAACTCGATTCCGATCTTCTGATAGGTTCGATTTACATACCGCCCGAAAATTCAAAATATTCCAATAAGGACGTATACAATGAACTTGATTGCGAATATATTAGCATGTCGCTTGATTATAAATATGTAATACTGACCGGTGACTTTAATGCGCGTACAGCAAGTAAAGATGACTTTCATAATTTTGAAGAAACAGAACTGGACACCCGTGGTTCTGGAGTTATAACTAACCCTAATCTTGACGTGTTGTTGAATTCGAATCACTCGGTACATCGAACGAGCCAAGACAAAGTTACAAATGTCTTCGGTCGCCTATTACTTAGCATGTGTAAGAATAATGAGCTTTACATACTTAATGGTCGCGTCGGATGCGATAAGAATATTGGCGAGCTAACTTGTAAAGATGCCTCAGTTGTTGATTACGCAATCGGCTCAGCTCATATAATGCCATTCGTTGATGATTTTGAGGTTTTGGATTTCTCCTCTTTATTTAGTGATGCACATTCTGCACTTTTGACAATGCTATGCTTTAAAACAACAACACCGGGCGTCGCTACTTGCAATGATTGTCAAGAAGATTTTGTTTTTTCATCGCAACCGCGAAAATGGGATGGTAGTCGATCAGTGGATTTCGTAAGAAATATTGATACTGACGCAGTTGGTAAACTCTCCGAATTAATTCGAAGGGTTAAGGATGCCCCAAATAGAACCGAAATTTCTGATGTGGCATCAATTTTAGCAGACTTGTTCCGTAATTCAGCTGTCAAAACATTTGGACAGAAAAGAAAATTCTCGTCCCAGATAACTAACCACCGATCTTTCTCTACAAAACCGTGGTTTACAAATAAATGTAGGGAACTGAGAAAAATATTCCGAAAATGGCAGAATAAATACAGACACACGAGGGATCCTAAAGACAAATTCGAGATGAGAAATACTGAAAAAACATACAAGAAAGCCCTAAATAATGCAATTAAATCTTATGACGTAGAGATCAAAATAAAAATGGATAATCTTTTCAGAACAGATATCAAGGCATTTTGGGCCGAACTTAAAGGGAAACCACGTTCTCAAAAAGCTGGGGTATCCATAGATGATTTTGCCACACATTTTAAAGAGCTAAATTCTAGAAGAACGTCATTTTCGCCAAATGGACACATTCACCAACCGGGTGAGCCTATAGAATATAGTTTTAACGATCCGATAACTGGAGATGAAATAGTGTCTTGCATCAAAAATCTAAAACACAACAAAGCATCGTCCGAAGATGGAATTATTAACGAGTATTTGAAGGCCACGGTAGAAAGGCTTATGCCACTTTATGTTGACATATTCAATCTTATCTTTGAATCTGGCACTATTCCCGAATCTTGGAGAGTAGGTTCAATTATCCCAATTTACAAGAAGAAAGGATCGCTTAGTGATCCGAATAATTACCGCGGTATTACTATATTGAGCTGCCTGGGCAAGCTATTCACTGCCATCATAAACAAACGTTTAAATAAATTCTCTGACCAACAAAACTTAATCCATGATAACCAAAGTGGATTTCGGAAACACCATTCCACAAATGACAACGTATTTCTTTTGCATACTTTGATTGAATTGACAAAATTTAAAAAGAAAAAGTTATATTGCGCATTTATAGACTTTGAAAAAGCTTTCGATGCCGTTTGTCGTGATGCGCTTTGGTACAAATTATTATTAAATGGTATCGATGGTAAAATGTATAATATCATCATCGACATGTATACGGACATAACGGCTAAAGTTATTCATAATGGTCAATCATCCAATAGTTTTCCTTCATTCATTGGCCTAAAACAAGGCGACAATCTCTCACCTTTTTTATTTTGTCTGTACATAAATGATTTAACTGACTTCTTAGCGTCGACTGATATCAGAGGTCTAACATGTATTTCGCAGGAATGCGAAGAGAAACTAGACAGTTATTTGAAATTATTCATGTTATTATATGCAGACGACACGGTCTTATTTTCAGACGACCAAGATGACCTACAGCTACAATTGGACTATTTTGAGGACTATTGTACCACGTGGATGTTAAAAGTCAATATCGCCAAATCTAAAGTGGTCTGTTTCGCTAGACGTAAACCAAAGCACCTGGCATTTAGATACAATAATAAAATTTTGGACGTAGTTAAATCATTTACTTATTTAGGAATAATTTTTAGTAAGAGTGGATCTTTCCTTGAAATGAAACGATATGCTACAAACAAAGGACTAAGAGCTATGTATGATGTACTGAGAATCGGTCGTAAAAACAAGCTTTCTATACAAGCTCATTTACAACTATTTGACACTATGGTCACCCCCGTTCTTCTATACGGTTGCGAAACTTGGGGTACGGGCGATAACTCAATTATCGAACGTGTTCACCTTAAATTTTGTAAGATGCTATTGGGTTTGAAATCATCAACACCAAGTTATATGGTCTATGGAGAACTAGGTAGATTTCCTCTCCACATGAACATTAAAATTAGAATATTGAACTTCTGGACCAAACTAATAAATGCCTCTGGAAATAAACTAACCTCTCAAATTTATAAACTTTGTTATCAGCTTTCAGAGGACGAAACTTACAAACTACCATGGATAAGGTATATTCAAAACATGCTTGACAAATGTGGAATGTCATATGCATGGTTATGCCAACACCATGCACATAGAAGACGATATAATTATTAAGGCAGTAAAATCCCGCATGCAAGATCAATTTAAGCAAGAATGGGCCTCATCAATGGAGGCCTCTACTAAGGGGTTGACGTATAAGGCAATCAAAGCAAACTTTGGAATCGAAAAATACATACATAATTGGAGCCTTAAAGATGTGCAGATTCTCGCGAGATTCAGAACAGCAAATCATGTACTCCCGGTAGAACGCGGTCGTTGGAACAAAATCCCGTATATTCAACGTACATGTGAACTTTGTACCCGTAACGTAATCGGTGATGAATACCACACGCTTCTTAGTTGTGATGCTTTTGTAGATGAAAGAAAACGATACATACCGCGTGCATATTATAACTTTCCCAATGAAGCTAAATTCCGCATCCTTTTGTCAAATAGTAAGCCCAGTTTCATGAAGAGGCTCTGCATGTTTATCAGTGTTGTCAACCGAAAACTAGCCGTTCTCCTCAGTTTTCAATGACCACAGACCGAACGTCGACAATATAATGTTATGGTATACATATATTATTATATATATATCGATTTGTCACATCCATCATTTATATACATTTGAACACGTGTCATGTCCACACTGTGATCTTGTTGATTATTTGTGTTTTTCTGATATGTAATTCTTTAAACCCATGTACACATGGTGTAAGAATAAACAATTACGATGAAATCCATAAGTTGAACACATCTGTCACATGCTGAGGGTCGACAGATGTTGTTATAGTAATATAGCGTCCATTGTTTGTAGGGATAATGCTTTCCCTTCGCACACTATATAATATATATGTATTGTTATATTGTAATTATGCACATACTATGTGATATCTAACATGATGAAGAGTAATTAAATTGAAATCTAGGAACCTTCAACTTAACAGTTTGAATTTGAGATTTTTTGAAAATTCACGAACGGGACGCATCCTTAATTACTCGTACATGGCTTTAACAAGCCAAAACAAGGATATAGTTGAAGCTTGGATAGATATGCCATGCACACAGAGGGCTAAAAATGAATAATTCGCCCTATCAGCGATCCGCCACACCCTTCGTGTAAAACAATGGTTCTCCAATAAACTCCCTTTTCCGCTGATTTTCGTTACGATGTTTGCTTCTTTTTTTTAATATAAATTCATCTAATGTATGTATTTTGTCTATTATTGGAACTTTTAGGCATCTCCCTTAATTCTGAATAATGTATAGAACTATTTCAATGATACATTGATAAAGATAGTGTTATTTCTAGACGATCAACTAACAACTAAAGCTTGGAAAGATCTGACTCATTTGAATCGTGCAATTTGAGGATTTCGAGTGATAAACACAATTATATAGTTGTTTGTTTTAAAGTGATGTGAAACACTCCGGTGTGGTGATCACATAGAAATGGAGCATAACCTTGCTCAACGTATATAGTTATTTTTACAAATATTATATCCAAATTGACAACACACACCGTCATTCTTATATATTAATTAAATGCAGTGACTCTTGATGGCGAAATCATTTTCGTTATCTTATCGCCGATAGTTGCGTCCCGAATCGAGAAGTAAATATTTACAATTGGGCGTAGTTCAGACGATGTTTTCTATGGAGTGGTACGGTCGATTTGCTTAAAATGTTCGGCGATCTTAGTAGAATGCTACATTCCTCCAGTTGGCATAGCACCTGAATACTAGCTTATCAGTTTTGTGCGCTCGGACAAGTACATAATATGTCTTTAACCCTTTGAGTGCCAGGTCCGATTTTTGTATCAACCCATATACCCTGTGCCAATGCATTCTCTTATATATGCGAATCGACCATAGGTCGCCTCGCATATATAAGAGAATGCATTGGCCTAACATTTTTTTTGTTTTTTGTTTTTTGTTTTTTTTTACAATTTTTTTTACAATTTTAATAATTTATTCTTATATTCTTTAACAGACTTATTTTGTAGGTTTAGGGCCGATGAGATCGGCCCCTGGCACTCAAAGGGTTAATACAATTTCAATTTGAAATCAAATAGGGATAGTGTTTACAGATGCATCGTATGGATACCCTCTATTTCTGTTGCTACGGTACAGCTAATAATACATTGTTTCCTCAAATCCTATGTCCAATAGTTTGTTTCTTATAAATCATACATCGTATGACATAAAGAAAGTACATATATAGACAGACCGACCCCTGGTTCACATTTAACTAACCAACCATTGTATCACAAGAAAACTAAGATGCATGCATCAGGTCGCCCGTGAACTAACATTTTGGAATATCTGTCTGTATGTATGTGTGTATGTATGAATGCGTGTGTGTATGTGTTATAGACTCTAACACTGCTCGACCGATCCGACTCGGTTTTGGTATTTAACGTGTCAACTTGACCTCGCTCATAGTCATGTTTCTGGACCTTGACCGATCCGAATAAAATGTTGTGTGTAGGACTACTTCGATCCCGGGAGCAATATGGACGGGTCCGATTTCACGTGGGACCATGTCCTCGAACGTGCTGATATAGGCATGTTTCTGGACCAATTGAACAGTAGTTTGTCCAGACGCTGTATATACTGGGTACTGTCCAGATGGAGGCGATCACAAAGAAATCCCTAAATAGCCCGAACGAAGGCGAGTACATCAGCTAGTCTAATATATATTTTGGGACTTTTGTCTGTCTGTTTGTCTGTTAGCTATGGCCAGGAAAACTGCCGGACAGATTTGACGAAAGTTCATACCTAGGGGAAATTATTTCCAGGGAGTATTTTGGACGGTCAAATCTTGACACCGACCTGACTTTGACATTCAAAAAGATCAATTCAAGGTCAAATCTGGTAAAATGGAAGGATTTCAACAAAATGTGATACCTACCGTTACTTTTGTCCCAGGAGTGTTTTGGATGGGTCAAATCATAACCCCGACCCGACCTTGACCTTCAAAATTGTCAATTCAAGGTCAAATCGGGTATGTCTATTAATTTGCCCGTGCGACGTGACCTTGACCTTGAAATCGGGTCAATTCAAGGTCAAATCGCGATTTTGTTATGGGATTTCGACGAAATTTGATACATAGGGTTACTTTTGTCCACTGAGTGTTTTGGACGGGTCAAATCGTGACCCCGACCTGACCTTGACCTTCAAAATGGACAATTCAAGGTCAAATCGCGCAATTCGCTGAAAAGCAGAGGGGAAACAGGTCAAATCGGGTAAAACCGGATGGATTTCGACGGGTCCTTTTGTCGGGTACTTTTGTCCGGGCAGTGTTTTTGACGGGTCAAATCGTGACCCCACCTGACCTTGACCTTCAAAATGGACAATTCAAGGTCAAATCGCGCAATTCGCTGAAAAGCAGAGGGGAAACAGCCCGGACGAAGTCGGGTCCACCAGCTAGTATTATAGATTTCTAGATTTAGTTACAAAAAAATTCAAAGCATTCGATAGCTCCCATCTAGTTGTCACCCCGAAGATCAAATTGAAGTTTGGTGACTATCAGATGAGGGATGTGTCTGTACATTTGCTAAACAATTCAGTCATGCAAAGAGTAAGATACCAAATTGCTGCCTGTGGTCATGTTTTTTAACGAAATTCGGAAAAATTAGATTACTCTCACCCTGGTTATCCAGAAGATCATTGTGGAATCTGGTGACGACCGGACAAGGGATGTCGTCTGTAGGATCAACCAAATTATTTAGCCATAAAAATAGTAAAATTCAAGATCACCGCTGACAGTGATGTTTTCACAAGGAAAGTTTGAGAACAAAATATGGCTCACATCTAGTGGTGACCCAAACTATCCACATGAGAAAAAAGTTCTCCAATAAAAGCTGGCTGCAGGTGCGCCAATTGATTCAAATTTGAAATTTAGTAGGTGTACTGCTGGTGTTTTCCCCGCAAATTTGATAGACTGGTGGACAAAACCACTGAATCCGTTGAATCAATATACATGTACACATGGATTCATTTATATGCACTGTTATACACAGTACTGGTGTATACAGGTACTGACAATAACTATATTACTAGTATACACAAAATAAACCATAATCATGGCTATGGGTTCTAATATCCGAACATGACAGCTGAGAACTTGGTGTGAATTTAAGAGTGGTGGGGTCTCAAACATATCTACCCTCCACGTTAGAAACGTGCAATTAAATGGCATAAGTATAATCTAGCTTGAGGACAGAAGTGATCCACAAAACCCCTCTTAATTCAACCAGGTCATCACACGCGATGTATGGTCGATCACATGATGATCTAGGGGGAAATTAGAATTGTTGTATAAAAACAGCACTACATGTAAATATAAAATAAAATAGTGCTACATCTTATTACAGATTATTGCCACATATAATCAGTGACTACAGACAGTCTGACAAAATAAAGTTTCAGTGACACTCTATCCGAAGAGGGGGATAATTTCATCTGTTACAGTCAATGGAGCTATTGTGAATCTGGAAAGGTGAAATTTCTAAGTAATACTAGATATCGACATGACGCGATAACATATAACGTAAATGCAATATGGCCGCTGGCGACCATTTTTTCCTATGAAATTAAAAAAATATTTGATAGCTCTCATCTGATAGATCAATATCAAGATAATATGAAGTTTGGTGATGATCGGATGAGTGACGTGGACTGTGGTCTGTGCTAAATGGTTTAGTAATGCTAATGGTAACATTCCTTTAAAAGATTCTTACCTTAATATGTTTGTGTTCACTTTATAAACTTCACTGAGTCATCTTTGTCATGTATTGAATTTGATATCTTTTGTTAACAGTTTATAAATCATGTATGTCTCACGTTTGTTATTATATTTTATGTGTTTATTATCATTAAATAAAGTTATCATTTAAAATAAATGTATTCACGTCCTAAATTATTATTTACTCAAATACCCCAAAACACAATAGTTTAGAGTCGCCAATTAGTTAATCCGATTACCTATAACACTAAGCACATAATGTTGTCCATGTACTAAATTTCAGTCATGTCCATTTATAAACAAAGAAGATAATGCGACATCAAGTCCGCTCTCACCTTTTATTTTGGAGCCGATCGCATACACTTTATAGTGTGTTTCAGAACGAAAAATAAAATGAATAAAATCAACAAATATGTAAATTAAAAAACAATTCAAATGTTGTTGTATTCCATGTCCCAGCCCGGACATATACACCAAATTTCAATAATATTCATTGAGAAACAACGGACCAAACGCTATATAACACCCCGTATACACCTTTTATTCCGAGCCGGACTCGGCCTCGCATACATTTTATAGTGTGTACCGAACTGACACACGTCGACTGGGGCGAGTTGGCCCTGGGGCGAGTAGGCCGATTCCGACACCTTTTATAATTTACAGTAGGTACCCGTTTACGCGTAGTTTAATTTAGAAAATTCCGCAATTAATATCGTAAATAGAGCGACTGTATTCGACAGAGAATGCCTCTGTTATTGATTATCAAGTTGCTATACATTAAAACGACGAATTCACATGCTCGTTCAAGCGCAGTATTCTATTTTCCCCATGTTAAAGTACATCCACAAATACCAAATAACGCTAACCTATACTGCAAATGTTTTACACGACAACTGTTAACATATCTGGGCTGAATTCATCTGATGCGGTATTATTCCTCGAAATAAATAACAGAACCGTCGTTACTTCAAATGTAGCCGAAATGTAGTTTGGGCTAACATTTACACAAATGCTGCGTCTGTTTTTCCTTGGCACACACGTTACACAATTAACCACCACCAGAGAACCGCCCAAATTGGGCGAAATTACAATCATTACATCGAAATTTGAAGGATAATTATGACATGTATATGCACTTATAGAACAACAGACCGTAATAAAGGTGGGGGCCGGTCCAAAAATAAACAACTGCATGCGTCGGTCCTTGTGGACAAAATATCTATCGACTTCGAGTATAAACGGTATAATAGCTATAAATAGCATATATTAAATAATATGGATTATTATATACAATTTATGTATATAGCGCTGATTATTAGCAATCCCCATATATGTGCGAAACATGTCACTGGGATGGCTCATTGTACCGACACACGTGAATAGACTAGAGGCCTCAGTTCAATCTCACCGAGGAGAATTATACGCAGATGTACTAACATTGTGTGGTCAACAGCCTGTCAATAGCCTGTCAATAGCCTGTCAACAGCCTGTCAATAGCCTGTCAATAGCCTACCGAAAGTGTGTTGATTAGACTGCTGAATAATAGGATAGTGACATTGTTTGTAAGTAACTAAAGTAGAATGAGGAACTTATTTTCCAAAAACATAAATTTATGGGGTTGGGTGGGGGTGTGTTTCGTATAACGAACCAACCAGCTGGACCAGATATTTGGACTGGACAGTCACGGCAAGCCGACCGGCCCAAATATCTGGCTCCGAGCGTCCATCCCATATCTCACATGTCATGGTGGATACTATTAATCTCACAAGTGACAAGCTGGCAAGAATGCAATACCAAAATTGTTAATTAAAAATTATTTTTTGGAATGTCCATATTGTTATATATTCATGTACACGAGATAGCTATTGAATAAATATTTTTCACGCAAAATAATCTATAAGCTGGAGTTATTAATTGGTCGGGAAAAAAGGTTAACGGACGGACGGACAGACTGATTACAAACGCAAACTGGTGTATACAACATGAATCCAAGAAACTTATAAGTATCAGCCAGTCGCATATTGTAACCGTTTGTATACAGTATATACACAGTATACACACATACGTTATGTCAGAAAGCGTCACTATAAGGGTGCGTTCATACGCTGGCAAGTTTTCACGGTATGTTTTTGCGGGCATTTCGTCATAGAAAACCACATGGTGCCAGAATATGAAAGGAAACATGCACATAACGTGCATCTTTACCAAAGCTAACGACACGAGAAGTAAAATTTATGTAGTTCCACTTGTAATAGTGCTACTGTAATTTGCCTTCAAATAACTGTATGGTTTATTCTTGCGAGATAATTGCATGCTATTTACAGGCAAATTCCGGTAGCATAGCTACAGGTGGAACTACAGAGATTTTACTTCGCACGTAGTCAGCTGTGGTACAGTTGCATCTTATATGCTTGTTTCCGTTCATATTCTGGCACCATATCGTTTTCTACGACAAAATGCCTGCAAACCATACCGTGCAAACGTGCCAGTGTATGAACGTACCCTAAGTATGGAATCTATACACGTGAAAGAATATACTTAAAATAATTATGTGAAATATATATGAAATATATTATTATCTGACTTATCGAAACATTTTTGTCCCATGTTAAAAGCGAATTGGCGCGAACAGATTAACATCTCAGGCTATAATGTTTCAAGGTACGGTTGGCCTTGGCGGTGGGTATCCTGTGAAAATATTTCCACCCGTCAAAAACCGCCACAAACAGAAAGAACATCAAAATGTAGACATACTTTGTCCGTATACAAACAAGAAATATCGCATAAACAGTATGTTATTGTCATATTTTTTACCATTGTTATGTAAACAAAAGCATAGAAAGTTACTTTTCTGGTGTTTGTTTATATTATGATGGTAAACATAAAGAGCGTTCTTTGTTGGTGAATTCCTGATATGGCACTAATAAAGAGCGTTTATGCCATTTGTGTGTGCTTAGCCAGTAGCATTGTGCTGTCTTCTGTAACACAATCAGGCTCTTGCTTAGGTAAAATATAGTAGGTCTTTATGATAACATGCTGTTTACGCGATGGTCATGATATATATGAACGAAACTGTATGCGTTTTAATGTTTTTCTGTTTACGGCGTTTGGAACAAATATGAATATTTTCGACAATTAAGGCCGCACGTGCCTTTAAGTGGACACTACTTATATCTGTTTAAGTGGACACTACTTATATCTGTTTAAGTGGACACTACTTATATCTGTTTAAGTGGACACTACTTATATCTGTTTAAGTGGACACTACTTATATCTGTTTCGGATATCAACTATGTAAGATCTGTCAAATTGTACTCTTTATTATATTATTGCATAACTTCTTGCAATGTCATCACATTAATATTTAATAACACAAAGGATAATGGTTCTTGTCAGTGATTGTCTCCTCCGATTGGGCCCGATTTACGATGGAAGTTGTCAAAATCATAAATTTTCAGAGATGTAACCGTTTATCACCATAATAGCGTGATCATATCTATACCCCAGGCGGGTGCTAACGCACCGGTGCATATATGGCATAACTACTTGTATATGTTAAAGTAAATCAGCGACATTACCATAGGAAATGATTTCAATCTACCCCAGGCTGCCCAAGGTGTAAATTATAGAATGCAGCTGGCATCGCGCCCGCGGTAATTAGCTGGAGTTGGCAGGTTTGTGTTACGTAACCTTAATTAGCTTTTCTGAGTTAAATATTAATTAATGCTTTTTGCATTCCAGAAATGGTTTATGGTGTATATTTTATCCCAAAATCATACTTTGATTTCAAAAATCGGACAATATTTTTTACCACATTCGGTAAACAGAAAAACATTGCGCAGAAATATTTTCCCGTATAGCCCGAGTCACAGTAAATATCAACACTTAATCTCTCGCGGCAACTCAGCTGTGTATATGCTTTTCTTTATGGTAAACACTCAAATAATAATAATATACATTAGTATATATGTCGATCCGCCGACCGTCACTGCAGGAACCAAAGTCATTCCGGCCGAGAAAAATTCACTTTCCTTCCGGGTTTATGAAACTGAATTTTTCAATAAATACGAGAGATACGATACCGTGATGTAGCGTGATTGGTTTGGGTGGGTCAGTAAACAATTCCGCTGCTAATGATGTATAATATATATATTCTACTAACCGTTGATTGTGTTTTTGAAGCCCAAGTCGGTGTAAAAATCGCATTTTTTGACCGAGTTTAGCGGACATCATGTCGAACGAGTGAAATTTTACAGTCGGTTTGCGTCAGACCTGTGCTCATATAACCAGAGTTTTTCTTAACCAATTTTTACAGGGGATACATCAAATTGAAGAGTAATAACATATCTTTCTAACTATATATGAGGCATTTATGTTGCAAAAATTATTTTGGTGTATTTTAACCTGATTGTGGACATTGTAAAAATAATACAAAATTAGGCCGGGCCAAGTTGGATACCTTTCTATAGGATTAAGTATTATTGGGGGTGGGGTCAATTTTTGTTCTGGGGACCTGTGCTCAAGACAACAAATTGTGGGATACTTGTCATCGAGCTATTACTGGGGAAAAACAATTGTTAACCAGAAATTGCAAAGCCTGTATCACCTGAAAACTAAACTGTATGTGCAGGGTTCATTGCCAACTAACCTGATTATCCTAAGTTGAACCAACCTGCCCAAAAATTTATCTGGGTAGTCTGGAGCCTGTTATATACATTTTATTGTATGGTGCCACTTAACAAACTTACAAACTTGTGTGTGGGGCAGGGATGGGGTAATTGTAATTTGTAATTGTAATTGATTGTAATTAATTACATTTTTTCAAGTAATTGCATGTAATTGGTAATTGAGTTTATTCTCAATTACATGTAATTGCAATTGTAATTGGTTAGGATGTAATTGTAATTGTAATTAGGGTCTAATTTCAATTACTTCAAAATCACAGGTACTTGTTTCTTCTCAAAGTTCTCTTTCATGATTCATCCAATGGTTTCTTCAAATGTTTTTTTCCAAATTTCAAAGTGTAAGACTGGTGACTGGTTATCACTGTCACAACACTGAGTTTTTATCCACTGTGTCTCAATGGTGAATTCTGTTGACACCTCCTGTTTGTTTGCTTAAGCATTGGTTAACCTTTGAGGTAGAAGGCTTGTTTTGATAAATACAATGAGAAACCAACTTCAAATAATTGACAATAGATCACTATAATATATCACTCTTATGATCATGTTTCATTATCTCCATCTGGTATGGTATATATGCTATGGTAGAAATTCATACCAACCATTGCTAATGCTATCAACATGTCGACAAAAAATCTGGCAGCATTTTAATTTGCAGAAAGACACATCGTGTCCTATGAAAGCGAAGTGCGAACTTTGCTCAACTACAATATCCAGTTCCAAAAAAGTTACCTCCAATTTTGTGACACATCTGAAGGTAAGTTTCCATTTCTATGTGTTAGTTTTGTTTAATTCCATTGACATATAACTTCAGTCATATGGTGGTATTGGTATATGCATTGTTTCTTGTCCCTTCTAATTTGCAACTGAATGACAAAGTCGAAACAAATATCTGCCTCAATAATCCCCCAATTAGCACTGTCTATTGGAGGCATTGTGTTACCAGTAAGCTGGTGGTCACAAAGGCTAATTAAGTTTATGACTCTAATTAACAATCAGAGTGTTGATTATCTCATTGTCCTTTACAATTGGCCTGGCTGTGTGTCTGCTATGACTTACTGAGATAGTCTTATTCCCTTAATAATTAAATGATGGATACATGTGTGTTACTAAAATACTCTATTATTTTCATTTTATAGCGAAAGCATCATGATGTCTATGAATCCACAGTCACACAAGCACCATCAGCAAGTGATCAACAACCTACATGGATCTTTCAGTATGCAAAAACATCGGTCAAGAATGCCAAAGCATTGAAGATAGTTAGCAAAGTTCATAACTCTCTGATATCATTCTTATTTCTAGAAGATCAACCCCGACTACAAGCTGCCAATGCAACATGCTGGAATTGCCAGCTATAAATCATGATTCGCTCAGTTCTACGAACACCTATACTGGACTCAGTACATTGGCTGCTCTGTACCAAGTGTGCTTCACTGTGTATTTCATCTTGCTTGTATTAAATTTATGTTTTGTTATCAAATAGAGTTTATATAAATAAAAAGTGTTCCTACTTCAATGATGTGCTGAAATGTAATTGTAATCGTAATTGAATTACATTTCAAAGTAATTGTAATTGTAATTAATTACATTGTGAAATAGATGTAATGGGAATTGTAATTGTAATTGAAAAATGTTGAAGTAATTGTAATTGTAATTAATTACATTCACAAGTAATTGCCCCAAGCCTGGTGTGGGGGGGGGGGGGGGGGGCGACCCCGAGGAAGAAATAACACAAATCTGCAGAGAGTAGCAAATGTTCTGAAATTGATATTGTTTGGACAAAAATGCCATTTGCATAATATACACTGCATTTTTGTGACTTGTTGGTCAGTCTTATCTTCTGTGTGTTGTGATATGCTATATAAATGCACTGTACACACATGCCATTGTAATATATTTACACACTAAGTGTTGTCATCACTAAATCCAGCATTCTGATTGGTCGGCGCCCACGTGGCTAGTTGCAGTTATTTCTCGGTGAATGCGCAACGCCTCATAACACCAAGCTAATAACACCATCGATACGTCATTATGTTTGGAAAGGCAAACGCGTAATGTTTTGGGCGCATTTGGACTCGCGCAGGACTGACTTAATACATCATCGGGTTTCAATATGAAGAGAAATTGTTCCTATTAACTTTTGCCAAGGGTGCTATTGGGTATTTTGGGCTGATCTTGTCACGATACACTTTTCGATTTAAATAAATTTACAAAAGTGGCTTTTTCGCTAAATGTATATAAATATAAGGATTAACTGCCATGTGGACTATTTTTATGGAGATGTAACGGTGAGGTAAGTGGTCATAACTTGTATGTAAAACCCTTCGGGTTTTACACAAGTTATGTCCACTTACCTCACCGTTACATCTCCATAAAAACAGTCCACATGACAGTTAATCCTTATACAATCAGGGGGGGGGGGGTCGCGCACAAAAATTCCATATATAGGGCGGGGGTGGGTGGGTCATTTGGACCCGGAAAAAATGCGTAAATGACCAAAAATGCATTTTTTTTCCTCCACTTAAAATCACTGTTTTTGTGCTCATGTAATCTGTTAATATCAACCATATGACACACTAGGCTATTTAAAACATACTAACCAGAACTAACTACCATTTAGGGGTGTATGTATGCTGATGTATGTCCAAATTAATGTACCAGATTTCGACGGATGAAAGATATATTATATATATATAAACAAATCATATAACAAACATTAAAACACAAGAACAAACATTTATAATATGCATATCCAAGATAGCCTTTCAATAGGATGTCAAAGTGTATGTTATAGCTATATATTTATACATGTGTATCCCTTTAAGGGTTTGAACAAAATATAAAGCTGAGTTTATATTGATGAATTCTGTGATGAATTTTGCAATTACTTTTGACAAATTTGTTTACTGTTATAACATAATTATATGCTCAGACACGATCATTCGACAATGCTTGCATATAAGCATAATTATGAAATGATTACCATCTTCTGTTCTTAATCCACATAATGGATATTATTTGTTATCAAGATAAACTTGATGATACAAACAAAAATAACAATTCCACTATATTCCACTGGTTTAAAACTATAAAACAAAATAACTCATACAAAAAGTTCATACTATTTGGATAACAATATGAAAGCTTAGCCTTTTGTGATATTAATTCAACCACAGTTATTATTCACAAGTCTAAGCAGTTATGTACTGTACAGATACATGTTTTAAGGTAGTATATCTGGAGTTCCAGTTATTTGACTGCCAATACATACATGTATGGTATTGTAATTATTTGTTGCTTGTTCATTATTGGTTGCTTTGATATTCAATTTAGGATATAGCAGGATAGAGCAATGTAACTATAAAAGTAGCTTTTGGTATTAAAGTCTCAACTTATTCCATATGCAACATAAAGCTAGAATATAAACATGACTAATATGAACTTTGTTCTTGAAACTAATTATAAATCATACTAACCTGGATCAAACTGCACAGGTAATCTATGCAACTCTCTTCGTGCGAACTTTCTCAGAGTCACATATCTTAACTTGACAGTCTGATCCAGGATGCTTGTTCTTATAATGGGTTTCCATTTGATACATCCAGTAAACCACATTGCACAGGGGCACCTACATGTATACGGACGGTTTGTACAAGGTGACCGTGGCTTGGGTATCTCCGCTGGCTTTAAACTATACTTTATACTCTGATAATAAGTTAATAATACTACCAATTCTTCACTAACATTGGTATATGTCAATCTGCACACCAACATGACATACATAGATGTATTTAGACTGAGCTGCTGTGAGTGTGACTTTCCTTGTGTCCCATCATACCCATGTGCAGATATATATAACAGAAATAGGGGAGATGAAATTTGTTCAACCCCTATTACTACAGTACTAGTATTACTATTGGGCCTTGGCTCTAAAACATCTTATACTAGTTATATAAATGAATATGGAGTTATTGAGGATATCAGCTGATCAGGACATGTATTACCTCATAATTATTATGTTTTATGGCATTATGCCCAATGTTTTTAAGTGCATGCATTCAGCATTTCCACATTTTATACTAATATAATTATCTCCCTTTAGAGCAGTTTAGAGGTTTATTAAAATGCTGGGAATAGTATTAAATAATAAGAAACGGAAAAATTCTTTGCGAGGCTATGATTTGGTTTATATTTTATGTTTTTTTGTAAGATTTTGGGGGTGGGTCCCAAAAATTGGGCGGAAAAAAAGGAAAAAAATTGCAAGTAGAGGGGTGGTGGGTCCCCGAGATGGGCAAAAACATTTTTTTCGCCCTATATATGTAAATTATTTCCGCGACCCCCCCCTGATACAATATAAATTTATTTGTTGAAATTAATTTGTTATTTCATCAATTTGAAATAAATATAAGCAAAGTTTATTATGAACCTGTCTCATTTTCATACTTTCCCAGTAAAGGTACTGGAACTACTTTGTAGTAGTACCATGGATGTGGTGACAGGGGTGGGGGTGTCTTACCCACCCCCACCGAACTTTGGTAAAAAATTACAACAGTTGGAAATTTCATACCTGACACAACATTAGTTGGAAATTTCATACCAACAATAGTTTTTTTCCAACATTTTATCAGGGGAGAATTTGTTATTTTTAGACCAACATTTGCATATTTACCTACTTTTTGGTAAAATTTTGGACTGAAATGGCCATCAGTAGGAAATTTTCCAACCTTTGGGCTTGTGTCCTGGTTGCTCCCTTGTGGCCAGACAAAAACTGCTAATTTAAGAACACAATATTTTCATACATTTGGTTAAAATTGTGGGCTGAAATGGTCATCAGTTGGAAAATTTCCAACGTAACATGGGTATGAGGTTTGAAATTTCAACACTATAGGAAGGCTTGAGGCTAGTCTGTATATGTTAGGATTTTGGGATTTTCTTGCTCAAATTTCCAAATTTTCTCACACCGGGCCGAATCATGGTGGAGCCGGACCACCAGATGTTAAGGATTTATGCAATTTTCAGGTTCAGATCTGTAAAATTTGTCATACCGGGTATATAGAACCATGGTTTTGTTTCTCAATCTGGCTATAGTGACCACAAGATAAGAGCCATAAGCATCAGATGGGCAAAGGGATGGTGTTTGAATGGAATTTCTGATTCAAGGGAGCTGCAATTGGAATTCCCAATGTGGAAATCCCCCCTCTAGCCACGTCCCTGAGTAGTACCGTATCAAGAAAAAAAGTATATGGTCCCTAAATGAAGGGAAGACTTGGAAGTTGTAAACCTGCATGAAACCCACAATTTTATAAACATTTGAATATCTGCTCCAGAAAGTCACAGCACATCGACCTAACGTCACTACATCAGCCTTATTTTAATCTCATGATTCTTTGTTGCCATTTACAGCACAGTTCTCTATAATCACAGTTATTTGCATGTATTATGTTTATCCACATATAACCAAGTAAAACATAGAATAACTGAGGCAGGTTGTTGTGACAGTTTGGGGCGGGTTGTTCTTAGTGATAGTGAATATCCATACATTTCATTGAAAGCCCTTGTGATAGTGAAGATCCATACATTTCATTGAAAGCCCCTGTGATAGTGAAGACCCATACATTTCATTGAAAGCTCTTGTGATAGTGAAGATCCATACATTTCATTGAAAGCCCTTGTGATAGTGAGGATCCATACATTTCACCGAAAGCCCCTGTGATAGTGAAGATCCATACATTTCATTGAAAGCCCCTGTGATAGTGAAGACCCATACATTTCATTGAAAGCCCTTGTGATAGTGAAGATCCATACATTTCATTGAAAGCCCCTTGCGATAGTGAAGACCCATACATTTCATTGAAAGGCCCTGTGATAGTGAAGACCCATACATTTCATTGAAAGCCCCTGTGATAGTGAAGATCCACATATTTCATTGAAAGCCCTTGTGATAGTGAAGATCAATACATTTCATTGAACGCCCTTGTAATAGTGAAGATCCATACATTTCACTGAAAGCCCTTGTGATAGTGAAGATCCATACATTTCATTGAAAGCCCTTGTGATAGTGAAGATCCATACATTTCATTGAACGCCCTTGTAATAGTGAAGATCCATACATTTCACCGAAAGCCCTTGTGATAGTGAAGATCCATACATTTCATTGAAAGCCCCTGTGATAGTGAAGACCCATACATTTCATTGAAAGCCCTTGTGATAGTGAAGATCCATACATTTCATTGAAAGCCCCTGTGATAGTGAAGATCCATACATTTCATTGAACGCCCTTGCGATAGTGAAGACCCATACATTTCATTGAAAGCCCCTGTGATAGTGAAGACCCATACATTTCATTGAAAGCCCTTGTGATAGTGAAGACCCATACATTTCATTGAAAGCCCTTGTGATAGTGAAGATCCATACATTTCATTGAAAGCCCTTGTGATAGTGAAGATCCATACATTTCATTGAAAGCCCCTGTGATAGTGAAGATCCATACATTTCACCGAAAGCCCTTGTGATAGTGAAGATCCATATATTTCATTGAAAGCCCTTGTGATAGTGAAGATCCATACATTTCATTGAAAGCCCCTGTGATAGTGAAGACCCATACATTTCATTGAAAGCCCCTGTTATAGTGAAGATCCATACATTTCGTTGAAAGCCCTTGTGATAGTGAAGATCCATACATTTCATTGAAAGCCCTTGTGATAGTGAAGATCCATACATTTCATTGAGATGCTCTAGCCCATGGCTAAATATTTCAGCAGACAGACAAAAACCATTATTTCCAGATAAACAAAGAAGGATAACTCTAGAATGCAGAAAGTGAACATCATTTGGGCCCTTTTCTGAACAAGCCTGATTTGAATGTGCCTCTCATTTGCAGAATGAGGTCTCAAGATGGTGAATTTAGTGATGATATCCCGCATAATGGGCTAGCATCACCAAATTCACCCTCTGGGGACCTCATTCTGCATTGCCTCATCTGCTATGGGAGACAGACTCAGATTGAAGTTCCCAAATGGTGAATATTGTGATGTACACCCATTGGGAACCTCGATTATGCAATGTGTCATCTGCCAAATTGGAGATATAGAGAAACTAAACTAAAAAAGAAAAAGAATCTATTTGAAGAAGTTTCTATAGAAATTTGATAATAAAGAAACTTTCCAGAGAAGATGAAACCAAAGCAGAATGAGGTCCCCAGAGGGTGAATTTAGTGATGCTAGCCCACTATGCGGGATAGCATCACTAAATTCACCCTCTGGGGACCTCATTCTGCAAATGACAGGCACACTAAACTCAAGCTATTTTCTGAAAGCACTCATGATGGTGAACTTAAATTACACACACAAAATGTCATTCAGATCAGATAACCCTTGGCTGAGATACAGTAATGCCCTAATTAATCGACTCCTTTAACCACAGCAGAATTATGGGTAACTTTTCTGGATTTAGTCGGAAATATGGCTTGTTGTCATTCATCGGAAAGCTCTCGGGGAGAGCTTTCCGATGAATGCCAACAAGCCATATTTCCGACTTAATCCTGAAAAGTTACCCATAATTCTGCTGTGGTTAACCCTTTGAGTGCCAGGTCGATTTTTGTATCAACCCATATACCCTGTGCCAATGCATTCTCTTATATATGCGAGTCGACCATAGGTCGCCTCGCATATATAAGAGAATGCATTGGCCTAACAATTGTTTTTGTTTTTTTGTTTTTTTTACAATTTTTTACAATTTTAATAATTTATTCTTATATACTTTAACAGACTTATTGTGTAGGTTTAGGGCCGATGAGATCGGCCCCTGGCAATCAAAGGGTTAAAGGAGTCGATTAATTAGGGCATTACTGTATAGGCCCTGACAGATGGATCAACCCTTACTTTACTAAATACTCAATGGTGAGTAGTTTCCTTAGGAGATGTTCAGATAATAAACTGAATAACTTCAATTCTTGTGTTGTTTAACATTTCACTTTGAGAATCACCATTGATGACACATGGCAGCCCACATGATAATGAATATCTTCAGTTCTGTTGTTAAATGTTTATTTTGAGATTCTCCCACGATGACACGTGGTAGCCATGGCAACGATGACCATCTTTAGTTCTTGTGTTATTTATAATTTTACTTTGAGATTCTCTCATGATGACACATGGTAGCCATGGCAACGATGACTATCTTTAGTTCTTGTGTTATTTATCATTTTATTTTGAGATTCTCCCAATATGACACATGGTAGCCATCGATTCCCTTATATATGTGAATCTCCCATAGGAAGCCTCGAATATATAAGAGAATAGATTGGCCTAACAATATTTACCTTGACCTTGTAAGCCAGTGCATTCTCTTATATATGAGTGGCTTCCTATGGGAGACTCGCATATATAAGAGAACGCACTGGCATAGCATCTTTAATGCTGCACCAGCACTGCTCCCGTCATGAACCCGCTTCATGAAAGGATCAATGTTTTAATTTAGTATTGACCCACATTGTATCACCTTGTGAGTTGAACTTTTTGAGACCCTGTGAAGATCTACAGCACTTTTCCTTAAAGAATGACTTAAATCCCAGATTATGAACATTTTCATACAATCTATAAAGCTTTGGGTAATCCTCTTGCTTCGGAGAATCATAGAATATATGCCACTCAAACAGAAATTGAGTTACATTCGTCAGCATGTTCTCTGCAAACAAGTTCTCAAATACTGGCCATTCAGTGACCTCCACATCAATCTTTAGCACATCAAGTTTACGCTGTGAATATAAAAAGAGTAAAAATTAAATGCCGATATATTGTTCACTATAGTTTATAGATCATTAATACAATGTTTAAAGAGACGTAAGGCATTTGCAGCAGGAAAATGTGTAAAATCAAAATGTTTGAAATATATCTATGTGCATGAGTAGAGGGACCTGCATACTGTTCAACTTAATTAAATCCAGATTGCAGAGTGTCGTTCCGATTAATGGCACTTATCTCAAATCGCTAAATGATCACAGATTATTATCAGCAGTCATTGTGCCCGCGAGATATGAAGGTTGAACAGCAGATTTTAAGAATATAAATACACTTTTATATACTATTTAGATCTCACAGAGTTGGTGTTGAAAGACTACCGATATTTGCCAATTTTTAAGTATTCAAAACAAGAAGTTGCACCTCGGGTGCTGGGATACCTCCATGGTGCCAATTGAAACATTGGGTGATGAACAAAGAGGGATAACTCTTGAATGGAAATCGCATGCAACAATACTGAATCCTATTTTGAAAGCCCCCCTGATCACAAACCTCCATATCAAATTTCAACAATAACCCATGGCTGAGATATATGAGAGGATGGATCCAACATTTTCAGATAAACAAAGAGGGATGACTCTTGAACGGAAAATGTGAACAACGTCAATGAACCTTCTTTTGAAAGCCCTCCTGGTGCCTAACCTGTATACCAAATTCCATAGAGATCTGATAACCAGGGTCCGCGCTGGACCGAAATTAACGTTTGCCAAATAATTTGCCAAATTTTGCCAAAGTACTTGATGTTGGAGGATAGGTCTTTTATGGGGTTAGCAGCTCTTGTTTATAAAATATATATAACGCACGAGTCTGAGTCTTGCTTTGAAATAGAACATGACTTTAAAATTACATGTCTATCATTGAACTGTCATCCAATATACCGGTAACTTTATATGACAAACAGACAAAGACTGCCCATGCAGTCTTTTTCAATTCTTCTCAATTCCAATGGTGACATGAAAATGAAACGAAAGTACGATGTGCTCACAGTACTGCATGGATCCACTGGAATATGTTCCATCACAATAACATGGTAACACCATCAGGGACATTCTGATAAATACAGTTACGGTTACGTTTCGACGAAAATCAACTATTTATGGCACAATAATTTCAAACACAAACTTATTCCTAAGTGGGATAGTTTAACTTAATGTATACCATATTTTGAGACCAATATTTCAAACACACGGTGGTTCAGCCATTTTCTCTCGGAAGTCAACACCTCCAAAAATGGATTTCATGTTGCCAGCAAACAGGTATTGGAGATTAGGGCCCTGCGAATCGGGTGTTTTCATTTCGAATCGAATCTCGAATCGAATCAGGCAAATGATTCGAAATCGAATTGAATCTTGAAACTAATCATCGTTACTGAGCCAATTAGTTCAAATACATAGAACTTCGAAGAAACACCTAAAATTGACTGGCGAAAACCGACTGGTGATCGTCGATGTAGTGTAATATGCACAGATTATGCGCTTATCTACACACCTCTATGCATTTTCTGTGCCTAAGCAATCAGTGAGTACAAATAAGAGCATGCATGCAGGAGAGAACCAGTGTCGACATAAATATGGACAAGCATAGTAGCGTACCGCATAATGCCTGTTTCAGTTCGTTGAATAGCGCAGTATTTTTGCTACACTTGCGATGATTGTGTTGTCTGTCACTTGAACTGACAGATGTACCAGACATTATTTACAAAAATACTCAGGACATAGATTCAGACTCGCATTTACGCAAAACAAACACAGATCTAAAATATGGCATACATGTGTGTAACAACACAAGCACACAGCCTTGTATGGCAATTCTGTTGTTCACTGATGTCATTCTTACAGATTGTTGTCAATTAATTATAGATTAGTTGGCAATAACATTACATGTCCGGTCATCGTAGATAACGGTGCGTGCATACGTTTAAGTCGTTCACTACGTTATTATAGTGAATGTGCTTTTTTAGTAAGAGCATAGTGGTCTGTAGAAAGCACGGAAATGCACCTGTCACCAACGATTCGACAAAATCCGATTCATGGTAGCCGATTTCGAATCGAATCGAATCAGACAAACAATTTTGAATCGCATCAAATTGAATCGATTCGCAGGGCCCTATTGGAGATACTCACCTATAAATCCAGATTGTTGTATATGCCCTAGGACTGGTGGGGTTAGGAAGAAGGACAAAAAGCCTAACATTTATGTTTTAAAAGGGTTTAACTTTATCATACAAGTTACAACCTATTTGTGGTTGTCATTGTCAACACACAAGTTACCTGATTATATACAAATGTAGAAAAATTCTGCATAGAATAACTATGATTTTGCACAAACAGTCCTGTACACGATATACCTGGATATCACGGTGATAGTTTCAAACAATCGCGATATTTTAAATTGGAAATACCGTACAGCCCTACGTTTGACCGTAACATCTTGAAAATCAACTTACCCCTTCATGACCCAATTCCTTCATTATTGAACTTAGACGCCGTACTTTCCACTTTTGTGCCATATCCCCTCTCTTAACATAACCATCAATCCTTGGCTGGAAGGTGTCGTTATCGTCAGCAGAAATCCCAATTTTATGAAAGGTAACTCTATTATTTTGTCCCCTTTTGAAGCCATCTTTTGCTTTCAGCATGCTATAAAATGAGAAGAGAGGAATTAATTTATTAAAGGCCCACTTAATTTTCGAACCCCCAGATTACATACATAAAATAAATGCCATATTATATACCATTTGAAAGAGGAAGCTCCAAAACATTGTATTATCAACTTATCTGGTGTAATAAACTGTGAACATGTTGTTTTTGTTGACTTACCAACATGTTTTTGTGCTTAAGTTCATCTGGTTTTGTTGTGCAAAGTGTATTATTTTCAATGGAGGTTGAATAACTCTATATTTTAAAGAGAGTTATTCCCCTTCCATTGAAATACATTTTAGTTTGAATTCTGTTGCATTCTGGGAGCCATAACAGGGGGGGGGGGATCTTTTTTATGATTTCAACTGTTTTCTATTTCTCTCAGTGAGAGCTTTCCGATGAATGACAACAAGTCATATTTCCGACTAAATCCTGAAAAATTACCCATAATTCTGCTGTGGTTAAGGAGTCGATTATTTAGGGCATTACTGTAGTTATTATTAAACAGTAGTGGAATAACAAGGGATACGTACTGTGCTGGGCCCATGGAGAGGAAGACTATGATGAAGTCAAGGGTAAGCTCTCCTACTAACAAAACTAACTTGGTGAAAACACCTTCAAAGCATCCAACCATTACATCCGCTTTTCAAAATTCAACATCATACAAGAAAAACGAATGTAAACGTTTACAAATGCCATTAATTTGATTTATTTATATATATGTTTTATTTACACAATGTGTTTGTATACTACCAATTCATGTATCACGATGAGGCCCGTTTACGTCGTCATATGGCAACGAGGCGACCTTAAATTGGTTGCTATATGACCATGAAAACGAGCCGAGTCGAGATACATGAATCAGTACAAACACATTGTGTGTATAACACGTTTATCTACCATTTGTGTTAACAGAATCCACACAAATTACATTTTAAGAGTTTTTATAAAAGCCAAAATCGCTGGATTGTGTCCCGACGATTAGCTTTATTTCTCCCAACTTCCAAGTGTAACTGCATCACACAATTATCTAAATTCTCCCAACAGCAATTGCACATACCTATGTCTAACGGAAATTAAATTCAATGGACAAAATCTCTTACACTTGCATTTTTTATATAATTAATTAATAAATACTCAACAAATATATGTTAGTTAATTTCTGATATGTTTTAACATATTACCAACCATGGGAGGCCATCAAATACTGACACAAACTAGGACTATTTGTTTATAGTGCCCAAGAATATACGTTGGACTGTTGTTTTGATTTTGCACGCAATTGCATATGACATCAGTTCATTCATCATTTTGAACAGTCGAGGACGTCACGAGCGCCTTGTATTGCAACTGCAGTAATGATAAAGATGTTTTTATTGCCAATTCGTTATCGCCAATTTTATCAGGGAATTTCGGTATCACCAATTTTATCAGGGACCTTCATAGGAAATGGTAGATAAATACCCATATTGTGATAATAATTTGGATATCGTATCAATATTGTTTTGGTCATATCGTGAAGCACTTACCTTGGATCAAAAGAATGCACTTCACATCCAATACGTGACATTGCATCGTCGAATGTGAAATCATTAGCAATTCTGGAAAAAAATATTATTCAAAGAGTGAGTTATATGCGACAATTAAAACGAAACATGGGCAGTAGTCCGGGTTGTGGCTGAGGTAGGTGTCACCCGGAGATGGAGAAATTCCCATGTTGATTTTCTATTTCTGGGTACCTTCTACATCAGAATTTCTGAGGTGTATGGGGCAAAGCCCAGAAGTTTTTTTTTAAGTGATCAAAATCATGTCAAAATTGCTTGAAAATGGCTATATTCTAAAAAATCAATCTATGATAGTTAAAATTGTGATAAATGAAACGAAACATCCACCTAACTGACCTCAATTAGTCTACTTATCATGAGCAAAAAGAAATATCACAAAACGATAGACATATTTTGAAAAAAATTCAAATTTGTAATTGTTTGGCCTATATTTGATGAAAATTAAATTTTTCGTCCAGCAAAAAATGGTCATAACTTAAAAATCGTTCTTTAAAACAGCTCACATCATTTGCGCTACTATCTAATGAGAAATGATTACCATTTATTTTATATGTTTCCTTATATTCATGATATTGTTACCCCTACCCCTAAAAATATGTTTTTGGAAACAAAATTACATATTTGAATAATAATAGTCTCCTATAAGTTTGAACAGTCAGATGCTTACTAGTCATTATTTTAACAGTCCACATCACTCTCATCTTCACTTTTAGTATAATTGGCTCGTTCGTAGTCCACAAGAATCTCCTCAATATCATCTGGAAAGATCTTATCATACTGTGACCACTGGGGCAAAACATCTTCCGTCCACCCATGTTCTATGAAACTAACATCTTCCACCATTCTCATTGTTGAGAGGGCGACCTTATAATAATTGAACCTTCGGTCGAATCCAGGGGCCTGTTTCATGAAGCAATGTCAGAAGATTATCTTAAGATGGACTTAATCTAAGATCTAAGGTGGATCTTATGATGTAACTTTTCCGTTTCAAGAACGCGTTTCACAAAACAAGATTAAGTCCTACTTAAGTAGTAATTTAAGTTCGCGCGCTTTTAGACTGGCTCTCGACAATTTATTACAGCTATGCACAGAAAATGTTGGTTCTGTGTATGTTATATGCCTAGGTACAGTGTCTGGTGACAGATACTAGGGCGTGTCTAAGAATAATTATGATATTTTAATGCAAGGGCGATAATCAGTATAATGACTGGTGCACACTTAACTGCACGAGCGCGCGTTTTAACTGTGTTTTCGCGTCAGACCCCATCCACACATAGCTGCATGCTTCAAATGCCCATTTTATACAAAAGTAACGAGCTCAAATATATTATTTCAGTTATTAAAGGGACTTATACATCGTAACTCAGAATGTGAACCTTCACTCATATAACATGCCATTAAGGCGACGCGAGACATATGTTCGCTCCTTTCAATGCTGATATTAGGTTCTAATACATTATACGCATTTGAAGCATCTATAATACCAGGAAACCGAATATGTCGCCACGACGGCATACACATACAATACACCACAATGGAAGCACTGAGCTAAACGCTCTTTATTGATTGCCAACATTCCCGGAATACTAACACAAAGCGCTCTTTATTTATATTGCTATAATGTGAATAGGACTTCACATCGTGCTCCAAATAGACTTATTTCCAATCTGAGACATACTTGTAGAAGCCATATATAAATGATGTTAATGCCATTTGCTCTGGGTCTGTTGACAGATGTGCTAAACGCCTGTTATAATTAACAAACTGCATATGAACTTCGAAAGTACGTTACGTTGAACGACATTCTGCATATATGTTTTAATAAAAACCAAATCAACGACTTCTAATAAAGAGCGTTTATAATTAACAACACGTGAACAGACGGTCGGTTCACAGGCCACTGGGGAAAATTACTAAAATACCAATATTAGTGGGGCGGATAAATGAAAAATCGTGCATTTTATGGTAAAAGCGCAAAATTTGGCATATATCTACAACACATGAATATAAGTCAATTTGGATATCATGCCAAGCTGGAAAATGGCCATGGTTGCCATGGCAACCATTTTGGTGAAAATGTATGTTTTCTCTTAATGTTATCCATTATGCATTGCTGTTGCACAGTAACTGCACGGAAAACTGCTCACTTTGTTTCAATTTAAGTTAGACATGTACCAGGCTGTATACCCGTTGACAATTATATCTTTCATATATGGGTAAATTCAAAATGGCGGATAAAATGGCTGCCATTTCTGCGAAAATTGCCCTTATGTGGTCTGCGTATGCCTATGGTGGTGGAATTTGTGTACATTTTTTTTATATTTAAAACATAAACTTTGGCTAGACAAAACATTTAGTCAGTGACTCTGATACATATGGCACTTTCAAGCAAACCAACATATTATAATTATGATCGACATAACTAGGCATTGGTAGATTATTATGTAAGAGTTTCCATGATACATGTAATCACATTCGGCCTAATTCTGGTCTCTGGTCTGGACCAGGCTTCGCGTAAACTATAGTCTAGACCAGGCCCAAACCACGGTGATCGCGATGTGTTACCTAGCTTCGGAGCCAGTATCAGGTTTACGTAAACCAAGGTTTGCCTTCTTATTGTCACTCAAGCCTATGTCGGGTCTGTTCATAATTCGAACCATGTGGTAACGTACACGTTCTGGTAACAGAAACATAAGAATTTTTTGGAAGCATTTATCTTTATCTTAACCAAATAGGAATTGTGTTATATTGGTATGATAGATTATAGTTATATATGCACAGGACACAGTTTTATATAATCGATAATTATGTGTGTTATAGGTAATAGTCTACAACTGAGACCTAGTACCCCCCCCCCCCCCCGGTCTGAGATTTGTGTATAAACCGAGACTTGAACCTGAGACGAGAATACCGATTCCTGGTTTCGCATGCAGTAACGATACAGATTGGTAATTTGATAGTAAATCATGCGTGTGTTTAGTTGGCTTTATATATACAATGAAGTTTTATTTCGCCCTCCGGGTGTATACTAATGTAGAGATTCTTGGTATCGCTGGGCGCTGGGGGTTTTATTTATAGAAATGGGAATTTTTGGGACGGATTTAAAAGTCGAACTGCGACCCGGAGGCCGAGTCCGGTAAAATGTGTAGTTGGGAATTTCAATTTCAATTGTTATTATTCAGATGCCAAGAAGTGCAAGGCGATTAATTCTAACGGAAATTCGCGCGTTAACCATTAGCGCGCTGCGCGTTATGTGTTTCTATTGATCTTTAACCTGCTTTGTTGCATTGTTATTTGAAGATCTTTCGTTTATTTTCACGTGACATAAATGGGAATGCTATCTACTATTATACTGCACGGGAATTTCACGATTGCATAAGAACTTTAGTTCAAACATGAATCCGAGGTGTTTGTTTATTATTATTATTATATATACATTTAAACGCATTCTACAGTAAATAAGTTTCAATAATGCGCTTACATCAATCAATAAAAATAAAAATTTACAAGGTAAGAGATAAAAAGTAGTAAATGAGCATTCAAAAATCATAACGACCATCTGCATGTGACTAAGCAATTAGTAAAAAAATAAAAATTTAAAACCAACGACCATAAGCATGCGACTTAAAATTAAAAGAGATTCTATACTAAAATAATTTTTTTGAAAAATTATGAAAAAAGCTTATGGTTAAAAATTAATTAAAAAAGAAAAGAAAAACAGACAACAAGGTTAACCAAAGAAATAGACTATCAACAAAATTAAATGAATCAAAAAAGTCACGGAAAACAGTCACATGTAAGTAAATTGTGAAAGATTAAATGTCACAGTTAAAGGGGTACTGTACACAAAGATAGGCGATTTTTTTATTAACTCCCATTGAAATAACTTTCAAGTTAGATTGTATTCGTGTTATATGAGTTTCGTATAAACCTAATTTAGCGAAGAAAATATTGATCTTGGAAACAAAAATATTACGATTTCAAACTACGCGCCATGTTTTTGACTTTCACCGGAGAAGACGCAGGTCGCAGGAAGAACCGGAAGTTCATTGCTCACAGCTTCGATTGATGCATTCAATCTCTTCCATCGAACAATCTCACTCCCTATAAAATACTTGACGCTTTATGACTCTTGTTTCTTTCTCCTTTTTTTCCGAATCGGTTATAACGGGCCTTCTTTTGCAGGTAACATGTTTTGTTTGCAACTCAATAATGTTCGCGAATGGCCGTCGATAAAAGACACGCAACATATGCGATTTCAAGAACGGTAACTCGTAATGGCATAATTCTCCATTTTATGACTCCAGCCATAAATGAATTTATATTAAATAATTCAATTTTACTTTTACGATAGCCTGTTAACCGGAACGTTTTCAGTGGACATTGTCGACTCAAATTAGTTATTTTATAATATAATATTCATATTAGATCGCTATTGTCACTGGGAATGTATTGAAATTGGGGTACAGTACCCCTTTAAAGTTGAGTAGTAGGTTTAACACCGAAGCAAATTATGAACAGGTGAGTCTTGAGAGCGTTCTTAAATTTTTCGCTTTTCTGAGAGTAAGGAGTAGTTCATTCCACACATTTACTGCTTTCTGTTGTGCACAATCCTCTCCGTACTTTCCTTCTGGCTTCCGAGTGGTGTTTTTCAGGTCAAGACCACATGTGCTTGATCTAGTGACACGCCCACCGATCTTAAGTTGGAATCGGTGTTTAACATGTTATCTTAAGGTTATATCGGTGTTTAACATGTTATTTAATATCGTTTAGTGAACTTTTTCATATTTTTCACAAATATCGGCATGTTATATTCTAAATGAATTGGGATGGTTACTCCTTCGTGCTGTTTGTAAATATTGACTTTTCATTTCTTTGTATGCGGAATACATCGGAGCTATGCATAGAGATGTTATTAAGAAAAGTGACCCCTTCATATTGGTTGTTTAACATACAATGTGGCCTAATTCTAAACATCATTTTTATTTATGTGTACCGAGGATATATCAGAATGCTATATGAATTGAAGAATGTTCAGAAATTACCCCCCACTTCCTGGGACTATGTTTTAATACTCATGGGGGAGGGGGCATATTATAATTAGTCCTCATTGGATCAAATTTTAATTGACTCTCATGGGACTATATTGTATTTCACCCCAGTGGGACCGTAGTTTAATCAACACCGATGACACCATATTTTAATTTTAATTAACACTCATAATGGGACCATATATTTATTCTTTAATTAAGTCACGTTACCATATTTTAATTGACCTTAATGGGACCATATTTCAATTAACGCCCATGGGTCCATATTTTTATTAACCTCACGGGACGATATTTTAATTAACAATCAAGGTACAATTTTAATTAACCATCATGGGACCATATTTGTTATTAACCCTGATTGGACGATATATTAATTAACCCTCATGGGACCATATTTTATTTAACCGTGATGTGACCATATTTTAATTTACCCTCATTGGACCATATTTCAATTAACCCTCTCTGGGTGTGACCATATTTAATTTACCCTCATGGAACCATACATGTATTATTTTTTTTTAGGTTTAATTTTTTTTAATTTAAATTTGTTTAAGTGTCCAGGCCTGGATATCCCCCTCCCACCCAGCACCTACATGACAAAAAAATCCTCTTATGGTTTTATTGCTTATGTTTGCTTTATATAGTCATGAAACGGCGAGAAATTAACTTCTCCGTGAAAAAGTTGTTTGATTCAGGGTTTGGGGTGGGTTGGGGGGGGGGGGGGGTGTCCAGGCCAGCTACATGCACAACAAATCCTCTTATAGTTGTATTGCTTTTTTGCTTTATTTGGTCATGACACTTTGGGGTGGGGGAAGATGTCCAGGCCAGGATATCTCCCCACCCAGCAAAACCTCTTATTGTTTTATATTGCTTATTTTGCTTCATATTGTCATGATACGGCGAGAAATTAACTTCTTCCTAGAAAAAGTTGTTTGACTCAGGGTTTGTGGTGGGGGAGATGCCTATACATTTGGATTCTAGGCATATATTAACATGGATGATGGGGCATAACTGGACTATGATATAGCTGACATAGGTTTTTCCCACACGGGCTACTTATATAGATACCTGGGGTAGTCGTTGAGTTATAACTGGTATAAATTCGACGGTGTAAATCATAGTCGATTATTTTATCTGTATCAGTCAGGGGGGGGGGGGGGGGGGGGTCGGAAAACAATTTCAGGCACGAATGCTGATTTTTTACTTTCGACCCTTTTGGGACCCACCACCCCCGCGTCCAATATTTTTTTTCCGTTTTCGGCTGTTTTCCCCGACCATTTTTTCACCCCCACCCCACCTTTTAACACTAAAACAGAGATTTGCGGGGGAAATTCACTGTAAACAGCTGAATATGAATTTCTGTGCATACTATTTGTCATGGATGTTAACATTGACATGTAAATAGGAACGAGTCATTTTTAGGTCATTCGCCTGTATCAGTGTGGATAATCAATAATCACACTCGATTTTTTATGTGAATAATTACAGGTTATGTGAACAGTCAAATATTTATGAGACTGACGTCAAAACGTGATAGACTTCAACGTTAAACTTCGAACTTTTCTCGACTATTGTCCTTTCACTTGATAAATGTTTCAAACGTAGGCTTTTGTGCATTACATGTATGCACTAATGCGTATAAAGGTGCATGTAGCTTTAAATTCCTGCAATCTGATAACTTGGTCGAGACCCACGCATACATCGGCGATATAAAACATATCAGCCATGTTATATCATAAACGTTTTACCAAACTTCGTGACATGACAATTTTATTAATGTTTATCCTCGTCGGTCGCCAATAAAATGCGATTATACCGCGACATTCCCGAGCCACCGAATCTGAAACGTTTATGCCGTCTGCCTGAGGGTTGTTTATATGCGTAGTTTACTGCTATCTTGTCCCGGACATCCTGCAATGCAGTTGTGGTTTGAGTCTACAATTGTTATAAACGTTGTTTTCTGAAATTATTTTTTCCTAGAATCAAATGAAAATTATGACTTAGTCGCCACACCCGAGAGTGTTGTGAAAAATATATAAATTTACGAACCCGTTGGATATAATTTTGCGTCGACATGCACTGTAATTGATGTCCATGCATGAGAAGAAATTGAGATAAGAAACCGCTCGAACGGTTCAAGGATAAAAACATTAATTCAGCTGAAGTGATTTGCATATACACTCGTGAGTCGTATCGTATCTTGACAATGTATACCATTTATTACCATTACAACGCTATGATACATACATGTATTAATTGATCAATCATGATCACATGTAAGAGGTTATATCCTTATAGTGTGCCTATGAGAAACTTGTTGCGGCTTGTCAACTCAAAAACAAGTATGCCAATTCGTTTTACTTTTACATATTAACATTTGAGTGATAAATGTGATAGTCTTAAAATGAGATGCCCGATTCGTATGATTCAGATTGGTAGCAATTAGTATTACTCGTTATTGAAAAGCTCGCTTGGAATAACAGTATAGTATAATGAGAATATGAGTGCAATATTATATCCACAAAACACCCTTTGCGTGTGAGTGAGTAGATGGGCGCGAAGCGCCCGGGATGGTCGAAAAGATCGAGTGATCTTCTCCTTCACCCCACGGTTTGTTGTTGTTGGAGATATAGCACACAGAAAATAGTCATGTCTGAACACGGCAAAAGCGGACTCAATGAATTAATGTTATCTTTGGTTGAATTAATTGGATGGATTGTTTGGGGAAGAGCCCACGAGCTTTAATATGGGATGTTTGAATTTGTTTAATCTCAATAAAAAAACCGTACATATACATACAGTATTTGAGATAAAATATATGAATAAGTTTACATGTGAAATTATTATTTACAAGTGATCAAGCACATTACATATATACAAGAAACACAATCAATTCTCGCCATTAACATCGGCATTTATTATCATGTATTCGCCCTATACGATGTGAGGGGTGTCCCTATAATATATGGTTGAGCTGAGCGTGTCATATGGTGCGCTGAAACAGGAGCGGGGCCCGTGTTATAATTTAAAATAGTGTTAGTTTGTTAGTTATTTAAAAAACAACCGCAAGGCAGATAAGAGCGTGTGATTCAATGTGATTCAATGCGCCATCATACTGCGATTCTGCTATTGCCAAATGCGCAGAGACAGTATGTACTCTTTGTGTGAGCTGAGCGTTTGTTTATATACCGGTACAGCACGTAAAGAGTGTACGATAAGCAAAACGCTCAACACCGTGGATTTGTTTTTTTTTGGGAGAGCGATTCATGGTGACCCATTCAACACCGAAATCTTCGTGAGCGGCGAGGATTTAGCGAGTGTTATAACGGCATGTTGCAAACAACATGTCAATTGTGACCAGAGTTCACAGTGGTGTCTTCCCGGTGTTGAGTATTTTGCTTATCACACACTATTTACGTACTGTATAACAGGTAATGTAACATTATGATTGATATAACGAACAACATAATTATGTCATATTTGTAGTAATACCAACCTGAATACTTGTCATATTTTAGTGAGCTTTTTAATTATTTGCAACCTCAATTTGACCAATGTACAGTTGCATGTGTTTCAAAAATTGTATTGTCCATCATTTGTGAATTCGACCAAGCCTTGTTTCTGAAAACAATGAACCTTACCAGCAGTTCATAATATGGAGCCGAGCATTAGGGATGTAAGAACATACCGGTACTTGGTCACAATATATACGAATCGTGATGCATGATCAACGATATACACTGAATAAGTGTTCCCAAATGAACATGATCTGAATTAACAGAACCAACATGTTTGTAATTGGAGATGGAGTTCATGTTTACAGTTAAACTACAATGCAGTTGAATAGTTAGCTAGATGAGTCAGATACACATACTAAACATGTAAACTTGAGAGAACATTGCAGTTGTTGCTCTTATGCCCATTTTAAGAAATTATTTGATTTCCTGCATCGCGAAACACATGACACGATACAATACAATAATTTGTTTGAAAGTGTATCGCGATACATTGAATTCGCGATGAATCGGTACAGCCCTTAGTACATAGCATCGGTCCTTAAAACCACGTGACATACACCCATCATTTTATTTATGGAAATTTGGTTCAAATATCTGCGAGTGCACTCAGAGTAGTTGTTTGTGCCAATGTTCTGTGTCGGTCGAACATAACTTTTGTACTATAACTATTAAATCTATGGCATACTGTGGTATAGGGCAATTCAGTCTACTATAAATTTTGCAATATAACCTTTAAATCTATGGGCGTGTCGATGGAGTAAAATATCAATAAAATTATATGTAATTTTAAACCGAGTGCGCCACTTTAAAAAACCGCTTCACCACACATACATACCAGTAGATATACCGAAGCGGTTTTTAAAGAGGCGTGCTCGGTTTAAATTTATATATTATATATTATTATATATATTAATTTATATTTTACACGTTTAAACGAGCACCCCTTTGCTACCGTGTAGGAAAATATACGGTGTACTGGTTATTAACTATAAAGGGCGCGTATATATAGTCGGCATATAGCCTAAGGGGAAGTGTAAAAGGGGGCAGTGGAGGGCGCTACAGGCCACTGTTGTTTAAGTATTGGTTGAGAGATAATTATAGAATGACCGTTTGGTCTATTTTAGTCCAACTGGTTTTACAGGTCTGAGTGAACCACAAATCGATTTATGATAGCCCGATCAGGCTAAAATTGACCGATCGGTCTTCCGGGCACAGTACTCATTGTTCATGACCACGTGTGTTGCATATTAATTCGAAATAGGTAAGTATACATATAGTAGTGGTTATCCACATAATTATTCATACGCACGATGTAACTGTATGTTTAGAGTCACGTGGTGATTTGCGCTCCAAAATACACCTAACAATAATCGATTTTAACCGATATCAAATAGATCGATTAATACCTCAAATTTCTTTCTATAATCAGTATATTATGTCCCAAAAAGACGCATTCAAGTCATTAAAAGTAACAACTCGAACACAATATTCGGGCCCGAGTACACACTTGTTACGCCATGTGCATTATTACATTTCAAGTTCCGGATTCGGAAACGGTACCATCCGCGGCTGTGTGAACGTATACATGATTGTGTTGAGTTCTCTTACCTCGAAATTATTATAACCTCACGCACTACTCTCTCTGCACTGCAGTCATCAAAATTATGCAGTACCAACACAATTGCATAGGGACGGCAGCTCTAGATGTTACATTAAGGAACTAATTATGCTGAATTATCGTTCTTGGACAAATACAGTGATAGTATTCTAGGGTTAAAAAATCCCCAACAGCTGATTGGTGTATTATCTTCAGAAAATTAAATGCCTAAAATTAAAAAATATGTGTTTCCTGATCAGATCGTGTAGATATTGAAATTGAACTATATTATTTTATTGTTGTGGGAATTTGGTATGAGAAATGATATAGGGGTAGGTGAATTTTTGCTTAAAATAACATCCAAATTGAAGCATTGAAAAAAACGCCACAAAATGTATTTTGGTGACCATTTTTCCCTCCATGGCGGCTTTTTTTTTACCACCAACAGTCATATTTATACCATGATGACTCAAAACATGTCCACATAGTCGATACATACTCGTTTGGTCATTATTGCCCACTAACAATTGTCACTAGATGTGGAGACGAATCATTGCACGCACTTTCAATGCAATTTGTCCGCATTTTAGCGACCACTTTTTATCAGAGGTTACCATGGCAACCGTGGACCCACCCTAGCTTGGCATGATATCCAAATCAACAAAGTATCATGCCATGATGTCATACACAACGTTTGGTGATATTACCATAAAATGCACAATTCACCTATATTTTGTCACGGAGCCGCCCTACTGTATAGGCTATACCACTGGTATAGTCTATATTGGTATTTTAGTAATTCCCCCCAGGGGTCTGTGGGCCGGTTCACAGTGATATTATATGTTCTTTCCCGGATCCCGGTGTGCCCGCGCGGTCCGTATACTATATACATGCTATATATCTTTTTATTTCATAGTTAATATATTATGATAATATACATAATAATAATAATATAATTGCCCTTATGTGGTCTGCGTATGCCTATGGTGTTGGAATTTGTGTACATTTTTTTTATATTTAAAACATAAACTTTGGCTAGACAAAACATTTAGTCAGTGACTCTGATACATATGGCACTTTCAAGCAAACCAACATATTATAATTATGATCGACATAACTAGGCATTGGTAGATTATTATGTAAGAGTTTCCATGATACATGTAATCACATTCGGCCTAATTCTGGTCTCTGGTCTGGACCAGGCTTCGCGTAAACTATAGTCTAGACCAGGCCCAAACCACGGTGATCGCGATGTGTTACCTAGCTTCGGAGCCAGTATCAGGTTTACGTAAACCAAGGTTTGCCTTCTTATTGTCACTCAAGCCTATGTCGGGTCTGTTCATAATTCGAACCATGTGGTAACGTACACGTTCTGGTAACAGAAACATAAGAATTTTTTGGAAGCATTTATCTTTATCTTAACCAAATAGGAATTGTGTTATATTGGTATGATAGATTATAGTTATATATGCACAGGACACAGTTTTATATAATCGATAATTATGTGTGTTATAGGTAATAGTCTACAACTGAGACCTAGTACCCCCCCCCCCCCCGGTCTGAGATTTGTGTATAAACCGAGACTTGAACCTGAGACGAGAATACCGATTCCTGGTTTCGCATGCAGTAACGATACAGATTGGTAATTTGATAGTAAATCATGCGTGTGTTTAGTTGGCTTTATATATACAATGAAGTTTTATTTCGCCCTCCGGGTGTATACTAATGTAGAGATTCTTGGTATCGCTGGGCGCTGGGGGTTTTATTTATAGAAATGGGAATTTTTGGGACGGATTTAAAAGTCGAACTGCGACCCGGAGGCCGAGTCCGGTAAAATGTGTAGTTGGGAATTTCAATTTCAATTGTTATTATTCAGATGCCAAGAAGTGCAAGGCGATTAATTCTAACGGAAATTCGCGCGTTAACCATTAGCGCGCTGCGCGTTATGTGTTTATATTGATCTTTAACCTGCTTTGTTGCATTGTTATTTGAAGATCTTTCGTTTATTTTCACGGGACATAAATGGGAATGCTATCTACTATTATACTGCACGGGAATTTCACGATTGCATAAGAACTTTAGTTCAAACATGAATCCGAGGTGTTTGTTTATTATTATTATTATATATACATTTAAACGCATTCTACAGTAAATAAGTTTCAATAATGCGCTTACATCAATCAATAAAAATAAAAATTTACAAGGTAAGAGATAAAAAGTAGTAAATGAGCATTCAAAAATCATAACGACCATCTGCATGTGACTAAGCAATTACTAAAAAAATAAAAATTTAAAACCAACGACCATAAGCATGCGACTTAAAATTAAAAGAGATTCTATACTAAAATAATTTTTTTGAAAAATTATGAAAAAAGCTTATGGTTAAAAATTAATTAAAAAAGAAAAGAAAAACAGACAACAAGGTTAACCAAAGAAATAGACTATCAACAAAATTAAATGAATCAAAAAAGTCACGGAAAACAGTCACATGTAAGTAAATTGTGAAAGATTAAATGTCACAGTTAAAGGGGTACTGTACACAAAGATAGGCGATTTTTTTATTAACTCCCATTGAAATAACTTTCAAGTTAGATTGTATTCGTGTTATATGAGTTTCGTATAAACCTAATTTAGCGAAGAAAATATTGATCTTGGAAACAAAAATATTACGATTTCAAACTACGCGCCATGTTTTTGACTTTCACCGGAGAAGACGCAGGTCGCAGGAAGAACCGGAAGTTCATTGCTCACAGCTTCGATTGATGCATTCAATCTCTTCCATCGAACAATCTCACTCCCTATAAAATACTTGACGCTTTATGACTCTTGTTTCTTTCTCCTTTTTTTCCGAATCGGTTATAACGGGCCTTCTTTTGCAGGTAACATGTTTTGTTTGCAACTCAATAATGTTCGCGAATGGCCGTCGATAAAAGACACGCAACATATGCGATTTCAAGAACGGTAACTCGTAATGGCATAATTCTCCATTTTATGACTCCAGCCATAAATGAATTTATATTAAATAATTCAATTTTACTTTTACGATAGCCTGTTAACCGGAACGTTTTCAGTGGACATTGTCGACTCAAATTAGTTATTTTATAATATAATATTCATATTAGATCGCTATTGTCACTGGGAATGTATTGAAATTGGGGTACAGTACCCCTTTAAAGTTGAGTAGTAGGTTTAACACCGAAGCAAATTATGAACAGGTGAGTCTTGAGAGCGTTCTTAAATTTTTCGCTTTTCTGAGAGTAAGGAGTAGTTCATTCCACACATTTACTGCTTTCTGTTGTGCACAATCCTCTCCGTACTTTCCTTCTGGCTTCCGAGTGGTGTTTTTCAGGTCAAGACCACATGTGCTTGATCTAGTGACACGCCCACCGATCTTAAGTTGGAATCGGTGTTTAACATGTTATCTTAAGGTTATATCGGTGTTTAACATGTTATTTAATATCGTTTAGTGAACTTTTTCATATTTTTCACAAATATCGGCATGTTATATTCTAAATGAATTGGGATGGTTACTCCTTCGTGCTGTTTGTAAATATTGACTTTTCATTTCTTTGTATGCGGAATACATCGGAGCTATGCATAGAGATGTTATTAAGAAAAGTGACCCCTTCATATTGGTTGTTTAACATACAATGTGGCCTAATTCTAAACATCATTTTTATTTATGTGTACCGAGGATATATCAGAATGCTATATGAATTGAAGAATGTTCAGAAATTACCCCCCACTTCCTGGGACTATGTTTTAATACTCATGGGGGAGGGGGCATATTATAATTAGTCCTCATTGGACCAAATTTTAATTGACTCTCATGGGACTATATTGTATTTCACCCCAGTGGGACCGTAGTTTAGTCAACACCGATGACACCATATTTTAATTTTAATTAACACTCATAATGGGACCATATATTTATTCTTTAATTAAGTCACGTTACCATATTTTAATTGACCTTAATGGGACCATATTTCAATTAACGCCCATGGGTCCATATTTTTATTAACCTCACGGGACGATATTTTAATTAACAATCAAGGTACAATTTTAATTAACCATCATGGGACCATATTTGTTATTAACCCTGATTGGACGATATATTAATTAACCCTCATGGGACCATATTTTATTTAACCGTGATGTGACCATATTTTAATTTACCCTCATTGGACCATATTTCAATTAACCCTCTCTGGGTGTGACCATATTTAATTTACCCTCATGGAACCATACATGTATTATTTTTTTTTAGGTTTAATTTTTTTTAATTTAAATTTGTTTAAGTGTTCAGGCCTGGATATCCCCCTCCCACCCAGCACCTACATGACAAAAAAATCCTCTTATGGTTTTATTGCTTATGTTTGCTTTATATAGTCATGAAACGGCGAGAAATTAACTTCTCCGTGAAAAAGTTGTTTGATTCAGGGTTTGGGGTGGGTTGGGGGGGGGGGGGGGGGTGTCCAGGCCAGCTACATGCACAACAAATCCTCTTATAGTTGTATTGCTTTTTTGCTTTATTTGGTCATGACACTTTGGGGTGGGGGAAGATGTCCAGGCCAGGATATCTCCCCACCCAGCAAAACCTCTTATTGTTTTATATTGCTTATTTTGCTTCATATTGTCATGATACGGCGAGAAATTAACTTCTTCCTAGAAAAAGTTGTTTGACTCAGGGTTTGTGGTGGGGGAGATGCCTATACATTTGGATTCTAGGCATATATTAACATGGATGATGGGGCATAACTGGACTATGATATAGCTGACATAGGTTTTTCCCACACGGGCTACTTATATAGATACCTGGGGTAGTCGTTGAGTTATAACTGGTATAAATTCGACGGTGTAAATCATAGTCGATTATTTTATCTGGGGTCTACAATTGTTATAAACGTTGTTTTCTGAAATTATTTTTTCCTAGAATCAAATGAAAATTATGACTTAGTCGCCACACCCGAGAGTGTTGTGAAAAATATATAAATTTACGAACCCGTTGGATATAATTTTGCGTCGACATGCACTGTAATTGATGTCCATGCATGAGAAGAAATTGAGATAAGAAACCGCTCGAACGGTTCAAGGATAAAAACATTAATTCAGCTGAAGTGATTTGCATATACACTCGTGAGTCGTATCGTATCTTGACAATGTATACCATTTATTACCATTACAACGCTATGATACATACATGTATTAATTGATCAATCATGATCACATGTAAGAGGTTATATCCTTATAGTGTGCCTATGAGAAACTTGTTGCGGCTTGTCAACTCAAAAACAAGTATGCCAATTCGTTTTACTTTTACATATTAACATTTGAGTGATAAATGTGATAGTCTTAAAATGAGATGCCCGATTCGTATGATTCAGATTGGTAGCAATTAGTATTACTCGTTATTGAAAAGCTCGCTTGGAATAACAGTATAGTATAATGAGAATATGAGTGCAATATTATATCCACAAAACACTCTTTGCGTGTGAGTGAGTAGATGGGCGCGAAGCGCCCGGGATGGTCGAAAAGATCGAGTGATCTTCTCCTTCACCCCACGGTTTGTTGTTGTTGGAGATATAGCACACAGAAAATAGTCATGTCTGAACACGGCAAAAGCGGACTCAATGAATTAATGTTATCTTTGGTTGAATTAATTGGATGGATTGTTTGGGGAAGAGCCCACGAGCTTTAATATGGGATGTGAGGGGTGTCCCTATAATATATGGTTGAGCTGAGCGTGTCATATGGTGCGCTGAAACAGGAGCGGGGCCCGTGTTATAATTTAAAATAGTGTTAGTTTGTTAGTTATTTAAAAAACAACCGCAAGGCAGATAAGAGCGTGTGATTCAATGTGATTCAATGCGCCATCATACTGCGATTCTGCTATTGCCAAATGCGCAGAGACAGTATGTACTCTTTGTGTGAGCTGAGCGTTTGTTTATATACCGGTACAGCACGTAAAGAGTGTACGATAAGCAAAACGCTCAACACCGTGGATTTGTTTTTTTTTGGGAGAGCGATTCATGGTGACCCATTCAACACCGAAATCTTCGTGAGCGGCGAGGATTTAGCGAGTGTTATAACGGCATGTTGCAAACAACATGTCAATTGTGACCAGAGTTCACAGTGGTGTCTTCCCGGTGTTGAGTATTTTGCTTATCACACACTATTTACGTACTGTATAACAGGTAATGTAACATTATGATTGATATAACGAACAACATAATTATGTCATATTTGTAGTAATACCAACCTGAATACTTGTCATATTTTAGTGAGCTTTTTAATTATTTGCAACCTCAATTTGACCAATGTACAGTTGCATGTGTTTCAAAAATTGTATTGTCCATCATTTGTGAATTCGACCAAGCCTTGTTTCTGAAAACAATGAACCTTACCAGCAGTTCATAATATGGAGCCGAGCATTAGGGATGTAAGAACATACCGGTACTTGGTCACAATATATACGAATCGTGATGCATGATCAACGATACATACACTGAATAAGTGTTCCCAAATGAACATGATCTGAATTAACAGAACCAACATGTTTGTAATTGGAGATGGAGTTCACGTTTACAGTTAAACTACAATGCAGTTGAATAGTTAGCTAGATGAGTCAGATACACATACTAAACATGTAAACTTGAGAGAACATTGCAGTTGTTGCTCTTATGCCCATTTTAAGAAATTATTTGATTTCCTGCATCGCGAAACACATGACACGATACAATACAATAATTTGTTTGAAAGTGTATCGCGATACATTGAATTCGCGATGAATCGGTACAGCCCTTAGTACATAGCATCGGTCCTTAAAACCACGTGACATACACCCATCATTTTATTTATGGAAATTTGGTTCAAATATCTGCGAGTGCACTCAGAGTAGTTGTTTGTGCCAATGTTCTGTGTCGGTCGAACATAACTTTTGTACTATAACTATTAAATCTATGGCATACTGTGGTATAGGGCAATTCAGTCTACTATAAATTTTGCAATATAACCTTTAAATCTATGGGCGTGTCGATGGAGTAAAATATCAATAAAATTATATGTAATTTTAAACCGAGTGCGCCACTTTAAAAAACCGCTTCACCACACATACATACCAGTAGATATACCGAAGCGGTTTTTAAAGAGGCGTGCTCGGTTTAAATTTATATATTATATATTATTATATATATTAATTTATATTTTACACGTTTAAACGAGCACCCCTTTGCTACCGTGTAGGAAAATATACGGTGTACTGGTTATTAACTATAAAGGGCGCGTATATATAGTCGGCATATAGCCTAAGGGGAAGTGTAAAAGGGGGCAGTGGAGGGCGCTACAGGCCACTGTTGTTTAAGTATTGGTTGAGAGATAATTATAGAATGACCGTTTGGTCTATTTTAGTCCAACTGGTTTTACAGGTCTGAGTGAACCACAAATCGATTTATGATAGCCCGATCAGGCTAAAATTGACCGATCGGTCTTCCGGGCACAGTACTCATTGTTCATGACCACGTGTGTTGCATATTAATTCGAAATAGGTAAGTATACATATAGTAGTGGTTATCCACATAATTATTCATACGCACGATGTAACTGTATGTTTAGAGTCACGTGGTGATTTGCGCTCCAAAATACACCTAACAATAATCGATTTTAACCGATATCAAATAGATCGATTAATACCTCAAATTTCTTTCTATAATCAGTATATTATGTCCCAAAAAGACGCATTCAAGTCATTAAAAGTAACAACTCGAACACAATATTCGGGCCCGAGTACACACTTGTTACGCCATGTGCATTATTACATTTCAAGTTCCGGATTCGGAAACGGTACCATCCGCGGCTGTGTGAACGTATACATGATTGTGTTGAGTTCTCTTACCTCGAAATTATTATAACCTCACGCACTACTCTCTCTGCACTGCAGTCATCAAAATTATGCAGTACCAACACAATTGCATAGGGACGGCAGCTCTAGATGTTACATTAAGGAACTAATTATGCTGAATTATCGTTCTTGGACAAATACAGTGATAGTATTCTAGGGTTAAAAAATCCCCAACAGCTGATTGGTGTATTATCTTCAGAAAATTAAATGCCTAAAATTAAAAAATATGTGTTTCCTGATCAGATCGTGTAGATATTGAAATTGAACTATATTATTTTATTGTTGTGGGAATTTGGTATGAGAAATGATATAGGGGTAGGTGAATTTTTGCTTAAAATAACATCCAAATTGAAGCATTGAAAAAAACGCCACAAAATGTATTTTGGTGACCATTTTTCCCTCCATGGCGGCTTTTTTTTTACCACCAACAGTCATATTTATACCATGATGACTCAAAACATGTCCACATAGTCGATACATACTCGTTTGGTCATTATTGCCCACTAACAATTGTCACTAGATGTGGAGACGAATCATTGCACGCACTTTCAATGCAATTTGTCCGCATTTTAGCGACCACTTTTTATCAGAGGTTACCATGGCAACCGTGGACCCACCCTAGCTTGGCATGATATCCAAATCAACAAAGTATCATGCCATGATGTCATACACAACGTTTGGTGATATTACCATAAAATGCACAATTCACCTATATTTTGTCACGGAGCCGCCCTACTGTATAGGCTATACCACTGGTATAGTCTATATTGGTATTTTAGTAATTCCCCCCAGGGGTCTGTGGGCCGGTTCACAGTGATATTATATGTTCTTTCCCGGATCCCGGTGTGCCCGCGCGGTCCGTATACTATATACATGCTATATATCTTTTTATTTCATAGTTAATATATTATGATAATATACATAATAATAATAATATAATAACACATATTATGTATTATTATCTTGCCGATATATATACGGGGTACATATACAATACATTTTACAATCAAATTATAACATAATAATATAGAAAGGCAAGTAAATAACAATAATAATAGCTGACATAAGCATTTATAAAAAAAAAACTGAGAATAAATCATTCACTATTATCCTCGATGTGAAAATGTTCGGACTAATTGTCTCAACATGATTATTGTCTACAGTGCGATTGGGTGATTTGAATCGCAAATGATGTTCAACTCTATGTAAATGTATATATAGTCCGGTCTTGGTGGTTTACAGTTTGTAGCGGACACCCCGCCAATCTTGCAACCAATGGCCACGTCACTGCTATAGCTTACCAGTTGGTTATATATTACTACCATTTCTGAAACACCCCTCCGTGCTAGCAAGGTGTTATTCAGTTAAATGTGTTTATACTAATATATACATGAACTAGATCCCATCCACATTTCGGACCAACTGCGGATCACAACGTAGGTCTTAACTTTAAGATTATCTTATGACACCTCACACCAGTCTTAAAGTTAAGACCAAAGTTAAGACCATCTTAGGTTAAGACTTTGTTCGTGAAACGCACTTATGACTGGAGTTTGAACTTATGACCATCTTAAGTCCCAACTATGTCATAAGTTGCCTTCATGAAACGGGGCCCTGTATGTGCTTTGCGTGAAGAATCACCTTAGTGTCTGCTTCTTCTTGATTGCTGATCAAATCTTCAATTCCAAATATATCGTTTGTTGCTTCGGCATTAAGAGGTACACCTGAGCAAACTATACATATAGCAACGATTTGTTTAATTCTTGACTGAAAGGGTTTAAATATTCGTCAGTCAACACTCTCATAGCTTTTGATACATTGGATTCCGAAGATAGAATTTGTGATGGACGAATTTGTCTGTAGACATTCTCAGAAGAGTTGACTTGGGCAAATATTTTTAAATCTTCGGTGTTCTTCGCTTGATGTGAATGATTCATGGTCCATTTGAATAACGCATTATCATTCGGATTCAACAGTTTTACACCACCGGCGACATTGGCGTCTCTGTTAATTGTTTGTTCGCCTCGCTGGTCAATAGCTGTGCATAACGGATATTTATCCTGACCTTGAACAGATAGTCCACAAGTTTGTAACAGTTCCATATTACCAGGATATAGAACATCTATATTGTCAAGAGTCATCGCATAGAATGTGCCATTTATAGTATAGTTTGCTCAACGTCGAAGCAACAAACGAAATATTTGAAATTCTTCAAAAAGGAATATCAGCTCATAAACTTTTTGTTGAAAAACGTTTGCAGTATTCAGATGTTCCATTTCAGAACCCAATCAAACGAAATTCTGAAAAAGTGTTTTCGAAAGCCGTCAAAAGCAAACATTTAACAATTAAAGGAAAATCAACCATTGTTGAGTCAAATAGAGACATTCTTGGGAGTATCCTCTATCTCCAGTTCCTCTGAGCCTTGCGTTTCCAGACGGTAGTATTCGGTCAACTCCAAAAAATGTTCTTATGGATATCATTCAGAAAAATATTTCTTCTAATTCCTCACTTCCACAACGATCAGCCGTGTCAGCATACATTGTTGACCTGATAGCACTCATCAGAGTTCAGGTAGCAGTTCCAGAAACATATGAGGAATTTGTTATTAAAGTAATATCTTCTCTTCCAAAGTATTATAAAAGAGTTGATCTAGTTTGTGATTCTTACAAGAATGTTAGTTTGAAAGCTGGAGAGCGTTTGAGGCGTGGTTCATCTAATCAAATCTTCGTTAAATCAGAATACTCAAAACTTCCACGAGACTTTTCGGATTTTCTAAAATGCGATAAAAACAAAACCAGATTAATAGAAATGTTTGAAAATGTTCTATTGAAGAGAACAAATGATATTCTTGCTATTCTAAGTTCGAAAGTGATAGTTTTCTCAACTTTCAATAGTTGTTTACATCTTACTGCTGAGGAAACAACAACTGTGCCAGATTTGATCAGCAATCAAGAAGAAGCAGCCACTAAGGTGATTCTTCACGCAAAGCACATACTGGATACGACCGAAGATTCAGTTATTATAAGGTCGCCCTCTGGTGATACAGACATAGCCGTTATTGCCATTTCAATATTTCGCCATACCGCGTATGCTCGAAGGGTTTTTCTGGATTCGAATAAGGGTGTGTATAGATGTGTCATCAATCTATCGGATGATGATCTAAGTGAGATTCAGAAAGAAGCCCTAATTGGCCTTCATGCATTGTCAGGAAATGACTACAATTCAGCATTTGTCAGAAAGGGAAAAAGGCTATGCTGGAAAGCTATGAAGAAAGAAAGGCATTTAAACATGCTTGCTCAATTGGGTAATTCGTGCAAAATGAGTGATGAACTGTTCTGTTCAATTGAGGAATATGTATGTGAAGTATACAACAGGAAAGAGAATGATGTAAACCAAGCTCGCTATAGTATCTACGAGAACAAACTCAGATCAAATTGAATTGTTGACATGTCGTTATTAACCCCTTGTCGTGAATCCTTATTTCTCCATGTTTTGCGTTCAAATACATTGCAAGACTTTGGAAACTCTCAACAATGAGAATGGTGGAAGATGTTATTTGTTTCATAGAACATGGGTGGACAAAAGATGTTTTGCCCCAGTGGTAAGATCTTTCCAGATGATATTGATGAGATTCTTGTGGACTATGAAGGAGCCGACTTTACTGAAAGTGAAGATGAGAGTGATGTAGACTGTTAAAATAATGACTAGTAAGCATCTGACTGTTCAAACTTATAGGAAACTATTATTATTCCAAATATGTAATTTTGTTTCCAAAAATATATTTTTAGGGATAGGGGTAACAATATCATGAATATAAGGAAATATATAAAATAAATGGTAATCATTTCTCATTAGATAGTAGCACAAATGATGTGAGCTGTTTTTAAAGCTCATTTGGTCGTGATTTAAAGAACGATTTTTAAGTTATGACCATTTTTTGCTGGACGAAAAATTTAATTTCGTCAAATATAGGCCAAAAAATTACAAATTCGAATTGTTTTCAAAATACGTCTATCCTTTTGTGATATTTCTTTTTGCCCATGATAAGTAGACTAATTGAGGTCAGTTAAGTGGATGTTTCTTTCATTTATCACAATTTTAACTATCATAGATTGAGCCACAACCCGGTCTACAGGAGGGAACACAGAATAAAACAATGGTTGTGCATCCAAGATGTTAATAAAGTTATGAGCTGTGTTAGTGGTTGTCCCTATTTTTGCCGAGATAAAAAATGAAAGTGTCAATGACATGCAGCTCAACTTGGGGAAGGAGTTTATTTTTTGCTGAGCAATGAATAGAATGATAAAGAAGAAGGAAAGCCAAAATGTAACAGTAAAGGTCTTGTATTGTGTAGATGAAATTATTTTCATTTGAAACATTTTACCAATAAATGTGGGCTGCAGGGTGTGTGGATGGATTCAAATTTGAAATCCGAGATGGCTGCTGGCAGCCATGTTTTATAACACATTTTGATAATAATAGATGGCTCCATTCTAGAGGACATCCCCGAAGATCCATATAAAGTTTGGTGACGATTGGATGAGGGATGTGGCCTCTAGGCTGTGCCGAAGGATTTTAGTCAGGCAAAGAGTAAAATCTGAATTGGCTGCTGGTGGCCATGTATTTTAACAAATTTCGGAAAGAATTGATGGCTCCCATCGAGAGTTCACCCCGAAGATCCATATGAAGTTTAGTGATGATCGGATGAGGGAAGTGGCTTTTATGGTGTGCTGAAGGATTTAGTTATTCAAAGAGTAAAATCCAAGATGGCTACCAGCGGTCATGTTTTACATCGAAAATAGCTAAAATTTGATAGCTCCTATCTAGAGGTGATCCTAAACATGCCTGTAAATTTTCAATTGATGTGGCCTGTAGTGTGAGCCAAAGGAAATTATTGACGGATGGACGACGGGACACCAACCCATGGCAATAGCTCAAACTTTACAAAGCAAAGTTGAGCTAAAAATGTTGCTTATTATCGTGAGGTGATAGCTGTTGAATATCTATTGTATTCAAACCTTTTATGATGTTGTTAATGGCCATGTTTTTCAATAAAGTACGCAAATATTTTATGGCTTCTATCTAGTGGTCAACCAAAAGATCCATATGCAGTTTGGTGACGAAGCGGCCATGTTTTTCATAAAAAATCAATGAAATTCGATAGCTCCTATCTAGAGGTGATCCAAAACATGCCTGTAAATTTTCAAAACAATTTTGCAATAAATACGGGCTGCAGGGTGTGGCAATGAATTCAATTTAAAATCCAAGATGGCTGCTGTCGGCTATGTTTTTTCGGGAAAAATAATTGGTGGCTCCCATCTAAAGTGACTCCGAAGATCCATGTAAAGATTGTTGAAGATTGGATGAGGGATGGTCTGTAGTGTGTGCCAAAGGATTTAGTCATGCAAAGAGTAATATTCCAAGATGGCAGCTGGCAGCCATGTTTTTCATCGAATATCATCCAAATTTATAGCTCCTATCTAGAGGTGATACAAAAAAGGCCTGAAAATTTTCAAAACAATTCTCCAATAATTGCGGGCTGCGCAGGGTGCAGCGATGGATTCAAATTTGAAATCCACGATGGCTGCTGGTGGCCATGTTTTTAAACAAATTTCGGAAAAACTTGATGGCTTCCATCTAGAAATCACCCCGAGGATCCATATGCAGTTTGGTGACGATTGGGTGAGAGATGTGACCTGTAGGCTGTGCTAACGGAAATTGTTGACAGATCACAAATGCACGCATGGATGACACATTAAAAGTTGTCGTCAAAGTCTGATTTGGGAAACGTTGTAGTTGGGGATTTCAATTTTGTTTATTGTCATTAATATATGTCCACAAAAAAATGTTGCTTTTTGGTCTGTGATAAGCTATGCCAATTACAAATAAATAATTTTTTTTAATAATTTGAAAGTCTTATATTTCAACTTTTATATGAAACCCACAAAAAGTTTTAGACTGAACAAGCAGTCAGGCGCCGATTCAGAATGTAGGTTTCAGAATGAAAAATGTCGATACAAGTTGAAATATAAGACTTTCAAATTATCTGTTTAATTTATTTTATTTTAATTGGCATTTAGCTAATCGCAAACCAAAAATCAACATTTTTTGGAATATATTATCGACAATTATAAACAAAATTGAAATCTCCAACTACAACATTTTCCCGACTCGGACAAATTGAAGTAAATACTGTGAGAATTAATACATCACAAAAGTTAACACAAACATTTGTATCAGTCTATCCTCTCACAATAATATGAATCGTACGTGACATGTAGTGGAGCAACCACACATGATGTGCCTCAAATTTGCCTTTTTTCGCCGACATAACGCTAAGAATAATTTATGTAACATCATGCAGTGGTCACGACGGAGACGACATGCCAAATTGACAAGACGTTTCGTGGATTGTAAAATCTTGTCTGGATTATCGTCATGACTTCTTTATTTTTCGTTTTCATTAAGCTGACCAACGAAATTGGTCTGAATGAAATTAATAGACTTAAATCACATGTGAATTCTTCGTAAATTGTGAAGTAGTTACTTTCATTTTTATCGCGATGCTATATTTCCAATTCAGCGTTTTTTGCAATCTCCACACGGTCGCTAACCGGAAGTCATGTGACAATTTCTCCAAAATCTATACCCGCGTTCTTGAAAAATCACTGATGGATATAGAAAAAATTAAATGACGTTATTCACATGCCTTAGGTACAAGCACCCTTGGTGGTTACTATAATAAAGCAGTCACCCCTCACTGTACTGTGAACTTGTGGCAACAAGCCATATTTCCGACTAAATCCTGAAAAGTTACCCATAATTCTGCTGTGGTTATGGAGTCGATTAATTAGGGCATTACTGTAGATGTGTATAAGTATCTGCCTTTCACAGTTATACTTGTGACGTAATTCCCTGTTAAACATCTTCATTTCGCTTTTCAAACTCCCGAAAGAATCTCTCTATACACAGATATGCCTAGCCAATGCAAAAGCTCACAATGCGCTTAACGGCGGTTGAGCTAAAAATGGAATGACTCAGATAATTTATATCGAACTTAACCCATAATGGTGCTTAACCTGTACAGTAATGCTCTAAATAATCGACTCCTTAACCACAGCAGAATTATTGGTAATTTTTCAGGATTTAGTCGGAAATATGGCTTGTTGCCATTCATCGGAAAGCTCTCGCCAAGAGCTTTCCTATGAATGGCAACAAGTCATATTTCCAACTAAATCCTGAAAAATTACCCATAATCCTGCTGTGGTTAAGGAGTCGATTATTTAGAGCATTACTGTACTCACAAGTGATTGATCCACATTCCATATCTGAAAGCAATTAAAATTAGAACTTGATCAGGACTTTCCCCATTTGAAAAACACATACAAAGTTTCGTATAATTCTATCAAATATTTTTTCAATTCATCATCTGGACATCAAATGTTCAGACAGACAGCTCTAGATTTTCTTCCCATTGTCGACAGATGGAATACTTATATGACCGTTGACTAAACAAAATTTAACCAGCACAACGAAACAATCTCAAATTTATCAAAAAATATAAGAAACACATATTTTCAGCACTATATCGACAAATTTGTTCAGAAATACAGTAATGCCCTAATTAATCGACTTCTTTAACCACAGCAGAATTATGGGTAACTTTTCAGGATTTAGTTGGAAATATGGCTTGTTGCCATTCATCGGAAAGCTCTCCTCGAGAGCTTTCCGATGAATGGCAACAAGCCATATTTCCGACTAAATCCTGAAAAGTTACTCATAATTCTGCTGTGGTTAAAGGAGTCGATTAATTAGGGCATCCACGTAGGTATGTTTTGAGATGTATACATACTTTTAGTGTTTGAGGGAGCCATGTCTATTGATGTGTACTTACCCAAATGAATAAACAAGACAAGGTGCTTTTATTTTATACGGCTCATCTTGACAGATCTTCCAGTTACCCACATTTGTGATAGCTTTACACTGCATACTTGTCGTGGCTGGATGGTCGATGTCCCTAAAAATTACGACAATCAACTTAAAAGAAATCAAGTCATTAAAAGTGGTTTCATGCGAAATAACACGAAGTCTCTAAAACAACTATCAACAAGTACATTTAAAAACAAAACTCTTACCATCATTATATCAACAAGTACATGTAAAAACAAAACTCTTACCGTGATTATATCAACAAGTACATGTAAAAACAAAACTCTTACCATCATTATATCAACAAGTACATGTAAAAACAAAACTCTTACCATCATTATATCAACAAGTACATGTAAAAACAAAACTCTTACCGTGATTATATCAACAAGTACACGTAAAAACAAAACTCTTACCATCATTATATCAACAAGTACACGTAAAAACAAAACTCTTACCATCATTATATCAACAAGTACACGTAAAAACAAAACTCTTACCATCATTATATCAACAAGTACACGTAAAAACAAAACTCTTACCATCATTATATCAACAAGTACACGTAAAAACAAAACTCTTACCATCATTATATCAACAAGTACACGTAAAAACAAAACTCTTACCATCATTATATCAACAAGTACATGTAAAAACAAAACTCTTACCATCATTATATCAACAAGTACATGTAAAAACAAAACTCTTACCATCATTATATCAACAAGTACATGTAAAAACAAAACTCTTACCATCATTATATCAACAAGTACATGTAAAAACAAAACTCTTACCGTGATTATATCAACAAGTACACGTAAAAACAAAACTCTTACCATCATTATATCAACAAGTACACGTAAAAACAAAACTCTTACCATCATTATATCAACAAGTACACGTAAAAACAAAACTCTTACCATCATTATATCAACAAGTACACGTAAAAACAAAACTCTTACCATCATTATATCAACAAGTACACGTAAAAACAAAACTCTTACCATCATTATATCAACAAGTACACGTAAAAACAAAACTCTTACCATCATTATATCAACAAGTACACGTAAAAACAAAACTCTTACCATCATTATATCAACAAGTACATGTAAAAACAAAACTCTTACCGTGATTATGTCAACAAAAATCAATAATTGTGTAGGAATTCAGTTCAAATATTTTAGGCTGAACATGATTTTCAGAATATTTTCCAATGTATTAAAGTGATGTTAAAAACTCCGGTAGGGTTATCAAATATAAATGGAGAATAATCTTGTTCAAAGTAGTATTATATCCAAATTGACAATACATACCGTCATTCTGATATATTAATTAAATGCAGTGACTCTCGGTAGCGAAATTGTTTTCGTTAGTTTATTGCCGATAGATGCGTCCCGAATCGAGTAGTAAATATTTACAATTGAGCATAGTTCAGACGAAGTTTTATATGGAATCGTATAGTCGATTTGCTTCAAATTTTTGGCAATGTTAGTAGAATGCTAAATTGCTCCAGCTGGCATAGCGCCTGGATACCAACTGATCAGTTTCACGCACCCGAACAAGTACATAATATGTCTTTAACTTTTTCAAATATTTACCGTCAAATTTTGATTAAACTTTGGTATCTTATTGGAATGTTATTGGTAATTCCACTGTAACAACAATGTTGTCACAGCAACGGTTTTGACATGCAAAATCTCATTATTAGAGAGCTATTAATAATGAAATTAGATCAAGCAGGTATAATGATGTATATCTGACCTTCTAGTTTACATAAAAAGTTTTTCACACATTTTAATTATTATTGTTTGATCATCCTGACTGGAAATAAAAACAATATTTTTATGAGAGAAGCTTTAAAGACATATTATGGACTTGTCCGCATGCGTGAAATTGATAAGTTAATACTCAGGCGCTATGCAAACATGGGGAATGTAGCATTCTACTAACATCGCCGAAAAGTTCAAAGAAATCGACCATACCACTCCATGGAAAACATTTCAATGAATTACGCCCAACTGTAAATATTTACATCACGATTCGGGATGCAACTATCGGGGATAATCTAACACAATTGATTTTGCCACCGAGAGTCATGGTATTTAATTAATATATCTGAATGACGGTGTGTATCGTCAATTTGGATAAATATTCATAACAAATAACAACTTTGAGCACGATTATTCTCAATTTACATTTGATCATCCTGCCAGAGTGTTTCACATCACTTTAATGAAATCAACTGTGAGTTAGCACATGCTCTAGGGCAATAAAATATTTTGACTATTGGGGTTTATTGAGGGTGGGTAGGGCCAGGGGAAAGAAAGCATATTTCTAATATGTCCTCAGGTAAAGATGGGGTCGCTGCAAAAAACAAGTACATTGTATATTCCAGGGTACAAAATAATAATTATTAGTTGAAGCTTTTGTCACCAGAGTACAATTCAAACTGCTTACCTCAGAATGCCGAATTATTAATTTGGACCATAAGACACTTACCATTCAAGCAGAGCTATAGTTTGCCAGGGATGTCGTAGTCTTGTGAATATTGTTTCTGAATCTGAAAATATTACAGTTAGTTGCAAGTATTTGTTCCAATACACAATTAACCCTTTCTTTACTAAATGGATTCTCCCACACAGTTATAAAAGTATCTATAATGGGAATGGTCCATACAAACATTGATTTGGAAGGAAGTTCAGGTAATAAAAGCAGACGACAGGTTGTTGAACTTTTTATCTGAATATTTCCCAAGGGAAGAACATGTCAATGACTAAAGTAATGCCCTAAATAATCAACTCCTTAACCACAGCAGAATTATGGGTAACTTTTCAGGATTTAGTCGGAAATATGGCTTGTTGCCATTCATTGGAAAGTTCTCAGTGACTTCGGGAATTCAAATTTGAACTAGGAATCACCATATATGGAAGTTGTAAACCACACTCACTCATCGTCCAAACTGCCATGAAAACCCGTTATTATAGGACTTTTTCGGCAAATATATGCTATCGTGCTTGGTACAGTAATGCTCTAAGTAATCGACTTCTTAACCACAGCAGAATTATGGGTAACTTTTCAGAATTTAGTCGGAAATATGGCTTGTTGCCATTCATCAGAAAGCTCTCCCCCGAGAGCTTTCCGATGAATGGCAACAAGCCATATTTCTGAAAAGTTACCCATAATTATGCTGTGGTTAAGAAGTCGATTACTAGAGCATTACTGTATATTGTTGTGAGTATATATTGGTAGTAAACTAATTTGGATAACTAAATTGGCTTTTGGTGAAATTCTGTTGTTGGTGTACCTGTATGATACGGGGACAATCAAATCAGATTATGTACCTTTAACCCTTTACTCAACAAACCGGCCAAAAACGCCCAAATAAAGCTTGAACAGCCTAAAATATATTTTTTTTCTCATAATATTTTCTACATTCTTTGACAATTTGATCATTTTTAATATGTGTTAAGCCAATGCATTCTCTTATATATGCGAGGCGACCTATATAAGAGAATGCATTGGCACAAGGCCGTTCTGTTGGGTAAAGGGTTAACTAGAACATAAAGATACCCCTGATGGTGAAGATATGGTATTTATCAATTAAAATCGTGGTGATTGAAAATGGTGCTGGGCATCGAACGCTCTCACATCATCACATGTTTCAAAATATCTAGATTGAACTCGCCGTTTTTGCAGCCTTAAAAAAATAAATAACGCTGTGGCAATTTACTTGGTGATTACAGTTAAAATATATTACCGTGGTGAGATTACTAGCAGATACCTATAGGGCTGCAATGTAGACCCCGAAGCCACGACAAATTGTTTTCGCGGCTGGCACAACCAATTTCGTGGGCTGGTTAGCTAGCTAAGCCGGCTCAGTCGCGACGTTCGTGGCTGACGAAATATGGCGGCTCAGCCGGCTGAAACGTTATCAATCAGCGTATTTTCGTTTACGAAATTTTCCTAATCCCCGGTTATAGATCCCATTTGTTTTAGCGTTTGTGGTGAACCCATAGAATCCCAGACCACTGTACTCTTTTTTGGTGTTGGGCTTTTCCAATATGGCAAAAATACACGAAGGACTGGCATGGGTGTACAATGTAGTTTCCCATGTAATCGGATAAGTTACATTGGCAGTTTTGTTGACTCCAGACTGCTATATCACCAACTGGCATCTGGCGATATATATGCATGCATCATTGAATGATGAATCTGATAGTATAGGCCCTAATGATATAATATTTCAAACTATTTTCTATTCTCTTCTACAGGTTATATTGACAAATTCAAACGATGTCTGAGACTGAGACGAGTCGAAATAAATAATTTATACTTTAACTCTTTCAATACTGAATGGATTCTCCCATTCAGTTATATGAAAGCATTCATTGGAATAGTCTATTCCACATTGAGAGGCCCGGGTGTTCTGATAATATAACAACCATGCCGAGTCCTTGCGAATATATATACCAATAAGGGCTCAGCCATTTGCTAATTCCGGAGGCCGATATTTTTTCATGTGGCTGGCGGCGGCTTGTGGCCAATATGGCTGGTGGTGCTACTTCTAAGTCAACAAGGATGATGACTCTGGCAAAATTGAGCTCGAAATTCGAATTTGACCTGATTTGACCTGTATTTTCATGTGGGTAATCTGCATACAAAATTTTAAAACAATCAGAAAATTACAACTAAAGTTATACCCGGGAACCAAAATAATGGGGAAATTCTAAGTCGACCATAATTAACTCTGGCAAAAATGGGCGAACCGAACCCAAATTCGAACTTGACCTGTATTTTAATATGAGCATAGCCGTATATGGGCCAGGGGGCTGGGTGGGCTGCAGCCCCCCCCCAAATGTTTTGAAAGCTCAAATTTCGGGCAATTTTCGGGCAAATTGGACATATTTTCGGTAAAATTCAGGCAAATTGAATTCAAGGGTAAATTATGGCAAATTACAGTATTTTTCACAGTTCTGCCCAAATTATACATAATTATGGTTAATTTGTATCTATTTTGTTATATTTATGTGTATATACAAAGTACAGTACTAAGTAATCGACTCCATAACCACAGCAGAATTATGGGTAACTTTTCCGGATTTAGTCGGAAATATGGCTTGTTGCAATTTCATCGGAAAGCCCTTGGGGAGAGCTTTCCGATGAATGTCAACAGGCCATATTTCCGACTAAATCCGGAAAAGTTACCCATAATTCTGCTGTGTTTAAGAATTCGATTACTTAGGGCATTAATGTATATTCTGCAAAAACTGTTACAACCATGAAATTATCATGTAAAACAATTCGGGCAAAAGGTCTCGCCCCCCCCTAAAAAGTCGGACACCTGTATGGCTATGTGCTGAGTGCACAGACCGCAAGACAATTGAGACACAATTAGGAATTAGAGATAAGAGATGAACATAACTTTATATAAACGAACTTAAATAGGCCTATATTTATTTCAAGGAAGCTGCATTTGTGCACATTTTTTCCCCAAACATTCTGTTCACATTCTGTGGAAATTACCTTATTTTACCATGAGAACACTGAAGAAGAGGATGGCCCATATCAATGACTGACGATGTAGGGACCTCGTATCGATGACCAAATCGCCATCGTGTGTAACAGAAACATTGACGCATCGATGTATCGTTACCGGGGGCCCTACCGAAGTCTCTTGAATACTTATATCTTCCCAACAGTGATATTTATATGGGGGCGGGATTCATAGTGAGCCAAAATTTGATGCATTGAAATACCTCATTTAGGGCGCGTACACATGAAGCTGCAAGAAAATATCTGCAAGAAAATATCAGGCACAATTGTACTCTGATATTTTCTTGCTGCAAAGATTACGCCCATGAGAAAGCGGCGGGCTATATGGCGTTGATTGAGCTCAATGTGACTAGTGTTAGTCGTGTTTGTTGAAGTGAATTACTGCGGACAAACAACCTATAGTCCGTATCGAATATTCTTAGAGTTATAAAGTGTTATGGAAAATGTTAAATGCCACCTATTTTAACGAGAAAGGAACGCGCCCTCGTCGTTGGAGTAGGGATGTGTGTTCTTCATGAACACACGAAACGACATCTAAACAGACGTTGGTGTGTTCGGCCCTGGGCCACATCCCACATGCGAGAAGAGCGAGGAGCCGCCAATAATTTCTTATTCGAAACGTACATAATTAAAGTAAAACAACTAAGTCAAGGCATGTGAGGTACCAAATTATAATGCATCCCCATACACGCAGGGACGTGGCTAGAGGGTTTACGTTGGGGGCTGTCCACATTGGGAAGTTCCAACTGCACCCCCCTTGAACCAGAATCAGACCAAACACAATTTTTCCATAATTCCATTTGCACCCCCTTGCACCTCAGTGCTCTTAGGTCTAATATTAGACCATGGTTCGGCCCACGGTGTGCGAAAATTGTGTAATCTTAACAAGAAAATCGCAAAATCCTTCCATCTAGACTATCCTCAAGCATTCCTAGAGTTGGAAATTTCAAACCTGACACCCCAGTTAGGTTAGAAAATTTACAACTGATGACAATTCCAATGACAATGTTGACCAAATGTATGACAATATTGTTTTCTTAAATTAACTAGCAGTTTTTTACTTTTGACTGGCCATGGGGGAGGGACCAGGACACAAGCTTTCCAAGTGTTGGAAATTTCCAACCTGTCACCGCCCTGCATGAGGTTGGAAAGTTTCCAACTGATAACCATTTCAGACCATAATTTTGTACCAAAAATAGGAAAATATGCAAATATTGGTCCAAAAAAGAATATTTTTGAAAATCAAACTATACAAGAACATTTTCAACCTATTGTTGGTGTGAACTTTCCAACTAATGTTTTGGCAGGTATGAAATTTCCAACTGATGAGAATGTTGACCAAAGTTGGGGGGTGAGACACCCCAACCCCCCCTATCGTCACGTCTATGCACATACGTATATACATGTATATATATAATACATCAGCGGTTCTGACAACCAATAAAAAATGGAATTACGTAGTATGTTGAAACAGACGATACTATTGATGGATCATAACTCGAGCGCTTGAATTGTTACGACCATATCCCTGCGATATTAGTTAACGGATAACGATGGCCACCAATCAAGGTGAACACATGTCACCAATTGGCGATAAAATATCAGCACGCTGCCTTCGTCGGATATTTTCCGGTATTATTTATTTCATTGGTCAAGTAAGTCACATGGGGCATACCTGATATTTTCTTGCTGGCCATGTGTACGCGCCCTTATGCTATCTGTTTTGGTTGAGTTATTTATATAAGTGGGAAAAAAGACAATGAATTAACTAGCTTTAATGTGAGACATCTGATCATAATTTTCGAGCAAATTATAAGGTGGGTTCCCTTCCCAGCACTGCATGTACATGGTATTTTTGTGAATATTAATGGGCGTGAATAAATACATGTACACCAATTTATTTGCTTGGATAAATGTTATAAATCAGATATGTTCTGAGTTGAAAAAATTCTAAAGTAAAAATAAAGGGCCATAACTGACACAAAAAATTGAATTACAACATAATACAATTATTTGTTTTCAAACAGCTAGGCGTATAAAGAAAATACCTTTATTTCGCGCTCCAAGTGTATAATGTTTCGCTAATTCTTGGTATACATGGGCCATGTGCGTTTTATTTATAGAAATGGGAATTTTTGGGACGGACTAAAAGTCGAACTGCGACCCGGAGGCCGAGTCCGATAAAAGGTGTAGTTGGGAATTCTGGTGAGATGGATGAGAAACCTTCAGTGATAAGCCATATATAATTGTTGTAATAATTTGAAGGATTAGTTGTTTTAACAGATTTATGAGTTGGTCATTCGTGAAACCAATATATTTTATATTCTATAATTACAATCATGGGTATATAATATATTATCTTGAGCGCGTTACCTTTTCTGACATTGGTTTTCTTGTTAACCTGTGGTAAGGGTTGTCTGTTCTGTTGCATATATCCAAGGACCGGTGCCTGTTCAATACTCGGTGTATTTAATGTTTTTATAACCAGCTGCTCCCTCAGCAGAAAAAATAGAGCAACCATGATCACCACCGCGGCAAACACGATCAACTTTGTAATCTGCGTCATCTGAAAAATAATTCAGTAAAACAGAGTCACACACTTTGATCATCATCAAATTGAAGGACTTTATCGGGAAACATTTAAGGACATTTAAGGATCCCACCACGGGGCGCTGGAAGCACTAAATGCAAGAGGGGACAATTTTTCCATAAAAGAGGATGATTTTGAATCAGAGATAAAAGCATATACATTAAAGATACGGGCTGCGTTGGCGGTGGGTATGCTGTTAAAATATTCACCTCAGTCAAAAACCGTCATAAACAAAAATAATAGTAAAATATAGGCAGGCTTTGTTCTTATACCAATTAGAAACATGGCATAAACAGTATGTTATTGTCAATTATTGTCAACTATATATATTTTAATATTCCTTCTGTTGATGGCGATTTGAACAAATATGAATGTTTCTGCAACGAACGCCGCCCGTGCCTTTAACCCTTTACCCAACAAACCGGCCAAAAACGCCAAAAATAAAGCTTCAACAGCCTAAAATATCTTCGGTCTGTCTCAATAACACCATACAAATATGGATATCATTGGAACCGGTTCATTGACCACATTGTGATGGTTACAGTTATGCCCTGTGCCAATGCATTCTCTTATATATGCGAGTCGACCATAGGTCGCCTCGCATATATAAGAGAAGGCATTGGCCTAAAAAAATCTTTTTTTAACACTTTTAACAATTTTTATAATATTTTTCTACATTCATTGACAATTTTATCATTTTTAATATGTGTTAAGTCAATGCATTCTCTTATATATGCGAGGCGACCTATGGTCGACTCGCATATATAAGAGAAGGCATTGGCACAGGGCCGTTCTGTTGGGTAAAGGGTTAATGCAGAAAAGATGTAGACAGAATGACATGACATAAGAGTGTGAACTTGTTAATGTTAGGCCAAAAAACAAATATTATATGAGTCTCAGACACCGCCTCATTGAAATGAATGGCCCGCATTGTACGTTTCTATTTCAATTTTTAAAGTGATGTGAAACACTCCGGTATGGCGATCAATAGAAATGGAGAATAATCTTGTTCCAAGTACAGTAATGCCCTAAATAATCGACTCCTTAACCAGTGAGAGCTTTCCAATGAATGGCAACAAGCCATATTTCCGACTAAATCCTGATAAGTTACCCATAATTCTGCCGTGGCTGAGGAGTCAATTATTTAGGGCATAATGTTTATGAATTAAATGCAGTGACCCTTGATGGCAAAATCGTTTTCGTGTGTTTATCGACTATAGATGCGTCCCAATTCGAGTAGTAACTTTTTTCAATTGAGCGTAATTCTGTGGTACGGTCGTTTTGTTTCAAATTTTTGGCGATGTTGGTAGAATGTTACATTCCTCCAGTTGTCATAGCACCTGAATACTAACTTATCAGTTTCACGGACCTGAACAAGTACATAATATTTATCACATAATTTGCCCATAAAAGCAGTTTCATAATTATCGGTAAGACACACGTTTAATATCAGTGAGTGTGATGATGTCATGCCGTTCTTTAAATAAGTTGCGATCGCTGCAGTTTATGATTGTTGTTTTCGATGAATAGGCCCACTTCGCATTGCTTCGCGTTTATTTGATCATGTGATAAAAGGTATCTCACAATTGTCCTATTATATATTGGCAAACTAAGGGCTATAACTGCAGTAGACAAAATCGGACAAATCTGGTTATCAAACTCGTTCAAGATATTTTGAAAACCAGCTCCTATATGCCAAACATTGTTAAAATCGGTAAATATTTGTTCAAGTTATCGCGCTTCTAGCCACAAGCTGAAAATCAAGAAAAATGAACAAAAATGGCAAGAACTCAGCCAAAATTGGTCCAACCAAACTCAGAATCGCAGGTTCCAACTAGAATGCACCCAGAGAGATGCCAACATGCGAAAAAATGTAATAAACAATAATTAAAAAAATAATTTCACTGTATTTTACTTAATTTATTTAATTTAATTTAATGTTAGAAAAATTACCATTTCTCATTTCATCACAGATAAATGCAAATTACTATATTAATCATTTAAGTAATTAAAACCAATTCCATGTTGCCGAAAGGATGAGACTTTAATATCGATTTCATTTTTTTCAGCAGCATATTTTCATTTTCCGATAGTCAAATTTGACCAAAGGAGCAATTATAAGAAATAATTAATACTATTTGTGTAAATATTGATAGCAGCCAATATGCAACAATAAATATCAATAATTAATCAATAATTAATCAATAACGATCATTTTATGTAATAATAAACTCTTCAAACGGTGTTTGTGTCAACAAATGCGTTTTGTTTTGTGTTACGTCATTCGTCGTATTTGACCCGGAACTCGGCTGAAGGTTAGGCTATTCAGCCTATTGCGTCGAATTACGAAATCGCGTTTTGAATGTCTCTCTTTCCCCGCACGATAAATAAAAAAGAGGTCTTCGCACGAACCAAAAATGATAAAACTTCCTAATTATGCGTAAAAATACCCAAAATGAAGGAGTCTATGTAGGTCCCGAAGGAGTCAATAGACACTTTGGTGTAGAGTTCTGATGGAGAAAATGTAGGTCGATCTATTTTTGTCATAACTCTGACGTATTTTGACCTGGGAGAAAAAATCGAAATCGAGGCTCACTACGAGCATGCCATTTTTAAATATAGAAACAGGGAATCCCGACAAATGGCGATATCGGCGACAAACAAATAATCGAAAACAACACATAAAATAAACATAGCAAAAACGCGGCACAGTAAAAATGTCAGAACGCCACGAGGTTTTACGTCGTTTTTGGTGACGTCATGGAGTGAAACGGAGTAGGGTGACACCAACCTACGAATCTGTCTGATCGCCATACTGTTGCGCGAGCGCACGTAATAATGGTTAATATAAGTGCCATTTTTTTTTTAATTGGAAAATGAGTACAGGTTTGGATAAAGGTGCGTTCCAGGATGTACGGTTCTATGTCGAAAAATGGCCCTCTTCCTCCACCAAAATAACTGACATAACTCAAAATCACAGGTGCGCAGGTTCCCATGCTGGTTGACATCTGTGCCAAGTTTAAAAAACATTTACTGGAAAATGACGGAATACAGGCTAGGACAAAAGATAAGTCCCAGGATGTATGATTCTATGTCAAAAAATGGCAATAACTCAAAACAAAATGTGACTCCGACTGAACTAAAAATCGTAGGTGCGCAGGTTCCCATTCTGGTTGACATCTGTGCCAAATTTAAAAACAATTGACTGTTGTATATCCCAAAAATAAATAAATGGGTGTGTAATAAATACACAGAACAATAAGAGTGTTAATGGGTTTGTCGATACGACACGGGCACTAGCGCAGAAGGATATAACAAGAGGTACAGCGATGGCACAATTAAGTGTCATATTGACAAACCCATTAAAACAAGTGCCCTTCTGTGTTTATTAAACACCACCAGTCCTAGAATTTGTATATAATAATAGGTCGCTGACCAAAATGTCCCTCAATGAAGATGGCAGGTTTTAAGGATTTGTGGGTTTCAGATCCCTAACTCCCTATACTCCAAACTGTAGGATGAATTGATCACACCAATATCATACAAAGTGCATCTTCCTTATAAAATATGTTGCATATTCAATGTGGAGAAAGGGTCAATAACTCTAAAATAAAAACAGATTGTTTAGCTTGGGAAATCTGCTACGGCAACCCTTTGCCGTGGCCCAGTTTGCTGAAAATCAAATGAATTTGGAATTGCTGATTGCCGAAGCCAATTATGAAGGCTGAAACAGAAGACTATCAGTGTCCCACATACATGTTGACCTATCAGGGATTTAGTTTATTCAGATAAAGCCTAAATACAAGTTGATAAATAATCTGCTTCAAAATAAAGGTATATATAACCAGTTTTGTATTTACCCAGAGGTGGGGTCATCTGACTATGTCTATTTCAACTCTGGGTAATCTGGCTTTTATTTAAAGCAGAAATATAGGATGTAGGTAAAATTTTTCCCATATAGGTATTCTACTGATTTGGAATAATGAGCTAAACTCAGAAATCAGTAAAAGCCCATAATGATGGGCTGGGCAAAATAAGTACCCCTAGCACAGACAGACGGCTCGACGGACAGACGAACACCGCTCATTGTATTCTCCCGGAATTTGTTTTTCAGGAGAAAATTAACCATGGCCCTATTATGTGCATGATGAGTCCACAAAATTGAATTAGCTACCTAGATTAGGCCTTGTTCATGTGCAAATATAAAGGCACGGATGGCCTTTGTTATAGGTTATAATTTAGAAATAACAGTTGTAAACCAAATTAAGAAAATTTCCACAAGAATATACATGTACTAATAGCATAGTATAATGATATTATGAATGACATATTATCCACAAAACACACTTTGTGTGAACAGAGTGTTTGTTTATATACAGCACGTAAATAGTGAGCGATAAACAAAACACTGAACAAAGTGGCATTTTTTTTAGGAGAGTGATTCACGGTGACCCATTCAACACCGAAATCTTGAGAGGCGAGGATTAGTGAATGCTATACCGGCATGTTGTAAACAACTTGGTGGCATTTCTAACCAACGTTCCATAGTGGGGTCTCCCAGGTGTTGAATGTTTTGCTTATAGCACACTCTTTACTGTTTGTTTACATAACACAGAGTACTAACTCGACAATAACATGCAATTTACTGATTGGTATAAGAACAAGGTTTGTTTATAACATAACATTCTTTCTGTTTATGGCAGTTTTAATGGATGTAACTATTTTAACAGCAATACCCACTGCCAACGATTACCTTATCTTTAAGGTAGTGTTGAAATGATTAGTCGACTAATCGACTTCGAATAGATTATTATATAGTGATTTTGTTCAGCGTTGCATATTTTGGTAATCCCGATTTCTTAACAACATGTTTACCGTCTCTATACTATTTATTCACATAGATTAAATAACATTCATTGAGGCTATTATTTTTATTTTTGACTGTATTTCTTGTGACAAATACCATTAAGTTGGCATTAACGACATATTGTGAAGTAATCAGTCAGAAACTTACGAAGAATAGTTTTCAAAATATCGTTTGTAAAGACGTTCCGCTGTCGTCCGGTCGCCAACCCCCCGGAATTCACGAATGCGTGTTTTCGCGTATAAAGTTTTTTTCTCTGCGGATTTTGTAAATTCAGGTATCCGACATCAAGATTTTATCGGCTGGCCATCTGTCAGCCTTGAGCAATTTTTTTTATAGCGCCCTAAAAAGTATACCCCCCCTATTTTTTCCCAGACGTAAAACTAGTAGCTTGGAATTTGTTGCAAATTCACATGACTAATCTAGTAAAATGTATATATTTTCATGAAGCTAAGACATAATGACACTAGTTTGGGCCAAAATTGAAACGGCCGACCCGATTTCGATGAAACTTCGTATGTGAGGATACTATCGATCGGGAAGTGGCATAGGCATATTAATATTCAGATCCGAGGTCAACTTTTCACGTGCCGAGGTCAAATCTGTTTTTACGCCGTTTTGCGCTAATATATTTCAGTTCGGTGCTCACAAATCGATTCGATATAGCGCGAATAATTGCCAGTCATATAATTTGCACGGTTATAATCTGTGGCGCTTCCTCTTTCCAATGATGTATCACACGCCTGTGTACGTTTAAAGTTTCTACCTTAATTATCGGGAAGAACGCAGGACCATGCTTCGCTCATCGAAAAACATTCCGTAAATATATTACGCCGTCAACAGATCGTGACGTGATCGCGTTTAACTCTTAACCGGCCGATGTCGCGTTAACTCATCACCGGCCGAGGTATCCGCAAATGACATTGGGCAATATATATATCTCGGAAACGGGTGGAGCTATCGACTTGAAATTTGGTATGTGAATGTATCTTGCCCCGGATACGAATTTTATCGGGTCGCCGAGTCCGTGCGACGCCAGCTTCGCGCATGCGCAGACCAGATCTCGGAAACGGGTAGAGCTATCGACTTGAAATTTGGTTTTTGAATAGCCCGGACAAAATTCACACAAATATCTCACTTTATCCTCACATGACTTATTGTGCGAATTTCTGCTATATAGCGACCCGGAGTCTTTTTTGCAGGCATTGCATGTGTATGGTCGGCTTCCGGAATGCGTGTTAACGTGGTCCGAATAATGTTGATATTGCTGGAACGCTTTGTTGCAATCTTGTACAATGCACTTGTACTTGGATTCCTCTGACTGATGTTGATTGGCAACGTGGCATTGTACATGTAGGTCCCACTTTTTATCAAACGATTTTCCATACATGTTGGTACTATGTGAATTTTTATCACCACCCCATATGTAGTTGTACTTTTAATTTTCCCTCTGTCGACTATCTAATTACCATTTTATATAAAGTTTGGCACATGTATGTCCTTCAGAACGCGATTCAATATACCATGTCATTCATGTGATATTTGTATATGCTAGCACTATCTAGACGCTCTTTTTAGTTGACAAAAATGTGATTCTGTCGCATATTCACATATTTTATATAATGCTACGAGCATATCACCCGATGCTACGAGCACATCATAGCAAGTTTCACGTTTGCTATAGACATGCCCCAAAATCGAGTGAGTGCCTCCATGGAAACTAATTTTTCGGGCACTAATATGATTGACATCGCAAACATGTCCAGTTCATTTTGAAGCTAAGATATCATACTTAGAGAGACTGTATGTTATATAATGTGTCAATGCAAGGATTCATTAAAATTTGATAAAACTTATATCGAGTAAGTATTTCACGTCATAATTTTCGTATAAAACTCGATTATCGAACAGTTATATGCAAATTGCGGAAACCACAACCGCTCATTTCTGTAGACCGATTATCGCTGTTAACGTTTAAAAAAAATCAAGGTAAAATAAACTGTGTTTTTATGAAATAACTTACGAAAACCGTGAACGGTGAGCAAATCGCGGGCAATGTGCTTATACCGCTACGAGCATGTCTTCTGCTACGAGCATGTCCGGATGCATGGGGTGGTACATGACCATTCTAAAGCAGACTGGTGCATATTGTACCATTAATATGATATACAAACACCTCATGTGCGATGAGTAAGCACATATAGATCCTGTTATCATCTGCAACGTAATCTTAACAATAGGTTTATTGGAACAGTAGATGGTGCACAATTAAATATCTAATTTTACCTCATTGTCTGTGCACGGACGGTAAATAATGCGGGTTTGTCACGTATATGCGATGAGCATCACGAACATAAACTACTATATATTTAGAGATTTCCGTATATATGTGCGCTATAGACTCGAGAATTGTTGGGCCGATTTAACCCAAACTTGCTGTGTAAGGGTAAAAACCACAGGCAGTGCACTCGAACCATTCGCGAGCACGTGCGACCACTTATTCACCCTTCAACTGCCACCGTAATGGGGATTGATGGGTTAATCGCGTGATAATTAATGAGGCGTCGCTATTAAAGTAGTGTAGTGACTTAGCGACAAAATTTTGTCATATTGGAACGGACTGGCCAAAAGTGCCATTTTTTTATATTATGTCAAGTTAGGTGTGCTCTTTCAGAAAGTGAACTAGAAACAGGTTTCTGATCAATATTAACCCTTGTTTCCAATATAAATCCAAGATGGCGGCCAAATTCAATCATTATTTCACCATGACGTTCTAACTGGTATACAATAAAAGGCCCATGCATAATAAAGGCGTCATTCCACCCGGCATTGTCATATTTTGAAGATATTAGCAATCCAGGCTGACCAAATTTGAAAATTATCACTTTTTGGACCAAAAGCATGAAATTTTGTCATAAAATCATTCTCGTTTCAATTATTTCGGAATAATACACAGACAATTTCTCAAAACTGTTTCAGTGCAGACCAAAGGTTAAGATCTTAAAAATTTCAGAAATGTATACTGCAAACAAAATATACAACGTCTAGGACAAATTCGTAACCATATTTTAGACATTTGGGATTATGTTACCCCTCACCCCAAAAATCATGAATTCTTTTTTTTGTGATAAACATCCGATAGCACATGGATGAGAATCTATAAAGGACACTATTCGATCGCATTTCTAAATACTGTAATTGCAATTACACACACAATGACCAAAGTTGAAATTTACAACTTTTTCGACTAAAATATGCAATTTGGTAAGAAAATCCTCGTCATTTCAAATATTTTGGTCCAATAAATGGTCGTTTACACATAGAATATTTGCGATAGTTCAAAATGTTTGGTCTTAAATGTTTTGGACATATATACTGAAAACAATGAAAACATTTTATGTGGTTAATATGTAACAACGTTTCAGAAAATTTGGTTTATGTTACCCCTCACCCCAAAAATCACGAAAATGTGACTTGGTTGTAAAGATTCAATAAATCTTTGGTTAAATCTTATAAAGTGAGTTTGTCGATGACAATTAGTTATATATTGTTATGTAACAATCTCATTGACAGTATACTGTTTAAATTTACAATTGTATGCCTAATAACAGCTATATTTTACGGTAAAATAATCATCATTTCAAATATTTTCAACCAATATATGGACAATTTCTCAAACATTTCCCAAGATCGTATACCACATGCGGCCTTGAAAGTTTCGAAAATGACTGTCGAATACAACACACTTAAAGGTGTATACATGTCATGTCTTGGTGAAATAGAATAAAATTCTAAAAATCTATTATACCATAAATAATTTGAAGGATAATCTACAAATGTAGCATACAAGATGGGGTATATATAGACATGTAGTTCAGATCGCAACTTTAATTTGTCTATCAATAATACACATAACATAAAGATGGTCTATCTTTGTTTATACTCTGTTCTTAAATTCACGTGTGTTGTGTTGTACCTGTATAACTATAATGTGCACAGTCTGATCATACCAGCGGATATATAGCAACTCATAGATTGTCATGTTATAATCACCGGTGACCATGTTGATACATTGAACAAATATTTTAGGCATTCTTAATATCACAATTACAACTGCATAATTATGTGCATGGTAAATCAGCTATTGCATATTTGCACCTGTTACAAATTTGGGATTTGCAACAACACTTGGTGAGTTCTGAACACACAGCTGCAGCTTCTGGTAATGTAGTCCACAGTGGTTTACATCCATGATCTTCAACTGTCCATTCCCAGTCATGTGGGCCATGTATTGGAATTGTTATGTCATGACAAGTGTACCACAATCCTGCCTGGTATATGGCTCATTGCATATGTTGTATTAGGGCCCCTTTTGAGCGACAAGTTTTGGAGAATTCTCTTCATATGCCTCGTTATCAGCAACTTTTGACAACCTTTATTATAATTAATGGTAATGAAACGTTCGAGTTCTTTGAAAATATATGAGGACGAATCTAGTTTAATAAAAGGTTGATTCGCCTATAGAAGATAATGTACATGTATCTGTGATAACGGAATAATATTTCCATGCTATCCAGAAACTTTTTCTGCCCTTTATATGGAAGAACAAAGTGGTATCAAAACCAGATATCGAATGAAAATTGGGTAGTGATAACAATTGTCATCGCCCAGAGCGGAAAATGTGCTGTTGTCATCGTACAATGTTTTAGTTTTGCCTGTTCCTAGAGAAACACATGTATCACCACCACTGTTAGCATCTGTAAACTTTGAAAAGTCTGTTAGGTGGGTCCGATATATCTCCAATTGCTTCCCGGATACATCCCAGCAAATCAATGTTGTAGTTTTATGTTCTCCTGTTCCTGCTCTTGATCGTTTGGAATAGCGGAGAAGCGATTTAGGTTTTTTTTTACTTCCAATATTTTATTTCTTGTAATAGTGTGTTCGAACAACATTGGGTGACTTCATTGGTGACTGTGTAATCATTAAAAGTACATGTAGATCCTATCGCAGGCACAATTATATGCACAAGAACGCCTCCATCAAATATCTTGCACGTACTTCCAATATTTTATTTCTTGTAATAGTGTGTTCGAACAACAGACCGATGACCATTACCAGGACATCTGTGTCAACAATCTGAACACGGATGGTCGTCAGCCCACAAGAAATCGCATGGATAATGTGTGGCATAATTCTAATATCAGCTTCATCCTGACAACAGTTTCTCAAGATTTACTAGGAAGAATTTGCTATTTTGAGAGTTGACGAACATTCTGTCATGTTTAACACTTTATCATCATGTTCTGACGCATTACTTGTCAGGAATACAAAAAGTTCAAGCTTATTGTCACAATGACGGAGGAAGTAGTTCCATTTTTTTGGAATCTTAGTTTGGCTACCAACTTTTCGTCCAAGACCTATACCACAATTCTCATTAGTGCTGCCTTTTGTGCTGCCTTCAAAATACCTATCCCACACAACACACATGACATTAACACTTCTTAGTTTGTAGAGTAGAAACTTCATTGGTGACTGTGTAATCATTAAAAGTACATGTAGATCCTATCGCAGGCACAGTTATATGCACAAGAACGCCTCCATCAAATATCTTGCACGTACTTCCAATATTTTATTTCTTGTAATAGTGTGTTCGAACAACATTTGGGCAGTTAAAAAAACTCGAAATCGCTTCTCCGCTATTCCAAATGATCAAGTGCAGGAACAGGATAACATCAAATTGAAAGGAAATGGAGGGTTGATAGGTTTAACAGAGAGCTCATCAACAATAACGAGATGGCTAGAACTCCCCGAACCAGACGTGTTTTTCTCTCATGAGAGTCGGCTATTTCCCCCGCCTTATCAACGGGAGGCAAATTCAAGGGGACATTGATTTGCTGGGATGTATCCGGGAAGCAATTGGAGATATATCGGACCCACCTAAAAATGTTCAGTGCAAGATATTTGATGGAGGCGTTCTTGTGGATATGATTGTACCTGCGATATAGTATCTACTTTTAATGTTTACGCCCAGTCACTAATGAAGTTTCTACTCTACAGACTAAGAAGTGTTACTGTCATATATATGCGGCGTGGGACATATGAAACGAGCTGCCTACCAGGTAGGATTGTGGTACACTTGTCATGCCAAGCTGCAGCTGTGTGCTCATAACTCATTAATAAGTGTTGTTGCAAATCACAAACTTGTAACAGATGCAAATGTGCAAACGCTGATTTACCATACACAGAGTTATGTAGATGTAATTGTGTGCATAAAATATTCGTTCAACGTATAAACACAGGCAGCAGTGATTATAACATGACAATCTATGAGTTGATATATATCGGCTGGTATTATGTCTGTGAACATTATAGTTATATAACATAACAAACATGAATTTAAGAACACAGTATAAACAAAGATAGGCCATCTTTATGTGTATTATTGATTGACAATTTAAAGTTGTGACCTGATATGCATATCTATATATACACCCCTCTTGAATGCTAGATTACATAAGTCAATGATATTGGGTCAAATATGGTATTATAGATTCTTTTATTTTTATTTTATTTCACCAAAACATTACATGTATATACCCTTATATGTGTTGTATATATATTCGATGTTCATTTTCGAAACTTTTAAGACCGCATATTGTATATTATTGCATATTGCCATTCTATTGGGTGAACATATTTGAAATCATCAAATAAATTGTTATTAGGCATACAATTGTTAATTTCAACAGTATACTGACAATGATATTGTTACATTATAATATATGACGAATTGCGATCGACAAACTCACTTTATAAGATTTAACCAAAGATTTATTGAATCCTAATTACAACAAGTCACATTTTCGTGATTTTTGGGGTGAGGGGTAACATAAACCAAGTTTTCTGAAACGTTGTTACATATTAAACACATACAATGTATTCATAGTTTTCAGTATATATGTCCAAAACATATAAGACCGAACATTGTGAACTATCGCAAATATCCTATGAGTAAATGACTATTTATTGGACCAAAATATTTTAAATGAACAGGATTTTCTTACAAAATTGCATATGCTTTGTCGAAAAAGATGTTATATTTCAACTTTGGTCATTGTGTATGTAATTTCCATTGCAGTATTTAGAAATGTGATCAAATAGTGTCCTTTATAGATTCTCATCCATGTTCTATCGGATGCTTATCACAAAAACAATATTTCATGATTTTTGGGGTGAGGGGTAACATAATCCAAACTTTCTAAAATACGGTTAAGAATGTGTCCTAGATATTGTATGTTTTGATTAGAGTATACGTGTCCAAAAATGCTAAGACCTTAACCTTTGATCTACACTGAAACATTTTTGAGAAATTGTCTGTTTATTATTCCGAAATAATTGAAACGAGAATGATTATATAACAAAATTGCATGTTTTTGGTACAAAAAGTGATAAATTTCCAATTTGGTCAGCCTGTGTTGCTACTATCTTCAAAATATGACAATGTCAGGTTGAATGACACCTTTATTATGCATGCGCCTCAAATTTTATACCAGTTGGAACGTCAGGGTGAAATAATGATTGAATTTGACCGCCATCTTGGATTTATACTGGAAACAAGGGTTAATATTGATCAGAAACTTGTTTCTAGTTCACTTTCTGAAAGAGCACACATAACTTGACAAAATATAAAAAAATGGCACTTTTGGCCAGTCCGTTCCAAAAAAAACGCTAAGTCACTACACTAAAGAGCGTTTATCTACTTTAGTGAAAATATATACGGCATTGCGATTTCCGTATATATTTGCGCTTTAGACTCGAGAACTATTGGGCCGATTGAACCCAAACTTGCTGTGTAAGGGTAAAATCTACAGGCAGTGCACTCGGACCATTCGCGAGCCAGTGCGACCACTCCTTTGCCCTTCAACTGCCACCGTAATGGAGATTGATGGGTTAATCGCGTGATAATTAATGAGCGTTTGTCTATGAGGCGTCGCTATTAAAGAGCGTTTATCTACTTTAGTGAAAATATATACGGCATTTGACAGTCTCGGAAACTGGGGATATCGTACTTAGGGGTTCTAAGGGACGGGGGAGATTTTCGTCGGGTCAGTTTGTCCGTCCGAGGTGACCTTGACCTTGAAACGGGTAACACAAATGACCTTGTGCGATATATCGGTAGTCAGCTGTGCCATCGATGTGAAATTTGTTATGTATGGTCAACTCGGGACGGGAAATATTTTTGTCCGGTTATTTTGTCCACTCAACATGAACTTGACACGGGTACCTGCAAATGACCTTCGGCGATATTTCGGACATCAGCGGTGGCAGCGACGTAGGGGGTTACCTTGGAAAACAAAAATTAATGGATCGACCAAAGCCATGGGACCAATCCCGCCATTGGCGGGATAATCTGCTAGGGTGACACTCCACAGTTTCAACAGGTATCGGCCCAGAAATAGGGGGCCCATAGATTCATTGAGATTTATCTGGATTATGATCCCAAGCCATATAGACAATATATATATGCCTGAAATTAGTACAGAATAGGCATTCAGAATTTGATACATAATTTCCATAATATATGGGCTATCAAGAGTTATGGCCCTTGATCTTTTGATCGAAAATGTGATTTTTATTCAAAAAAAGACAAAAATATTGCATTTTCATACCCAAGAGGCACGAATACCAGATTTTTTCAAGCATGGTCACCTATGTTGGTTTAAAGGCCTCTGGCTTCCAACATCAATGTGAAAAAATTTCAGATGACAAATTTTGGGTGCTAAAAAATTGACCCAGTATCTAGAGCCACTGTTTCGCAGAAAACGCTACTGCTGTCTATGGGTGGGGTCAAGGTCACTTGCACTTAATTTTTTCATCAGTCTAGAACACCTTCTAAAATTACACAAATTCATATCCCACCTTGTCTCAATATACATACCACATGAATGGTGCCAGAAACCACGAGCACTTTATATCTATAAAATCACCCCTACTGATCATTCGAAACTGTGGAGTGTCACCTAGTCTCATATATATTTTGAAGACCTCTGTTTGTATGTTTGTATGTTTGTCTGTCTGTCATTTATACAAATCTACGATTCTCGACCGATCGGGATGAAACTTGGTACGTGTGTGTAGTTTGACCAGGCGGTCGACGTTGTCGTATTGGCGAGCCCGTGCGGCGCCCGCATCGCGCATGCGCAGACGAGATCTCGGAAACGGGTGGAGCTATCGACTTGAAATTTGCTATGTGAATGTATCTTGCCCCGGATACGAATTTTATCGGGTCGCCGAGCCCGTGCGACGCCAGTTTCGCGCATGCGCAGACGAGATCTCGGAAACGGGTGGAGCTATCGACTTGAAATTTGGTTTTTGAATAGCCCGGACAACGTCGGGCTCATCGGCTAGTCTCATATATATTTTGATTTGAAGACCTATGTCTGTTTGTTTGTTTGTCTGTATGTTTGTATGTTTGTCTGTATGTTTGTCATTTATACAAATCTACGATTCTCGACCGATCGGGACCAAACTTGGTACGTGTGTGTAGTTTGACCAGGCGGTGGACGTTGTCGTATTGGCGAGCCCGTGCGGCGCCCGCTTCGCGCATGCGCATACGAGATCTCGGAAACGGGTGGAGCTATCGACTTGAAATTTGGTATGTGAATGTATCTTGCCCCGGATACGAATTTTATCGGGTCGCCGAGCCCGTGCGACGCCAGCTTCGCGCATGCGCAGACGAGATCTCGGAAACGGGTGGAGCTATCGACTTGAAATTTGGTATGTGAATGTATCTTGCCCCGGATACGAATTTTATCGGGTCGCCGAGTCCGTGCGACGCCAGCTTCGCGCATACACAGACCAGATCTCGGAAACGGGTTGAGCTATCGACTTGAAATTTGGTTTTTGAATAGCCCGGACAGCGTCGGGCTCATCGGCTAGTCTCATATATATTTTGAAGACCTCTGTCTGTTTGTCTGTCTGTTTGTCATTTATACAAATCTACGATTCTCGACCGATCGGGACGAAACTTGGTACGTGTGTGTAGTTTGACCAGGCGGTGGACGTTGTCGTATTGGCGAGCCCGTGTGGCGCCCGTGCGGCGCATGCGCAGACGAGATCTCGGAAACGGGTGGAGCTATCGACTTGAAATTTGGTATGTGAATGTATCTTGTCCCGGATACGAATTTTATCGGGTCGCCGAGCCCGTGCGGCGCCCGCTTCGAGCATGCGCAGACGAGATCTCGGAAACGGGTGGAGCTATCGACTTGAAATTTGGTATGTGAATGTATCTTGCCCCGGATACGAATTTTATCGGGTCGCCGAGCCCGTGCGACGCCAGCTTCGAGCATGCGCAGACCAGATCTCGGAAACGGGTAGAGCTATCGACTTGAAATTTGGTTTTTGAATAGCCCGGACAACGTCGGGCTCAACGGCTAGTCTATTATATATTTTGGAAGATCTGTCTGTGTGTGTGTGTCTGTGTGTGTTCGCGATGAACTCGAAAACGGCCGACCCGATTTCGATGAAACTTCGTATGTGGGGGTATTTTCGGCCGGGAAGTGGCATAGGCCTATTAATTTGCCCGTGCGACGTGACCTTGACCTTGAAATCGGGTCATTTCAAGGTCAAACGCCCGAATATCGCGGGATTTCGATGAAACTTGGTATGTGGGGATACATTCGGCCGGGGAGTGGGGCATAAACCTATTAATTTGCCAGTGCGACGTGACATTGACCTTGAAATCGGGTCATTTCAAGGTCAAACGCCCGAATATCACGGGATTTCGATGAAACTTGGTATGTGGGAGTACTTTCGTATGGGGAGTCTCATAAGCATATTCATTTGCCAGTGCGACGTGACCTTCACCTTGAAATCTGGTCAATTAAAGGTCAAATCGCAAATTTTGATGGGATTTCGACGAAATTTTATACATAGGGTTACTTTTGTCCACTGGGTGTTTTGGACGGGTCAAATCGTGACCCGAACCTGACCTTGACCTTCAAAATGATCAATTCAAGGTCAAATCGGGTAAAACCGGATGGATTTGGACGGGCACGTTTGTCCGGGCAGTGTTTTGGACTGGTCAAATCGTGACCCCACTTGACCTTGACCTTCAAAATGGACAAATCAAGGTAAAAGCCCGGACGAAGTCGGGTCACCTTCTAGTCTATTATATATTTTGGAAGATCTGTCTGTGTGTGTGTGTGTCTGTGTTCGCAATGAATTCGAAAACGGCCGAGCCGATTTCCATGAAACTTCGTATGTGGGGGTATTTTCGGCCGGGGGGTGGCATGGGCCTATTAATTTGTCCGTGCGACGTGACCTTGACCTTGAAATCGGGTCAAACGCCCGAATATCACGGGATTTCGATGAAACTTGGTATGTGGGTGCCTTCGTTACCCCACCTGACCACGACCTTCAAAATGGTCAATACAAGGTCCATGCCCGGACGAAGTCGGGTCACCTTCTAGTATATATATTTAATGTTATAATGATATATGTAAAAACATAACTTATTACCAATTTGGTTGCCATTTTGGAAGCCATCTTGAGCAATTTGGTCTATAAACACCGTAGTGTGACACATTTAAGATAGACCAATACAATACACACCTTTCAATTCAAAGATAGTTACAATATTACTAGAAAAAATTGTCCAAACCCGAAAAGTTAATTTTTGCCGATATTTATGTCAAGTTTTTGTGAGAAAAGTCCAATAGTTTTGGTGATGTCAGTGATGACAACAGTAACAATTAACCATGGTGCAGCAGACCTGTTAGTATTCAATGTATAGAAGGCTTAATAGCCAAATTTGTACATCAACCACAACTTGTAAGCGATTGCAGGACACCCTAGGGCAATATTTACCATTTTCCATATTTTGGCGGCCATTTTGGCAGCCATTTTGAGCCAAAGTAAGAATTTTGGTTTCACTTAGTTGGAATATTCATAGGTAATAGTATGCCTCACTTAATTGCAACCTTCTGTTCATTTCTTGTTGAAATATGACTAGAATCCCAGTTGTGATTTTTTGTGAAATTTTATACCGAGTTCTGTAAAATCGAGTTTTTGAGGGATTACAAGTGGATAGGACCCCAATAATTGCATATTTAATTGCTTCAATGGTCAGTTAATATACAAAATACAAAATAAAGTCATACTACTCAACCAGTTCCAAACAGCATGAACTGATCTAGAAGATATTTGTGAAAAAATGTCATATATTCAACTTCCGGCGGCCATTTTGGTGGCGAGTTTCAATTTTGGCCCAAAACAGTGTCATTATGTCTTAGCTTGGAATCTTCTATGTTTAGAAAACTAAACAATTAAGTTTTGGAACGGTAAACCCACTCCCCCACGTTAATGTCCCGTTATTTTGCTGGTTAAATTGTGGGACTCCGTTGATGGAGAGCGGAATGAAGCTTGTTTATTTAAAAAAAAGGACCAATAGGAACTTTACATATACGTAGAATGGTTTTATCTCAGTCATAAAACCATTTATGCTCAACGCATTTTAATTGCAAATTAAAATCAATATCAATGCAAATTAGTGACACCACGGTTCGAGATTGTTACGCATTACGGTTGGAGTTTATAAAAGGAGAGTTTTCAAGAACTGTCAGGGTTAGATGCACGGTCAGTTCTTCATATTTTTTATTTCGAATATTTTCTTATCTAATTCGATGATCACGTGGGACCGTTCAGGCGATATCAGATTATTAGAGTTCTTCCATTGCTACGTTCCAAACGTCAAATGTCCCAGTTTTAGTTTTTGTATTTTTTTTTTATTCCATAGCGATAATGAGTCTAATTAACGTTTAGTTATGACAAACGTACGCAATCCAATTGATGGTATATGTCAAAATTAACCACTACTGGTCATTAGATAAACGATCGCACATGTTTATGCAATAAATTATTCGAAATACATGTATAATCCATATTAATCGATAGAAGCGTTTAATGGCAGGGGTCTTCGATTCACAATTTATTATTTTACACCCAGGAATCAATATAAAACTTGTTACAGGAAGATATAGACCTTCTTTAACGGTTAAGGACCTCATATGGGCCTCAGCGGAGATGATATTAAGCTACGACATGTTGCATATGGGACGGTGGGGTGAAAAATTCCTTCCCGACACCCTTCGGAAAGAAGCTTCGAAAAATGTAAAACTGAAATAAATAAACTTGTCCTGATCTAACTAAAGCCTGGATCTTCGTGTGTATGGAAAAAGAGCGAGCAACTGTCTCAAATATTAATGTGACTATCAATGGCTAGAAAATTAACTGTCATCAGTGCATCAAGCCAATCAGTGAATTATTTGCATGTCTATCAACTCAGACGATCTCTCACAAGACATAAAGTGCTGTGACTGCTTTGGCGCACACATTGCTTGACAAATTGATGGGAATATTGCAGATTTGAATTCATATAGTACCAGTCTATCAGAATCGGTGCGACTAATTTTTATAGTTTAGTCATTTAAAGTCGTATTGATCCTTTCCGCCGGACCCATATACTCCAATATTAGCGACGTATAGCGTACGTTCTGTCAGCTTAGGCGCACAAACTACTTGATAAATTGAAGGGAATATTAGATACTTGAATTCATATACTTGTTTCCAATGATTTGGGGTGAAAAATTCCTTCCCGACACCCTTCGGAAAGAAGCTTCGAAAAATGTAAAACTGAAATAAATAAACTTGTCCTGATCTAACTAAAGCCTGGATCATCGTGTGTATGGAAAAAAGAGCGAGCAACTGTCTCAAACATTAATGTGACTATCAATGGCTAGAAAATAACTGTCATCAGTGCATCAAGTCAATCAGTGAATTAGTTGCATGTCTATCAACTCAGACGATCTCTCACAAGACCTAAAGTGCTGTGACTGCTTTGGCGCACACATTGCTTGGCTAATTGATGGGAATATATTCAACCATATGTATGTCTTTCTCGTTGACCCCACCCTCTCCAGAAATACCAAACCTCGTGGTTTCCAACGCCTCTCCATACTTGTACATAACGGCCCACCACACTGACCAGGGGAGCCCACTTTAATCCAACTGTAATTACATGTCATGTATATCGATCTCTCCTATACTTGGAGGTAATAAAGATATCTCATATAGAAAGTACAGTGAAGAGAATCGCCTCTCGTCTGGCCCAGTTGAGGCGATTTAAATATCAACTCGATAGAAAAACGCTCGAAAAGATATACAAAACTTATATTTTACCACTATTCGATTATTCTGATGTTGTATGGGACTGCGCACCGCGTTACCTATTAGACAAGCTCGACCGCCTCCATGTAGATGCTGGTCGTATAGTTTCTGGACTGACACGCTCGGTTTCTAATTTTGTTGTCCTGCAGGAGTTAGGTTGGCTTTCCTTGGAAACGCGGCGCCAATTCCACAAGCTTGAAGTGATTTACAAAATAGTAAAAAATGAATCGCCAAATTACTTATCTACCATCCTCCCACCCAGAGCTATAGCCAGGTCTCAAGTTATAATTTCAGACGCCCGGGAAAATTCTATTCTTACCGATGCCACACTGAGCACTACAAAAAATCCTTTCTGCCCTCGGCGATAGCTGATTGGAACAAAATCCCAACTGAAATGACCGACGTTGTCCCTTTCTCTGACTTCAAATTCAATTTACGACTCATATACCAACCCCCAAACCCCGTGAGCCCTCACTTTTATTCAGGTCTCAGACGATATAATATGATACATTCCCGGGAGGCCCCAGTTATCTCCCTTGTGGGCAGATGTTTTGCTAAATGCTCTTCAAACTATCTATTTTTCTCGAGGAACCATTTAATTTCCATCTATGTTGATAAGCTGTGGATTCTTGTTTGGATGTGTGCTTTCATATGATGGTAAATCGTCGCCAGACCCCACACCCTGGTGGCAGTAATTTTGAAGACATCTCCAACGTTTTCACTTCTCGCTTCCATGTATCCATTGTTTGTTGACATTTCTTATTCCGCCATGTTTTGTTGCGATTTTGTGAACTGTGCTCACCAATTGTCTATAGGCACACCTACCTTGGCCGTGTGAAAATGTCACGGTTGAGTGCCACACACGTGTTAGCCAAGATCCGTCCACAGTTGGTTGTATATCCAATCAACAACCCGCCGCCTACAACATGACATGTGTGATAAACTAACTGTACTGCGCTGTCAGGAGCTAATTAGACAATTATTGTAACAATTGTGAGCTGTGCTTTTTCAGTGATATCGTTGTTGTAACAATATGGATAATATCATCACAGAAACAGATCGAATTCTCAACATGGATCCTGCACAGGTTTCAAGCGTTATGCTCAGCTCTGAATCACAGCAAACAAAGCATGTTTCGTCAAACGCGGCCGTTGAAAATGAGGCATCCACAAACCTTGGGTTCACCCACGCATTCCAGTGCTTTACTGACAGTCTTCAAACTGATGGCAGTCTGGACCAGGACATCAAGTTTTACATAATGCTAATGATGGAGTTTATTCATAATACCCCGAAAGATGTGTTCGTTGCAAAACTGTTATATTCAACCAAAGAAAATGAGACCAAGCTGGAGGGAATGCGCCAAACGTTGTTCGCGGAAATTAAGAAGCTGGTAATTTTAGATGTTGCACCAGGCGCAGTGTTAAAACGCAGAATCCAAACTAAAGTTTCAGAGCCTGTTTCCAAGAAACTAGGATATGATATATATCAGTTATTCCTGTCCATTCTCGAGGAAAAGGTCGAACACATAACGCCTATATTCAGCGTTGCACGCAGTGGCAGAACTCAGCTAACAAATTCGTGGACACCAAAAACTCTAGCCACTGAAAATAGCAAGACAAATCCTAGTGAGTCAGCTAAGCAACCCCAACAAAAGTCGCATTCGGATGTGCAGATGGCAGCAAATATTACTCTACTTCAACAGTCACGTGACCAAATGCAGACACAGATCGATGCCGCGACATCTGGCCTATCAGCGCGTGTGAGTAGAAATGATGTAATGATGCATGAAATCCTTCACCGACTCCAGTCTGTTGAGAGCACGTCAGAGTCAAACCAACTGGCAATGCAAAGGATTGAGAGTGACAAATGTAACGGTGTAGCTAAACTGAAATCGGATATCAAAACTATAAAGCAGGACATATCCACGATCCTTGACAACTGTGAGCAATTTCTAAACAAAATAAACTCAACAAAAGGTTCTATTGCCTCTCTAAGTGGCAGAATAAAAACAGTCGAGGAATCTCAACATGTCAAACACAAATGTCGACCAAAATCACAGAATACCAGTGATGAGTGTGATTGTGAACACCGCTGTGCCGAAAACTTGAGAAATTACATGAAAGAGTTTGTATCACATGTTTATAGTGACCTAAACCGCTTTGCACAAGTTGCGTGGACTCATATTCACAAGAACGGCAAACAGAAACAAAACTCCACAAGCACAAGCGATGACGAACAGAGCTCCGCTGACATTCAGCCTGCATCAACGGCCGAAAATCTTTCATCGACACTGCCTTCCCCGTCTAAAATTCAGCCTAGGAAAACGTCAACCCCGACGACCACTACTGTACCCAGCAGTAACTATTGCCGGACTGCCACCTCTGTGACTGAAACCAAATCGGACAAGAAGGACAACTCTAATAATGTTGATATGTATTCCCATGAGAACGATTATGTCAATCAACAGCAAAACATGAGCGGTCTCGAAGATATATCTTCTGATGACAACTTAGAAGCTTCATCACATCAAACATCCAAGTATGTGACACGTAGTTCTGCGAGCGTTAACACAAACCAAAGCGATGATAGACACTCGAATAGACATTCCCACCACACGAAAGCAACACCAGAACGCAGTAACACAGGTGCACATCGTTTCACCCCATCGGACGGGACTTCCACGGTGTGGGTTCGCAGCCTGAGGAGGACGAGTGGTCGTGACTGACTGACGGACTTCCGCTTTAGCGGGGACTGACCCCGACAGGCAATTTGACCATCTCGTAAGGGTGGGTCACCTCTTTCGGGGTGCTCCAGCCGATATGAGTGGTCCGCAATAGCCCCGGGTCTAAAAAAAAAAGAAAAAAGAAGAGAATCTTCGTCGGTCACCTGGACGTGAAAGTGGACGCTGACGTTTTGTCTGATTACTTGGATAAATTCCAAATCCGACATTCAGTTGTTAAAGTATTAAGGGATGGGAGGGACTACTTACCGGTTTCAGCGAGGATAAATGTTCATGTTGACGACTTCGAATTAGTCATGGAGGAAGGTTTCTGGCCGATTGATGTTGTCTGCAGACATTGGCTCTCCAAAAGATCTTTCGACGATTGGCGACAACCAACGACGAAGAGTTCGGATCGACATAACAGAGAGCGTTACTACACATACGGAGCTCACTCATAATTGTCAGTGTTGTGTGTGCACACTTTTGATTCGTATTGCACCAAAATGATTACCAATTATTGCAATCTTACACATGTAGGCATCACTGCTTTGTTTGTTCCACTAATTTTTCTCACAATGCTGAATATTATAACTTGGAACGCCACTGGGGCGATGGGAAGCATACCATACATGTGTCAGTTGCTTGCAAAACAGGACGTAGATATATTCGGTATCAGCGAGCACTGGCTTCACAATCATAATATTCATATTCTCGATACAATTAGTAGCTCATACCGGTATCACGCCGTGTGTGATTTTTCGCAGAGATTACCAATGCAGAGAGGTCGCGATAAGGGTGGAGTTGCAATTTTTTGGCACATGAAACTGGATAATGCCGTGTCCACCATTCAACTTAATGATGACCGGATATGCGGGATTCAACTCCAACTAGCATCATCAGAATACGTTTATATATTCCAGGTATATCTCCCGTCAACCAATTATACTGTCAAATTCTATCAAGAGTACATCGATGCGTTGGACAAATTGATCGATTATTATTCCACAATTGGAAATATCATAGTCATGGGTGATTTGAACGGAAATATTCAAAAATCAGATGCCAGAAACCGTAGTTTTTCAAAACTCCTCTCACGCAGAAAAATCATCTCGGTCAACTATTCAGACCCATGTACTCGTCTGATCGCAACCCATGTTCCTGCAACTGGTGGGTCAGGAACCATAATCGACCATATTTTGATACACAAAAATAACCTACCTTTTGTCAAAGAGATAAATGTTCTGGTCGACTCAGCAATCGATTACTCAAATCATAGACCAGTGAAAATATGCATTGACCTCGGTTCTCATTATATATGTCACGAAGAACCATGTTGTGTGTTGAACTGGAAGAAATTTATTGCTTCCGATTCATCATTAGAGTGCTATCAACATTGCGTCGAGAATCTGCTACCCGAAATGCCTATCGTGGATAAAACTACTCTAGATTCATTTTACTCGGGTATCATCGAATCCATAGATTCAGCGTCGACACTTTTCGTACCACATAAGTCGTTTAAATCACATGTCAAACCTTTTTGGAATGATACCCTAAGCACCTTACATGGAGACATGCGTAGCTTTAGACGCATATGGGTTGCAGAAGGTAGACCTAGAGGGTGCGACCATTTGTCTTATTCTTACTACAAAGCTGCCAAATGTGCATTTCGCAAAGAGCTTCGCAAATCGAACTCGAAATTCCTTTCACAAGAAAATGACGAAATAGACAGAGCTGCCGAAATAAATCAAGAGCAATTTTTTAGACTCTTTAACCGTCGCAAAACTAAACTGAAGGAAGACAACAATAACTTATTTGTCGTCAATGGATCTACCCTCAGAAATCCGAATGATATTACAAATGCATGGGCAGATTACTATGAACGCTTATATTCTCCATTGGAATCAAACAACTTTGACAATGCTCACTACGAATACGTAAATTCATGTGTTGACAAAATATTATCTAACAATTATAATGATTCTGATTCCAGTTCAACAGACGCACTTCTTCTCTATCCTGTGTCAGCCAAAGAGGTTGATGGTGTTCTTAAGTCCATGCATATGGGCAAAGCCCCAGGACCTGACATGATTTGTTATGAACACCTCATATATGGAGGTAATAAGTTGAGTAATTGTGTGGCTCATGTATTAAGCAAAATGATCGAATTGCAGCACATCCCATCAAAAGCAAAAACTGGCTTGATGGTCTCATTGTACAAAGGTGGAGACAAGCCGAAAACAAATTTTGATAGCTATCGAGCGATAACTCTTCTTCCCGTTATGTACAAAACATTAGAGAAAATAATTCTACGTCGCTTGGAGTGCAACACTCCACGCCTCATCAAAGTGCACCCCTTACAAAACGGATTTCAAAAACATGTAAGCTGTCTCATGTCTTCGTACATATTACACGAGAGCATAAACTACACAAAAGAGCAGAGTAGCAAACTGTTTGCCTGTTTTCTAGACGTACACAAAGCCTTTGATACAGTCTGGATAAATGGACTTCTGTTGAAACTAAACCTTCGTGGATTTCAGGGGAGAATATGGCTCCTACTAAATGAATTTCTCAGTGGGATTACATGCGTTGTCAAACACGCTTCCATACTTTCGAGATCTATCGAAATCAAGCAAGGTACTAGACAAGGGAATATACTCTCACCCTTGCTGTACATGATCTATATTGATGATCTGATACATGCACTCGAAGCTACAAACTTTGGTTTCCGTCTTCTCTCCACGAATTGTTCAGCGCCGACACAAGCTGACGACATGACGTTGCTATCACTTTCCAATTACGGCCTCCAGCGTTTATGTGATATATGTTCTATGTACAGTCAAAAATGGCGTTTTATTTATAACCCTAACAAATGTAAGGTAATCGTGTTCAATGAAACACACAGGCAAAATGACACTTTAGACAGACGCTGGAGACTGGGCGCTGGAAACGTATCCGAAACAGACGAAATAACTCATTTAGGTATTCATGTTAGCAAACAAAACTTTGTGAAAGAGCTCTCTGAGAGAGCTGTTGACAAAATTAGATCAACATTTTTCCTCCTTAGCAATGCTGGTCTGTATGCTGGGGAATAACCCCGACAAGCTGTGCAATCATCTACAAGACGATCGTTTTACCAAAAGGTCTATATGGCTCAGAATTTCTATGTGGCATATCTGTTTCGGATGCATGTGCTCTGGAAAAGATCCATCGGTTCTGTCTAAAACGTATACAGAACCTTCCTGTCAGAACGCGGACGGACATAGTCCAAGGTCTCATGGGCATAGGCCCAATCTCCTCGTTCATTGATGCCCGTAAACTTAGCCTCTTTGGAAGCCTCTGTCGCCTCTCGCCATCGAAGGCTTGCAAAGAGATTTTTGTAAACCGGCTTCACTTGCACTTGTCACATGAAATTCCAAACAAGAGCTCGTTCTTTGCAGATATCGAAGACAAATTGAGTTATTACAAATTAAGCCAATATATGGACAGCTTTTCGGAGAACGGATTGTTCCCTGCAAAATTGGAATGGAATCGCCTAGTCAAAACCGAAATCAATAACCGACGCGTGCATAACTGGGAACAAAGTGTTACAACTGATCCGTCTTTCGATAGATTTAGCCAAATTCAAACTCATTTTCAAATGTCTCATCTATGGCGTTCCTGTCGCTTGTATTCAGAGAACAAAATCGCATTTTATTCTGTTGCTCAGTTGATCGCTGCAACAGCGACACCAAAGGCAGACGTCTGTGGGATATGCAACATGAACTATGACGATCAAATTAAACATGCTATTATTCACTGCAGCCATCCAGCTCTTTGCTGTTCTCGAAATAAAATGTGGTATGAGTTGATCGACAACTTTGGCATCTTGTTTTATCTATGGGCAAATGAGCTCGACGACGGAAAACTCCTTCTGTTACATTTGACAAATCTTCCTGTTGAACTGTTCTCATTTATCGAAGATCCAATGTACTATGTGTCGTTCATTGTTGGCCATACGCACACATTGTGGCAAACCTACCTGTTTTTATCGAATTTGTTCACGCCTGGCGTATAATGTTCTACCATATGTTATCGTAGCCTACCTTGCGCCTGTACATTCAAATGCACTTGTGTCTAAGTTCTGGTATTAATGGGGTCAACCTGAGTTGACCGGGTGATGTGTATAACATGTAGAGTCATCGCCCCTCTTCCGAAACTAAAATTGGGTAGCTGAAACAACCTTACATCCACTCATGTTAATTACATGTGATAAATATATATTCATGACCTCGGTTCCCCAACTTCACGATTTCTTATCTTCCTTGCCAGCAGTGCAAGAATGTATAGGCGCAACACATACATGCTTGTTCTTACATAAATATTCCTTTCGTATGAAAGCGAGAGTGGCGATCATCAGATGATCAAACTCTATATAGCCATATAGTTGTGTGCATGGTGCGCTCTTCGTGTGGTCCGTACTCAACGTGTAATTCAGGCAAAAATTCAAATTAGGTGTGCTTATAGTTTATCTTGCATGTAACATAAACGTGTCTGTATCCGTACTATACGTCAGCTTGGGGGTAAGTGTGTGAGTGTCCGCGAGCTTGTGCGTGTGTGTGTGCCTGTCTGCATTTTTTTTTTAAATGTTCGCGCGTATCTTGAATCTCAGCTTTTGTAAGAGTGTATGACTTTGTGTGCTATTTATTAGGACGTGGTTCATATATGTGTATATTTTTTCTTCTCCAAACTTACTTTTGCTCTTTCATTTTGACTATATTGTTGTAACATGTTGTATATACGCTATTATGTATATGTATCACTCTTCAGAAATTGGAGGACAATAAAGGTATATATATATATCATTTCTTTTTTTATGTGCCCTCAGGCTTTATATCAAAATGAACGGTTGGAACTTGACGATAAGTTAAACCGCGAACTCTTCATTATAACCGACATCGATCATTTTTTTTTCGGGATATGGTACATCTCAATTCCTGAGAATTTCAGGCTTTTCCAAATAGCGCAACAATATATTGCTGCGACTAAACGCTTTGATTCATGACTGTCTGGCTGCGCTGACATATAGCCACAATCCAATGTCAACAACAAATCGCTCAACATACACCAAACACAAACATTGCTGGGCCCCCCCCCCTCATTCGGATCGCCACATCCACCATTTGTATACACATCGATAATTTCTTATAGTGTAACTGTCAAGGGCGTCATCGGGCGAATCGCCAACTTCACTACTATACCAATTCAGCTTAACCTTACAGTCAAATGTTTGATACATACATAGCCTTGAAACCTATATTTCACATCTTCCTTAAATATCACAATAGATATAGATATGCATAGATTTATGCTCGTCCTAATGGTAATCCATAAACACATACGCTGAAAGATGTTATTCGACATAATGAAAACTCAAATTGTTTTCTCACCATGTACAAACGTATTTGTTATCGCCTTTTTGTCATTTTATAACAATGTATTGTCAACTTTGTAAGGGAGAGGGGCTACCTAAGTTGAAATAACTTGTGCCCGATCCCTTTTGTATATTTATAATAATGAATAAAATATGTTTAAAGTAAAGTTGAATGTCGAACGTCGAACGCCTAACTAACTTCACGCGAATGTCAAACGAATGTCGAACGCCGAACGCCTAACTAACTTCACACACCTCTTTCTTGGTGGGGTGGTGTAAAATGTCACTGAGCCGTTTATGAAACGGTCCCTGATTGTTTTCAGCCCGTTACTGAAATTTGTAATAACCGTGTCGTAATGATATTCGTGAATAATTCCGTTGGTTCCCAGGTGTACGACAACCGTGTGTATGGCACTCTTCGGCACTTTTGCTTTCTCGACCTGTTTTATCTTTTATCAGGTGTGCTGCTCCATGTTTATGTCGGCTCCTGAGAAATTGAACACCTTCAGACCGGTGTCGTTGATCGGTAGACTGTGACTGTTGCTCGCTCCCAGTACAGTCAGTACAGCAAGGTAGAGTCCACCGGTGTTTCTGCAGTCGGTTTAGGTGTATGTATTAGTGTCTTGTGATGGTGTCGTTCTCCGTTATAACCACAAAGTCATCACCGTTATAATCATAGTTTTTATTCTGACCACCTTTGGATTTAGTTCCATGTTTCTCGTGTGGGGTTTTAGCTATTCTCGTCGATTTTGGGCATTCTGACATATATTGTTTATTATGTCCGGTGAGTCCACATTTTAGGCAAACAGTGTCATTGACACATTCGTCATTCGTATGAGTAGTGGTCTTCATTTAGTCAGTTTCTACATTTGGCCCTTTTTTATTCAGTTTCTGGTTACCCACCTGTAATGCATGGTACCACATTCCGCACACATCTGTTTTGTCTTATCCGATATAAGTTTCAATTTGAATTTCCCTACATCAATTCTGGGTGGGATATCATCACATCACATAGGTACCTGTTGCCGTTTTCAATAATGGACTGCGATTTGAATATCGTATTGACCAATTGTGTGTTGCTGGTCATTTGTCCGCTGAAAATAGGCATTTTTTTGACAGGGTAACTTCTTAAATCGTCTTACCATACATAGCTGCCACCAATTCCGACAAGGTTATATTAAGAAATAATTTTCGTAAATGGTATAGATTTACCGGCCATCTTTTGGCATTTTGGCCGCTCCAATATTTGTAAATGAATTGACGGCGATAGCCCATACACGAACTGATACAATTATAAATACATACACGAGCCTATACAATTATAAATATATACACGAGCTGATAAAATTATAAATACATACAGGTATTATTACTCGGCCTGATAAAATTATACAGACATACACGAGGTGATAAAATTATAAATACATACGTGGAGATTGTAAAATCATATATAATTCCACATCCGCCTTGCTTGTTATTGTAACGATTTTGAGTGATTCATGTATTTCTTCTACACAAACTTCTTCACACCACATGACACGAACGTTAGGACAGAGATTTATAAGCAACCCAGTCAAGCTTAGTATTAAGGTGGCGCGAAGGTGCATATTATTTCAACATTGCTTTTCATGGCAAATAATTCAGACGCTTATTCTTCCATTATTATTCATAAAAAAGCTATGACCCACGTCGGGAATTTTATGAGGGCTTGTAATTGTTAGACATTAACCCTTTACACAACGGCCCTGTGCCAATGCATTCTCTTATATATGCGAGTCGGCCATAGGTCGCCTCGCATATATAAGAGAATGCATTGGCTTAACACATTAAAAATTATAAAATTGTTAAAGAATGTAAGAAAAAATGGTAAAAAGTGTTTAAAAAAGATTTGTTTTAGGCCAATGCATTCTCTTATATATGCGAGGCTACCTATGGTTGACTCGCATATATAAGAGAATGCATTGGCACAGGGCATAACTGTAACCATCACAATGTAGTCAATGAGCCGGTTCCAATGATATCCATATTTGTATGGTTTTATTGAGACAGACCCAAGATAATTTAGGCTGTTCCAGCTTTATTTGGCCGTTTTTGGCCGGTTTGTTGGGTAAAGTGTTAAACGATCTCTACTGTGTCTTATCAGAGGTGGCCAGCTTTATCGACTACTGTCTCAGCGGTTACAAGAAAAGTATAGTCAGAAATGGTAACGCGCTCAAGATCATATATTATATAACCATGCTTGTAATTATAGAATTTAAAATGTATTGGTTTCGCGAATGACCAACCCGGAATTCCGTTAAAATAACAATAACATCCAGCACCTAATTAACGAACCGGCGGCCGACTCGGCCGTCTCCGACCACAACCATTAGTGGGCTGCAGAACGAAACATATCTATAAAAGTTGAAATATAACACTTACAAATTATCTTTTAAATTTCTTTTATTGGTAATTGACCTAGCTTGTCACAAACAAAAAAAATCAACATTATTGACTTAATAATGTAAAGGACAATAAACGAAATTGAAATTCCCAACTACACCTTTTACCGGACTCGGCCTCTTGGTCGCGCAGTTCGACTTTTGAACCGGAAAAACCAATTATCTATAAATAAAATGCCCATCGGCCCACGCTATCAAGAATTTGTAGAACAGTATACACGCGGCGCGCGCTAATAAATTGTGTGACCGCTTGCGAATGACCGGTGCGTATATGATCAGTTTTACATTCTTCGTACGGTATATAATCTAACTCAACTGCAGTACGTGCATTGAAATCACCGGTCACAAGTATAGTGTGCGATAAGTTGGTCAAAAGCTCTTCAGAGCTTGTGTTTGTAATATGTTGAAATACCTCCGACTTTTCAATAAAATTTATCTTATCTTATCTTAAGCATAACACTCAACACCGGGGATATCACACTGGGTGAACTTTGGTTAAAACTATACCATGTCGTTTACAACATACCGTTATAGCGCTGGCTAATCATCACCACTCAATAGTTCGGTGTTGAATTATGGGTCACCGTGAATCAATCTCCCAAACACCAAAAAAAAAAAAAATCACCACGGTGTTCATTGTTTTGCTTATCGCAAACTATTTAAGTGCTGTATATAAACAAACGCTCGGGTCACACAAGTGTGTTTTGTGGATAATATCGTAATCAAATCATACTATAATATACAATTAGTATATTCTTGGGGACATTTTTATAATTTGGTAACTTTTATTTCTAAATTATAACCTACAATCAAGGCCACACATGCCTTCAAACAATCATGAATCATGTTTTTTTTAGCAGTCCTCTTTTTTCTTTCTTGATCGATGTTGTTGTTGTTTCTATTTGGGTTATGGCCTCGAGGTGTTCTTTGTCTTTCACTTTCTTCTTTTGCTTCAGACATAAGTTGTTTTACTTCGGTCATATCCCGCTGTGCTGCATGCTCTTATCGGTTCATCTAACACGATGGAGCCTCTGCTGGTGTGGTGTTGGTGTTGATGCCGGTTGAGATGGAGGACACCTGGTTATGGTGGTATTCCGGTGTCCTTGGTGGAAAGTTGTCCATCTCCACATCACAGCTGGCGGCCCTGCTGTCTCTCAATTACATCCTTATAGTATTTGATTGACTGATCCCCACCGAAGCCGCCTGTGGAAGAGGGCTGGTACACGTCAGTCTTCGTAACCGAGTGGGAAGGGACAGCTGGTACACGTCAGTCTTCGTAACCGAGTGGGAAGGGACAGCTGGTACACGTCAGTCTTCGTAACCGAGTGGGAAGGGACAGCTGGTACACGTCAGTCTTCGTAACCGAGTGGGAAGGGACAGCTGGTACACGTCAGTCTTCGTAACCGAGTGGGAAGGGACAGCTGGTACACGTCAGTCTTCGTAACCGAGTGGGAAGGGACAGCTGGTACACGTCTGTCTTCGTAACCGAGTGGGAAGGGACAGCTGGTACACGTCAGTCTTCGTATATAGAAAGTGTTGGGGGGGGGCTAACCCGGCATTCTCGGAAGGACCGAGTGGTTCTCCATCTAACCCCTCAGTTTATGGCCTAATTGGCCTTTATTTTAGAAGACAAGAAAAAAAATGAGGAAAAAATATAAGCAATTTGATAGAAGATGGGCCTCACCGCGCTTTTTCTTCTTGTTTACCGGATGAGCCGGATGAGCCTGTGTCCGAGGGAGGAGTGGTATTGGCTTTTTTTTTCGCGCGCATCGCGTGTAAACTAATGTAGAGATTCTTGTTTCGCCTGGGCACATGGGGGTTTTATTTATAGAACTGGGAATTTTTGGGAGGATTAAAAGTCGAACAATAATGTTGATTTTTGGTTTGTGATAAGCTATGCCAATTACAAATAAATGAAATGAAAAAGATTATTTGTAAGTCTTATAATTTCAACTTTTATATACATTTTTCGTTCTGCAGCCCACTAATGGTTGTGGTCGGAGACGGCCGAGTCGGCCGCCGGTTCGTTAATTAGGTGCTGGTTATTATTGTTATTTTAACGAAATTCCGAGTTGGTCATTCGCAAAACCAATATATTTATGCACTGAGAGTCCTTGCATTTAATTAATATATAAGAATAGAAGTGTGTGTTGTCATTTTGGATTAATATTCGTAGAAATAACAACTTTGAGCAAAATTATTCTCCATTTATATTTGATCACACAACCGGAGTGTTTCACATCACTTTAAATTCGTGAAAAATAACATCATATACCCATGTTTAATTTTGTTGTATATTACTATTATATGATAACATTCCTTCAAGTTGAAACCGAATTCAGCGCGTTATATGTAAAATTATGCCCAGTATACGGAAATTACTTACCCCGGCCTACAATACCAAAATGTACAATTTAAACATTTAGGTGGCGCGGAGATTGAAATTTTGTCCACTGTCACAAAATACCAGCTTTCAATTGGTAAGTCTTGACGCCACTGATTTGAATAATTATCTGGACCTCTTTTCTAATTATAGCCACTGTTGGATTTCAAAGGGAGTTAATTAATCCTTCACAACCAGATAAAGAGCTATAATTAGTGACATGTTTAAAAAAAAAAAAAAAAAAAAAAATTAAATCAAACCGCAGTTGAATCGTTACGAAAATCACACAAACAGAAAGCTAATAGTGTGATCTCACTGTTTTATTGTTTCCAATTGATTCACTTGGATAGAGAACAATGACAGTCTTTTGAAAAGTTTCGTTTTGAATGAAGCTGGTGTCAAAATTCATTTAGACGATACAGACCCTAAGTTCTTTTGTGCTATATGTGGCTCTTAATAGCTAAGACACAAAGGCTTGTGTTGACTTACCAAGAAATCAACGAACCAACATTCGATCATTCAACAACAGACAATAGTTGCGTGAGTTGTGCAGACGCTCGAATTATTGTCCGTTAATTGCTTAATAATACAATCTAAGAGCGACTGACTTAACCACTCAGTGATATAAAATTGTTCCAATTGACATACTTCTGGGGAAATCGGGAGGGGGGGGGGGGGTGTGGAAAAAATCTAAATAATTTGTGTAATGAAACTTGCGTACCAAACGGTTCAACAAGAATTTTCAATAAATGGAGATTAATCCGTTCTTACCATAATGTTCCTTTAATAATACTTTGGACCACAAATCAGCTATGTATACATAGTAATATACAACAAAATTAAACATGGATATATTATGTTATTTTTCATGAATTTAAATTAAACTTTCTTTTAAAAAATTCGAAGAGCGTGAAAAGGTCACACTGGTAGTATTCTAAGGGTTGACACGATCATAATATACTATATGTACTAGCAGGGTTACTCGGCGTTGCCCGGGTTAAAGTGATGTGAAACCCTCTGCATTTTGTGGATATATGGTGGAATAGATGATACTCTTGTTCAAAGCGTTACACATATTCTCATAAATTATATAACCAAATAGCATCACAAAACATGATTCTCACACATGGAATATAAGTAGTAGCTCACCTTGTCGGATCGGAGCGATTTTCATTTTGTTGGTCGCGATTAATCCGTCACACCAATAAAGAACTACTTACTTATTTACAACTGCGTATACTTCAGACGTTATAACATGAACATCATGTATACAACCAATCTAGTGTGTTTGACTAAGATTTTGAGGACACCTGGTTATCATATCTCCATGAAGATATAGATGTTTTAAAGAAATGTCCATGTGCTCATCTGTTCATTGTGCTATATTCTGGCTAATTATTATCAGTTTAAAAAAAATGTTGCCATGCAACTATATCAGCTACATGTGCCCGACACAGAGCGAGATTTTGAGTTGTTTATGTTAGGCGATGAGTCTGTTCTAAAACATGAAAGATATCATCTGTATATTGGGCAGATATAAGGATTAACTGTCATGTGGACTGTTTTTATGGAGATGTAACGGCGAGGTAAGTGGACATAACTTGTGAAAAACCCGAAGGGTTTTACATACAAGTTATGTCCACTTACCTCACCGTTACATCTCCATAAAAATAGTCCACATGACAGTTAATCCTTATATTTATATACATTTAGCGAAAAAGCCGCTTTTGTAAATATATTTAAATCGAAAAGTGTATCGTGACAAGATCAGCCCAAAATACCCAATAGCACCCTTGGCAAAAGTTAATAGGAACAATTTCTCTTCATGTTGAAACCCGATGATGTATTAAGTCAATCCTGCGCGAGTCAAAATGCGCCCAAAGCATTACGCGTTCGTCTTTCCAAACCTAATGACGTATCGATGGTGTTATTAACTTGGTGTTATGAGGCGTTACGCATTCACCGAGAAATAACTGCAACTAGCCACGTGGGCGCCGACCAATCAGAATGCTGGATTTAGTGATGACAACACTTAGTGTGTAAATATATAGCCTTGTCAGGTGTCAGTATTTGAGGATCCTGAAAAGTCATGTGCCACTGACTCCGGTTTCTTTTATCTCAGAAGAAATTATATTTGACGGCACACTGAGACCACTATTTTTGAACAGGCCTTCTATACATTTCCATATCTCTTGTACCTTTTTTATGGAAACCATGTTGAATGGGGCAGACACAATTGTGTTATAATATTAATATGATCTATTCTAATATTTTAAAATGCACCAAATGTTATCTTTCTCGTCAAAAGTTACCACTGTTAGAACGCCTTGGTGCCATCTCGATTGTACCCCGTGAAGTTATATATAGAACACATACAGACAGACGTATATTTGCAAATATATCTAGGCACCAAATATGACGTTTTTAACACGCTCGATATGATTCCTCGTATCATTTGAGAAGAATGTGTATGAATTTGATGTTAATTGGCACTAAACATATTTCTATCAGTTGTCGTGACCCGCCCGTCCCTATTTCGGACTCAAGCGGCGCCACATTTGACATCATTAAACCACAAACTTAGACTCATTATGGAGATGAATATATAGAAAATGGCGAGTATACAAATTCGTATCAAAATTAGGGTCCCCATATCTCTCACCCAAACGGTACCAATTTGGCGTATTTAAACCACACGATAAGATTACTCGTATCACGGAGAAAAATATGTATCAGTCTGGTGGAAATCGGCGCTAAACATATTGTTTATCTATTTTTGTGTCTCTCTCACCCTCTGTGTGTCCCTCTCTCGAATGGCACCACTTTTGACATCATTAAACCACACAATTGGACTCCTGATATCATGGAGATAAATATTTATAAGTTTGGTGCTAATCGGCGACTAAACAATTTTGTTATATCAAATTTAGTGCCCACCACACACCCACACTATCTCTCACACAAACAGCACCAATATAGCGTCTTTAAATCACATGATTTGATTCCTCGTATCATGGATAAGAATGTGTATCAATTTAGTGGAAATTGGCGCTAAAGTATTTTGATCAATGTTGGTGCCCCTCTCCATTTCAGTGCACCCCTGAATCGAATGATGCCACTTTTGACAGCTTTAAGCCACCCCATTAGACACCAGGTCCGCATACAGTGTGGATGATTTTGTATAAGTTTTTGTATAACATTGGCGAGTATACAAATTCGTATAAGATTTATGGCCCCCATATCTCTCATCCAAACGGCACAAATTTGGCTTATCTAATCCACACGATTAGATTTCTCGTATCACGGAGAATATGTATCAATCTGGTGGAAATCAGCGCTAAACATATTGTTCATCTTGTTTGTGTACCTCTCACCCTCTATGCATCCTGATTCGAATTGTCCCACTTGTAACAGCTTGTGATATCCTTAAGGGGGAGACGCACGTTTTGCATAAATCACAGTAAATCCAGCCAGAAATGGCAAGTGATTTTCAACAAAGAATTTCTCTGGAAATATCTGGTGAAAAATCTTGAACTTTACATATGATAATTTTCATTGTATATAGAATCAGAGAAATTATAAAGAGACAATAACAATAATGGATTTTAATACATTTGAGAGGTAGAAAATATTTGTATTGTTTTTGTCCCGTTAGGTACCGAGAACTGCCAGAAAAAATTATTATTTCAAACAACATGTCAACCATCAAATAGCTTATTGTCTTGACTCCATGAGAGGAGGCTTAATTTGTATCATAATGGTTGAGTTAGCTTTTTAATTGCATATTATAGCATCATACCCCATGTATTATAATGAAGAATAAAGCAGTCACAAATATGCCAGCCCAATGAAAACAAATGTTCAAATGTGGTGCTGTCCACTCAAGCAGGGAGCAATCAACATAAATTAGACAACAGTGTTAAGAGATATAGTGGTCAGATTTAACTTTGTTATGAACTCATGACCCAGAACTCAACTGAGCCCAATTTTTCATTGACCAACAAGCATGGCATGAAAATTCTCAATAATAAAAAAATATTTATGGTAGTTGTCTTTCTGATTGAAAATAATCATTTAATTTCATGAATCAAGAAAAATTAAGTCTCCTCTCATGATCTTCAGATATGATATCATTTCGCCCGAAGGGGGGAATATCATAGCGGAAAATTGGATTCCACTGTGTCTCATGTGCCAATTGGTTTACCAATATGAGTAAATGTTAGCCCGAAATTACGATTGCTTCTCTTTGTTATCATATGAAATCGGAGTAAACCAGCTTCGAACCGGATCAAACCAGCCCAATATATCTTGGCCTGGTACAACTGTTTACCGAAAACAATTAGCAAAAAGAAAATTAAGATGCATGCATCAGATCGTCCATGAATTATTTTTACAAAGAATTACTTTTTAAATGTGATACAATGTTTGGTGCATTAAATAACGTATTCTACTAAAGTATGGTGTATATACTATACATATTAGCTATACATATCTCTCTTTTAAACGAGGTAATGTACAGTTTACACGTAATGATTATTTTAAATTAATGGCCTGTGTCAATGGTACAACTGTTTACCGAAAACAATTAGCAAAAAGAAAATGAAGATGCATGCATCAGATCGTCCATGTATTATTTTACAAAGAATTACTTTTTAAATGTGATACAATGTTTGGTGCATTAAATAACGTCTTCTACTAAAGTATGATGTATATACAATACATATTAGCTATGCATATCTCTCTTTTAAACGAGGTTATGTACAGTTTACACGTAATGATTATTTTAAATTAAGATTATTAAGTGAAATGAATTAAAAATTGCTACGATATTAAATCATATTTTGTACATGGACGGAAACGTTGTAGTTGAATATTTACGATGAGAACAAGCAAATAGAAGTGGCGTATTTACGATGAGAAGAAGCAAATAGTTAATTAAATCTAAAACAGTGAATATTATTACTGACCTTTAGTAAAGTAAATAGGTTTTATAAAATGTGAATTAAAACAAACTCCACTTTACAGATAATCATTTTGACTGTTGCATGCCGGGACAGAAACTATGCAAACACAGACCCATGCATTTACTATGGGAGATTTAGAGTGGGTCTATTAAACTAATTATATCCTTGTCATCTTTTATAGTTTTTGCGTGAAATTTTAAACATATATCAGGGACATATACCCCTTCTAGAATGTTCAAAAACATGTTCAGTTGCTCATCGTATTTTTATTGATTTTATGCGACGAAAATTCAGAAAATTGCGCAATGTTTTAAGGTGTTACAAAACGTCGGATTAAAATAGTTCTATTGAGAATATTCACACCATTTGTTTTAGAGAACATAGAGTAAACATAGTCCTATCGGAATATCGCAAATGAGTTCCGTGTATTTTGGGATTAATTAACTACTCAGACTGCCGAAACTGCCAACAATAAATTCGCTTTTTCGTGTCCCACGAAAATGAAACTTGTCTGTTTAAAGATCCCAGTTTCGTGTCGAATGGTGATAGAATCTCCATATTCATGTTCATGGATAAATTACATCACACTTAATCGGATTCTGTCCGCGGTCATAAACCTGTGTTTTTAGAACAATTTTTTTTAGACAAACTGTTGAGCGCGTATCAGTATTTTTCCGCCCACTGGGTACCCACCACCACCTATTTATTTATTTTTTCCGATTCTGGGATAGGGACCCACCTCCTTCAAACTGCTTCAAATGACTATTTTACTTAGTTGTCCTGATCTTATCTGATCTATGTTCCATATCATGAAGCATTGTACGCGACACTATCGGGTATAATTGAAAATTTCATGTGCATGTTTTCACGTCTGGCCATCACACGTATGGACTATGGGGTCGGCGAGGGGCTATTTGGGTGCACGTATGTACTGCTTTTCCAATATTGATTGTGGCACTTCCGGGTCTGTTTGACAATTTCATTGCATGTTCTCACGACTGGTTATATGTAGGGAAGCGGCGACTTGGGATTGACGTGTTCGCACTTATATTGCACTAGCTGGTGGACCCGACTTCGTCCGGGCTGTTTTCCCTCTGCTTTTCGGCGAATTGCGCGATTTGACATTGAATTGACCATTTTGAAGATCAAGGTCAGGTCGGGGTCACGATTTGACCCGACCAAAACACTCCCGGACAAACGTACACGTCGAAATCCATCAGGTTTTACCCGATTTGACCTTGATTTGACAATTTTAAAGGTCAATGTCAGGTTGGGGTCACGATTTGACGCATCGAAAACACTCCCCTGACAAAAGTAACCCTAGGTATCGAATGTTGTCGAAATCCCGTCAAAATTCGCGATTTGACATTGAATTGACAATTTTGAAGGACAAGGTCCAGTCGGGGTCACGATTTGTACCGTCCAAAACACTTCCCGGTCAAAAGTACCCCGTTTTACCCGATTTGATCTTGAATTGACCTTTTTGAAGGCCAAGGTCAGGTCGGAGTCACGATTTGACCCGTCCAGAACACTCCCTGGACAAAATCACCCCTAGGTATCAAATTTCGTCAAAATCCGTCGGACAGTTTTCCCGGCCATAGCCAACACACAACCAAAGAGACAGACAGAAGTCCCAAACTATATCTTAGATGGGACCATGTATGTTTGAACATTTCATGTGCATATTTTCACATGTCACAATATGTCCCGTGTAGAGACATGGGGTTAGGGTGTGCGTACTTATATTGCAGGGGGGCATTGGCTGGTCTATTTGATTATTTCATGTGTACGTCATCAGTGCTGATCACATCGTCACAGAGGGGTGGCACAGTGTTGGGGTGTACGTATATATATTGCATTAAACGCTGTCTGCATGGTCGGTTTGAACATGTCATGTGTATGTTATCATGGCTGGTCATAGCGGCGTGGTACAAGGTGGTTGGTTTACATACTTTTATTGCATTTTATTATAACGACTATCAGTCAGATGCTCGTAGCCCGTTTATATATAACCATGGGTATATGCGAGAAATACACAATGAAACACACACTCCACAGTTTGGATCGATAAGCATTGCCCTGTGTATTTTGATGTTGCCTTTTTTGACAATCGGTCTTCCGTATCATTTCTAAAACACAATTATCGTCCAACTTGCAGCACGACGTTACCGTGTGATTGCAACAGAAGCGTTTTCATTCAGAGTATGGTCAATGTATTGCCGCCGGTGCAACGTATTCTCGGGGAGAAAACAAATAGGCCTATTTTTATAAGTCGCGAGGGGCACCCCTGGTTGAGTCTGGGATATTTGGCACTCGGGACTTGGCTAGAGGGTTTTTGTTGGGGTGGTCTCCACCTTGGAATTTCCAACTGCCACGGGCCCACCCCATTGAACCACAAGTTTGCGTAATTCAATGTGCACACCCCCCCCCCCCCCGGTGCTTTGATTTTCCCCAAATGTTCCCTCACATACTACTAGATGGTAGCCTATTCTAAATGGACCAATAGTCTTGTGGCCACTGGCCACCAGGGGGATGAAAAGGATGGTTCGGTCCAGTATGAGATTAAAAAATCCTAACATCTAGTCGTATAACGCCAGACAAATTTACACCCCGATTAATTTGTTCTTAAATTAATTAGAAAGTAACTACTGGCAAGGGCACAGAACACACGGGTCGGCCCATGGTCAGGCCCGATGTGAGAACATTTCGAAAATCTGAACATGAAAATTAGACAATCCTAGCATCTAGACTGGCCTCAAGCTTTCCAATTCGGGGAAATTTTTAACCTGACACTCACCCTTGAAAATTGCCATTTCAGTCCAATATTTTGCAAATAAAAGGGAAATATGCAAATGTTGGTCTAAAAACAACAAATTCGTCACTAATAAATTGTTGGAAAGTCAAACTACGAGAACAATTTCAACCTAATTTTGGTGTGAATTTTCCAATTAATGTTGCATTAGGTTTGACTACAGTTTTGGGGGGGAGACCCCTGCATAACACCCCTGTCCCTACTTGGCACACCATGCTGAGAGCGCGGTCTTGTGTTCACTGGAGACGAGAAATCATCGATACTAAACTATGTTGCGTGGCACCCGGGGAGGAGTCAGGGGGCTACATCCCCAACCCTGTCAGGGAAGGATAGCCACCCCCGTCGTTGAGATCTTCAATGGTCAACCCGGTAGCTAAAGCCCGTCCCCCCTGTTTGGAGAATCCAATAGCCCCTGCGTCGGGGATATCCTGGCGCCACCCCTGTTTGAAATCATATAGAAATTTTAAAGGAGAAGACCACATATGGAGCATAAATCAGGGGGAAATGAGCTCTCATAACCACAAAACTACACTAAAGATATCACAATAAACCCAAATTGGATGCAGTCGCATATAGTATATACTAGCAGGGTTACCCGGCGTTGCCCAGGTTAAAGTGATGTGAAACCCTTTGCATACTGTGGATATTTGGTGGGAATAGAGGATACTCTTGCTCAAAGTGTTACACGTATTCTCATAAATTGTATATCCAACTAGCATCACAAAACATGATTCTTATACATGGAATATAAGTAGTGGCTCACCTTGTCGGATCGGAGCGATTGTCATACTGTTTATCGCGATTAATCCGTCCCACTAATAAAGAAGTATTTATTTATTTACAACTGCGGATTTCTTTTTTCATAGTTCCAGAATTTACTGGATATCCGCTGTGAACATTCCGGTAGAAAAGCTGACACTTATATACATGAACCAGCACTATATGAATATGCCGGTGATATATAATTATGTCTATATCATATTGGTTGATACATCGCGATATTTTTTTGGAAAATCGTTCTATTTGAGAAAATATATATTTCGAAGAAAAACGTGATACCACCCCTGGTCAAATGGTCCTACTAATGTGTTATGATGCAGTTGTGTCCTGCTGAATTGCTATGATGCTGTTATGGCAAACTGATGCTGTTAATAAAAAGTACCGTTTTTTTTTTTTTATTTCTTTTTCGCGGTTTTTCTGATAATCTGAACATATACAGGAAAAGCCATTATGATTATCAAACATACAAAACCATAGTTATTGCGAAATATTTTTAGTACTGGTTGTGTTAGTTGAAAATCGAATATAAGCAAGATGGTTATTCGCATGCATTATTATGCCTTTCAAAAATTTATATGTTCTTGAATGTTACATATACACACTGATTTTTTTCTCTCAAATCGCTCGGATTAGCCAAAACACCGCGAAAATTACAACTTTAGATAAAATAACGGCAACAGTTTGCCCTACCCGCATCATTGCATGACCACCATAATCATAGCATAGTAGCAGGACCACTTGGCCTGGGGCGGATACTGTCAACAACCCAATTTACAACTCACTCGAGTATATCGTAAATGCTGTATTACAGTCAAATGACAGTTTAAATCGGGAGTTTTGTTTTATGTAAACAAATAGAGTATGCATGAGGTCGTAATTCATCTGTCTAGAGATTACGCAACAATTCTTATTGTACTCCCTTATGACAGCTAAGTGTGCAAATAAAGCTCTGTTCGCGTAACTTATTCCAAAAATGTAAAATCATTCGAATTTTTAATATAATATAACTGTCAATAATGATATATGTGTAAATTGGAAATTAAATAGTATATCCTATCAACGAGGTCCGAATTATTGTGCCCGTTGTTGTGTTGTGTATACGTTGTCAGATATTTGTTGAGATATACTCTTAACCCAGACTGCACCCGCGAGAAAGACGATGAGACTCAATACCGCGATATTTAAGTGGGGAACTACGTGAGTATGCCATGTATTTGAACAACGCACTTTTCATTGTACATGTACATAAGACTCTTAAAGTTATGATTGTACCGTTTTATCTTTTCTTACACGTAAGGCAATCACACTAGGTGAACGTGAGAAATTAACTATATTAAGATTAACTATATTTATCACTATTAAGAAGAACATGGGAAAATAGATGGACTTTGTTTTCATACAAATTATTCTGAAATATATAGGCCAGTACACTCTAATGGCATATTCCCATGAAGCTGCAAGAAAACATCAGGCACAAATGTCCCCCAATATTGTATAGCTGAAAAGCTTGCAGTCCTGAGAATATGGCGGTTTTGATGGCGATGATTGAGCTAAACCATTACGCCCTCTATAGGGTGTATTCCGTTAGGCTGTTTTTTTTTTGCCTGACAATGAAGCTAAGGGGGAAATATCATTTAATATATACATATTCACATTGTGCGTACCGGTTAGACTTTTTTCAGAATGTATTTATTAGCGGACGTAATTTCGCGGATGTCTCATTGATGCAGTATGTACTTTTTTATGACCGCGTTAATTGTTTTCGATATTCAGTGTGAACAATGGCTGGACCACTCATGAAAAGTTTATTGTGGTAATACAATGCAGAATATAGCAGATAACATTGTTGAATTATGTCTAAGTTGGAATGTAGACTAAAGGTCGTGTTGCGTAGTATCGGGGGTGTATTTAATCCGATTAGTATATTTTGGTCCGCATCTAGAGGCCTTTCTGGTGTGGTGAATGAGAAACATTCAGTGATAAACAATAGGTGTTGTAATAATTTGAAGGATTATATTTGTTGTAACGGAATTCTGAGGTGGTTCATTCATGAAACTTTGAAGGAATTATGAATAATTAGTTTCCAATAATCGGAAGCCATGGATGCTCTCAACCATTTAGTTGTTTTAATAATTATATAATTAGGCGTATTTAAACCACACGAATAGAATCCTCGGATCCGGAGAAGAAAATGTATCAATCTGGTGGAAATCGGCGCTAAACATAATGTTTATAAATGTTTGTGTCTCTTTCACCCTATGTGCACCCCTGATTCGAATGGCCCCACTTTTGACATATTTAAACCACATAATTAGACTCAAGATATATCATGGAGATGATTATTTATAAGTTCGGTGCTAATAGGCGACTAAACCATTTTTTATCAAATATATTGCCTACCCCACCCCTATACCATCTCTCACACAAACAGCGCCAATATGACGTCTTTAAATTACACGATTATATTCCTCGTATCATGGATAAGAAGGTGTATCAATTTGGTGGAAATTGGCGCTAAAAATACACAATATAAATTTGGTGCTCCTCTCCCGTTCAGTGCACCCCTGACTCGAACGCCACTTTTGGCAGCTTTCAGCCACACCATTAGACTCCTCATACCATGTGGATGCTTTTGTATAAGTTTGGTGGCAATCGGCGACTAAACCAATTCTTATCAAATTTAGTGCCCACCCCCCAATCTCTCAAACGACAACAATTTGGCGCCTTTAAATCAAACAATTAGATTCTTTGTATCATGGAGAAGAATGTGTATCAATTTGGTGGAAATCGGCGCTAAAATTATTTTTTATCAATTTTGGTGCCCCTCTCCCCTTTCGTGCATTCCTGACTCAAACGCGCCTTGTTTGACGTATTTAAACCACACCATTATATTCGTAATATCATGGGGATTATTATATATAAGTTTGGTGGCAATCGGCGACAAAAAAATATTCTGCTCCTTCCCCTTTTCTGCCACGGACAACAACGGCGTCATTTTAGAAAATTCTAACCCGCACCATTATCTTTCTCGTAAAAAGTTACCCCTGTTAGACCCCTTTGGTGCCATCTAGATGGTTCCCTGTGAATGTCTATAGAACACAGACAGACAGACATACATTCGCAAATATAGATATATATATATGGTATAGTTCTGTTGGCCTCTCTATATCATATAAATGTTTTTTTCTAAAAACCCTTAAACCAACTCGACGGGCGATTTCCATGCGCTCCTGTTGCGCAAATTCTAGTATAAAAAGTGCGTCTATTTCAGACAAAGTTCAAACAGTAAATATGACCAGACAAGACATGGAAACCGCTAATCTAACAACACCAGTCGAACATGATTACCTTTCATGTGCACGTTCTCACGACTGGTTACATAGAGTGACGCGGCGAAATGGGATTGGCGTGTGCGCATTTATATTGCATGGGACCATGTCTGTTGGAACCATTCATGTGCATGTGTCACATGTCATAATGTGTCCCATGCATGTTGAGGCGTGGCGACATGGGGTTAGGGTGTGCGTACTTTATATTTCATTGTACGTTGTCTGGTCTATTTTATATTTCGTGTCTATGTCATCAAGGCTGATCACATCGTCACAGAGGGGTGACACAGGGGGTGGGGTTAAGTATACTTATATTACATGCAACACTGTCCGGTCGGTTTGAATATTTCATGTGTATGTCCTCATAGCTGGTCACAGCGGCGTAGTCGATGGGTTGGGTATACATACTTTTATTGCATTTCATTGGGTTATTTTGGGAATTACATTCTCAAAATACTTAATCTTACTGGAATTTAGGAACGATTTGTTTTGGTTTCCGACATTTTGAAGAAGTTTCCTAAGGCCTTCGAGTACCTCCAATTCGATTGGTTCCTTGACCACCGTATTATCCAATCGCGGCCACACAGGCATTGCGCAAATCACTAGTAGGACGCTTCCCATTGGTTCAGAGTTTGACAGTCGTAAAAATAGGTTAATTAGGGTATATTTTTTCTTGACAATTCATTTGAAATTTTACATTTGATCGCGACTAAACTCGTCTTTTGATGCTCTACCGAGCGATTTTGATTAATAATGGCAGCGCCATTTTGAATTTGAAGAAACTTACGTTTGAAATTCGAATTTCCATTCAACTTTTACAATGTTTCTGAATCTGACAGCTAGTAGTATGGCGATCTCTATAGTAATAGTATAGAAAACAACATTCTTCCAAGAACGATATATTGATATTTTGATGTTTTGAAAAACATTTGATAAAATCTTGACAGCTAACATGTCTTCAGCCGTTAATAATAAACGTTCGTCTAGAGAGAAAAAACAGATCGACTATAAAAAACTGGATGAAAGAGGTTTCGATGGAGACGAAGATTGCACAGAATCAAACAGTGATTCGTCAGACAGTGAGACATTTGTTAAACAAATCGGCACCAGTATCAGCGAACTTGAGAACCTAGAAAAATCCATGGGCGATTTAAAATCGGAATATGTGACTCTGGTGAACGAAAGAAGAATGAAAGAAAAAGAAAAAGAAAGGGAGGTAATGCTAAAAAAGAAAAAAAAAAAAGAAGAGAAAGACAGGATGCGACAGCTTGGTTCATTGGCGGAAAAGAAAACAGGTAAAGTTAACACAAAAACACTAAGAAGAGACAAACATTCAAGGAAGAAAGCCAAAGAGCTACAAAGACATTTAGAATTATTTGATTCTCCTGAAAGTGACACTGATAGTAGTACTAGTACATCTAGTTCTAGTGACGAACAGACCTTTTCCAAGTCAAAAAGAAAAGTAAATCAGGACTTGAGTCCAATGTTAGATTATACATTAAAACCCCACAGCGTTGCCCACACACAATGTTACAGCTTGAATTTGTCACTAAAGATGTTACATTCAATCAATTAACTTTAAATCAATTTGTTGCAGGTGAATTAGAAATAATCTCAACTACTAAGGATACCACAGAAAAGAATGGAAGGTTAGATCTGTTGAAAAAGATATCATACTACTATGAGTTATATGATTGGAAAGCCCTTTTGCGGTTTTATGCTGCCTGGATCAGGAGAATTGAATATGGTCAGAATAGTTGGTCCGACAATCCGGCAGATATTGAGGTACCATTATTGACCGGTTCTGCCAGGCAGCCTTGGGGGTCAAAAAAGATAACTACTGGTAGATCTTCACATTGTTCAAATATGAATGCCAGTACAGGCATGTCCAACAGTAATACTACTAATAGTTCAAGTTACAAATGGTTTTGCCCTGATTTTCAGAGGCAAAAGTGTAATGAATCCTCACCCCATTCTAAAACAATCAATCATGTTCCACATACAGTATTTCACTTCTGTGCAACTTGTTTCAATAAAGAGAAAACCCAACTACCACACACTGAAAGCTCTGCCGCCTGCCCTTACTTTGGTAATAAATGACTCATTTCATATAATACAGATGTACCAGTAGATCTTGAGCTGAATGATACATGTATATCTGATAAAATGTCATATTCTGTGGATCCTTTTGTAAACACTGATAAATATGAAACAAACAATTCAACATGTGTGTGGGAGAGTGATTCAGAATTTAATTGGGAAGTCAGTGACACAAACAGGTCATTCAATTGTGAATCAGGGACTGATTGTGAAGAAATAACTGTTGAAGATACCACTTTGTTTATAACTAATTCTGAGGAATTAATTGTTAATGATATAACAGTATCAGCTCAAGATTGTAATATAAATGAAGCATGTGATGCCTTAGTAGAGACAGGGCAACAATCTTCTATACCAATTGATACCATTGAACATTCTTTACCTACTGAAGTCATAAACAGGTATACATACACACCAGCAGATAAATTTGAGCTCTGTTCTCAACAAGAGACAATTGAGAGCGGGTGTAATCAGAACACTGATAGTCAAATTCCTCCCAAGCAATTTTATATTGAGACTAATCATCTGGTCACTGCCTCGAGTTGTCCCAATTTTATAGGGTGTAAAATCCCTATTTACTCAAGGCTAAATATATCTTTTATCAGAAATCAGTTACAAGAATATGCTGATACACAGTTGATAGAATTCTTACAATATGGGTTCCCAATTGGTATTTCTGATCTAGTCAGTGACAATTGTATGCAGGAAACAATTTCTCCCAACCACAGGGATGCCTTGCAGTTTCCACATGCCATGTCTCAATACATTCACAAAGAAATAAGTAATAATTCAGTGATAGGACCTTTTGAGACCAATCCATTCAGTAACAATATTCATATATCACCTTTAAATACTGTTCCAAAAAGAGGCTCTTCTGATAGGAGAATTATTTTTGATCTTAGTTTTCCCTTGGGTCACTCAATCAACGAACATATACCAGATAATACCTACTTGTGCCATCCAGTCAGAATATCTTACCCATCAGTTGATGATTTAGTAGAGTTGGTTAAACAATTTGGCAGAGGTTGTCTCCTTTTCAAAAAAGATCTAAAAAATTCCTACAGACAAGTCTTTTTGGATCCGGGAGATATCCATCATTTGGGGTTTATATGGGATAATCAACTATATTTTGACACTGCATTACCTAGGGCTTAAAAACCTCAGCCTTTATCTTTCAGCGATTCTCTTCAATAATTCCCTTTATGATGGGTCAAAAAGGATTTTTTTTTTTAACTATCTGGATGATTTTGCCGGAGCAGAAATTCCCCATAAAGCTGAATCTGCTTATGACTATCTGGGTGAACTACTTGTGAAGTGTGGTCTTATAGAATCTGTTGAAAAGGCTTGTCCTCCCAATACTTCAATGACTTTTCTTGGGATTAAATCTGATACTATTAGACTCACCCTCAGTATCACCGAAGATAGATTGATAGAAATACAAGAATTAGTTCATGAATGGTTGAATAAACAGAAAGCTTCTTTAAAAGAATTGCAATCCCTATTAGGTAAATTAAATTTTATTAGCCAGTGTATAAGACCTGGCAGACTATTTGTTTCAAGATTACTAGCTTGGCTTAGAGAAATTGACTCCCATTCTAAGATACTTCGTACGATCCCTCAATTTCTCAAAAAGGACTTGATATGGTGGTCAAAATTTCTGAGACACTATAATGGTGTGTCAATGATGTACCTGTAGGAATGGTCACAGCCTGATGAGGTTTTTTCAACAGATGCTTGCCTGTCAGGGTGTGGTGGAATTTTTAATGATAAATGTTTTCATTCTACCTTTCCACCATTCATCATAAATGAACAACTTGATATCAATTGTCTGGAGTTACTTACAATTAGTGTGGCTCTAAAACTTTGGGGAGATCAATTTACTGGAAAGAAGGTTAGAATATATTGTGATAACCTGGTGTCAGTTACAGTGATAAATACTGGAAAAACTAGGAATAATTTTCTCCAGTCCTGTCTCAGAGAAATTTGTTACTTAACCGCCAAATTCCAATTTGACATTAGATGTGTTCATCTTTCCAGTGCCTCCAATAGAATTTCTGATATATTATCAAGATGGGACTCTGACCCAGAATCTGACCAAAAATTCCAACACTTGATAAAAAACATTGTTCTTCATAATAACATGAAATTTGTACAGATTACAGACAATCTCTTTCATTTTGAAAACGAGTGGTAATTTTATTCCCACAATGCCTCATTTGAATCCGGGGTGGACAGTAATGGGTCTCTCATTGGTTCCTTTTAGATGCAGAACTACAATCCTTGAAGGAAGATACAAGAGTCTCCCATCGAGCAGCCTTTGCCGAAGGCACCAAAAAGAATTTGAAAACTCAAACTTTGACCTATTTGCAGTTTTGTATTTTCTTTAAGCTGGTTCCTCTACCAGCTTCTACGAGAACTTTGGGCATCTACGTTCAGTTTCTAAGCAGGTCCTCAATTCAAAATTACTTAGGCCTAAAAAAAATAATACCTTTGTTTCCGCTAACGAGTTAAAAAAAATTAGGGTAGGTAGGTAGGCTTAACTTTTTTTTTTTGTTAACTTTTTTTTTTCAGTATCTTTAAAAATAACTGTATAATACTTGTCAATAACCCAAACTATGCACTTCTTAGCCCCAATCAGGTAAACCCAGATGACAGAGGAACTAGAAACTCCAATTCAATCTTACATATGCTTTAATATTTACATATATACTAGTCTATATACTAATATAGTCTTTGATAATCATAATAATTCCCATATGGTCTGGCGACAACTGGAGTCAGTCCAGCACCACTGCACTGTTCACATATTGGAGTGACCCTCTTGTACCGATCTCTTAAGGATTGCTTCACAACACCACCTTCTCCTCCGCATTCAGTGAAGGATCTAGGTATTTTTTGGGGACGCCTGTTTTTGAGCAATGATATGCCGAAGGCATAACCCGAAGGCCTGAGCAGAGGAATGTTTGGGAAGGGTGACCCCCTGATGATTGGTGGGTGTTCTTCCCTTGGAAAATTTTTATAAAATCCATTGCATTTAGTCTTAGAGCTAATCTAAGGCTCTTTGAGTCAGTATTTTGAATTTTACTGAGAGGTCAACTTTGGAACTTTTTATATATGTATGGATTGGAAATGCTTATAAGTTATTGTCAGATATCTTTTGGTTCAATGGATTATGCTTATCCTGCTTGAAATGAGACTTGCCATTATCACTCTAATTCACAAATAGGCTATTTTATAAAATTCAAGTGAGACACATACCGTACATAATATACTACATGTACTAGTACATGTAGTACAGAAATACTACATGTACATGTAGTATAGAAACAATGTACATGTATTAAGGTAGTAATGAATATATATGGTACTAATCTCTAGGTTAATTTTTCATTTGGTATTATGAGATCCCACTTGATAACCAGGTTGATTTGATCAAATTGTTAATGTTCCTGTGCTGTAATTGATTGAAATACTGAAGTCTGAACGCTGAATGATAACATACCTGAACTCAAATTATTTGAAGTTTTCACAGATGAAAGCTAGATAAAGCCAAACATACTTTACAGTATGATTCCATGCAATTGTTAAACTTAAATATCATATGAGAGAAACACGAATTACATATTCTATTTATCATATGACACCTATAAATTGATTATGATGTCCAAAACGCACACAAATCACTAAATACCTATATGACATCGGCAGCAAAAGGTTAAAAAAATGTGACGTCACTTCATTGCACCGGAAGCCCAATTACACCTGGTGAACTAGCAGAAATAATATGCACGCGAAGATATAGTGCGCTATTCTGTTCTCAGTTTGTGACATTATATCGTATGTTTATTAGATAAATACGAATTACATATTCTATTTATCATATAACAATGTCCAAAAGTATATATTTCAAGATTATAATTGCGAGAATTTCGGCATCGCGTTGATTGACGCGCACGAATTTGACCTGCGGCTCGGCCCAGGCTGCCAATCAGAACACACTTTTTGTCAACAAACCAATCCAATTATCGGAAGGTCATATGAACTACATGTAGTAGTTCATATGAAATTGATTTATGACATACGTTCCAACGTAAATAATGATTGAGTCATATGATAAATATATAAATGTTTTGCATCTTGTTATGATATGAATTGGGACCTAAATTAATTTGTTTTGTTTTGTTTAGGCCTTATCAGGAGTGAAATATCTGCATATTGTTCTAAATTATGACTACGAGGCGTTCAATGCCTATTACTTGAAACTTTTGATTAAGGGCATTTCGCGCTTGAAACAGCATTGTACAAAACAAGCCTTACCTATAACGCCTGATATTCTACGTGAATTTTCATATTTTATGGATTTAACTTGTAACTTAGATATCACCTTTTGGTGCTTGTTTTTTTTAGTCTTTTTCCTTATGGCCAGAAAATCTAACCTAGTTCCAACCACAAGGTCAGTGAAAGGCTGTGAGAAAATATTGCATAGAGGTGACATTCAATGTTTCCCAGACCGAATTGTAGTGACCATTCGGTGGTCAAAAACAATTCAATTCGGACAAAGAATATTAAAGATACCCATTACTGCCATCCCAGGTTCTATATACTGTCCATGCAGTGTTATCATATAATAAAATGATTTCATCGATACCTGCACCAACTTGCTCTCCAGTATTTGTTAAATACTTAAAGAGTAGATTAGTTCCGATCACTTATAGTGATCTAACTGATAAACTTCGAGCTTTGATTTCTCTGACTGATCGGGACCCTAAGCTTTATTCTTCACATTCATTTAGGAGAGGCGGAGCTACCTGTGCATTTCAGAGACAGGTCCCCTCAGAATTAATTCAACTGCATGGTGACTGGCTTAGTGACGCCTATAAAGCCTATTTGGTATTTTCACAATCTGATAAACTCTCAGTTTCTAAAATGATGGCTTCTGCCTTAAATAAGTTTTGATTTAATTGCAGGTAAAGGGAAGATAATTTATCTATTGGGAGATTCCATCGTTAAGTATATATCAGATATTGATGGGACCTATTGTGACAGTCTTAGAGGTGCCAGAATAGACTTTTTAACGGCCTTCATCCAGAAAAACAAGACATTCATTCAAGCCTTTGATTGTGTGTTAATTCATACAGGCACCAATGATATTCGTACGAACATGAACATTGGATACTTTGAGTCAGCCTTCGGCAACCTCATCGGTGTTCTTCAAGGATTGAACGTCGACATAATCATGTCCTCTATTCTGCCTAGACCCTGTGACTATGACCTTACCAAGGATAGAGTAATCTTAGTTAATAAGAAATTACGAGAAATTTGCCAATAACGACATGTTACTTTTGGACACACTTATAGACCCTTTCTGAAAAAGTTTGGGATTCCCGATCGGTCAAAGTATGCAAGAAAGGACGGTGGACTTCATCTAAATTACTTTATAGGCACATCAATTCTTAGCAATTTCTTCATACAATTAATAAAGCAGATATAATCGTAATAATAGAATCAGTAGAATCAGTATACATCTACTAGTATGTTCAGCAACTTTTGCCTTTACTTTCGCGTTGAGGTGGTATCTCATTGCTGGGGTTGACTCTTTCACTGTAGTGTGAGAGAGCGACCTGGAGTTAGATACCTCGGGCCGGAAATTCCATTTGGTGAGACTCGAGGGTCTAACTCGTGCAAGTAATAGATTTCCTTCCTCAACTCAATTGTGAGGATCTACCGGTATATATGGTTTAATGTTATATCATATGATATGTATCATTTATATTATGTTTGCATCTACATGTATTTTGCCACAATTATTAATTTCTTGGAGCAGAGAGATGTTGTCGACATACATGTCGTACGTCCGGTTATGTATGGTAACTCTGATGCGCCAACCTACATGTAGAGGTAGGATAGACTTTAACTTTATTTTTTGGCCGACCTTCGGTTTTGGCAGATTTGCCAAAAAATTCATGGATTGTAATATTAATATATTACTATGTTACTCATGCCTATATACCGTAAGTTGAATTGATAGGTTCTACATATAATACATCCCATCTAACATGTGTGTAACCTTCAATTTATTACTTATTTATTCACTGACTGTGACTAAGTACTGTTAATTATAACTGCATTGTCAATGTTACGAATTGTGAATTGTAATTCATCGGGGAGCATTGCTCCCCACAATTTTGGCAATAAATATAATTAACTACACAAGAGTTCTTCTTTCTAGTGGGATTATATAGGTAGCATGTTCTATTTGATATATCTTGAATTGCATATGTGTATTTGTGGTGACAACTTGATAAGCTGACGTTTCTTTTCTCAGCATCCGTCTTGGATTTTAGTCTTTGCATCATTCAAGTCTTCGGAATACGGTATGTACAGCCCTCATGCATCTGTCCGACTGCATATTGGATGTCATGATTTGAATCTATCGGCAAACCATATAGCCCACGTTTATGAGCATGTAATTGTCAAATTGTCACGTAGATGCACGATCACGCTTCATATCTAGGGGTAATTTGACCATGCAAGCATAGTGTGCTTGGTCGTGAGTACATCAGATATCTCGTTCTGAAAGATTCATAAATATGGATTTATAATATTAACTTTATAACATTTCCCCAATGTATATATGTGACTATTTTTTTGTAAAATAATTCATGGGCGATCTGATGCATGCATCTTCTTTTCTTGTGTATATATGAAATGCACTTTCGAAAAAAATATGTTTTACAGTAGTTCTCGGTACCTGAACACAGTGAAATTTTAAAGATTTTTCATGCCATAAAAGTCAAGTAAATGAGATTATAATAACCAATTGTCCAATGATTCTTATGTATGGTATCACAATTATCTCTTGTACAAAATTTCAGAAAGATATTCCTGATAGATTTAGAGAAAATACATTTTGAAATACCAGGAAATTTTGGCAAAACGTGCGTCTGACCCTTAAACCACACAATTAGACTATTGATATCAGAATCAGAATTTAATTAATCTCAAATCGTCGTACATGTTGACATAATAGAGATATATATAGATGTGGACATGCATAATCATATTCATATTGATATTGCACATGCGTGCGTATATACTCATTAAGGTTTATACAAATTATGTTAAACTTATCAATAGCGCGGAAAGTCGAGTGCGACTATGTGGGGGGGGGGGGGTAGATAAAAGGGTCGTCAGATTGAGGATAGTATGTGGGGGGGGGGGGGTGAATCAGCGCTATATTGGATATATACATAGGGAAGTTGATTGCCGAGAATCATGTGTTTGGAGTGTCATATAGAGTGGACAATTTCCTTAACATGTGAGCGGTTTTGTTTGTGTGTGCGTGGGGGGGGGGGGGGTAGCATGTACCTACAAGTACGAGTAGCAATGGAAATAAATAAAGTTCCGAGTCATATATACTCGACACTGTATAAACATATATATAGATTGGATTGGAGTTGTGCCTCAGGGAGGTTCCATTTTCAGCTGGACTTCGTATATAAATTTCGCCAGATTCGTTATTGTTCTTTTATTATTTGATGTGAAAAGGGCGTTCAGTTTGCAGATGTTCGGCCGAGTATAATAATAGCTTTTTAAATATTTTGTTCTTGGTTCGCTCAATATGGGGCACTTAAGTATTACGTGGTATTCGTCACCAAGCTCCCTTTTGCATAACGTGCACTTTCTATCTGATCTGCTTTCATTTGTCCATGATCCGGTTTCTATGGGGAGGCGGTGGTTTTTAGTTCTGAATTTGGCGAGCCGCAATACTACACTTTGGTTTCTCAGTGAGAAGTATGTCTCCTTTTTAAAATCTAGTTTAATGATATTATAAAATGTCCCATTATTCGATGATATAATGCTTCCTCGTCATTCTTGGAGGTAAGTATCCTTAATTCTGTTCTTGATTAATCGGTTGTACGTATTTATTTTCGGTACTGACTGGTAAATCCAGATGTTCGATATTCCTAGTTCATTCAGAGTTTTTTGTACGTATTCGAGCCATGGATTTCTCTTTTGTGTTTCGTTTTGGGTTTTTAGCATTATGCGATATAAGAGAAGGGGCATCCGTTGACATGTCATATTCACTATTTTTCCCCAGTATGAGATAAACCTGATTTTAATCATTATATGTATTGGTAGGATGCCTGTTTCCCCATAAATGAATGCAGTTGGCGTATTTTTCCGTAGACGGAGGCTGAATTTAAGGAACCATCGTTCGAGTTTTTCGAAGCATGTTGTGTTTTCAAATCCCCAAATTTCGGAGCCATATATCATCAAGGGGGCAATGGATTTTTGGTATATTTCAAGGATACAGTCAAATGAGAGGCTATATCTCCGAGCTTTATTCAGGAGGGCATACATTGCTTTCTTTGCGTCTTTGCATCGCATGTTTCTGTCCTTACTGAAAGTGCCCTGTTTCGTGAACCAGGTGCCCAAATACCGGAAGTTATCAACAATTTCTATATCGTTGCGATTAATTTTAAAAGTGATTGTTTTTTTCGCTTTTGGTTTTCTTCCGAATATCATGACGTTTGTCTTCAGTATGTTTATATCTAATTTCCATATGTCACAGTAATTAGCAAAATAATCAAGCGCGTTTTGTAAACCTTGTGATGAATTTGAGAACAGGACCGTGTCGTCAGCGTATATCAGTAGGAATAGCTTCAGTAATATTTCCGCGTCATTGTCATTTTCATTGCCAAATATCAGACCGTTACATTCGTGCCGTTTAAGGTAGTCTTCTAGGTCGTTAACGTAGAGCGCAAAAAGTATCGGGGACAACCCATCTCCCTGTTTTAGTCCTGTTGAAGATGGGAAGTATCCGGAAAAATCATCGGTTAACACGGTCATCTTGAGGTTTGTGTATAGGCGTTTGATAACATTCAGAATTTTCCCTGTGATTCCAATGCGCATGAGTTTTGACCATAGGCCGTCGCGCCATACATAATCGAATGCTTTTGAGAAGTCGATAAAGGTGCAAAAGAGGTTTTTATTTTTCATCTTCAGAATCTGGGTCAGGGCGTATAGAGAGAAGGTATGATCTATTGTTGAATATCCTTTGCGAAAGCCTGCCTGTGCCTCTGTTTGGATGGCGTTGGTGGTCAGAAAGTTATTCAATCGGGTAGTAAGTATACTCGTGAATAATTTTGATAGTGTACATAATAATGTGATTTTTCTGTAGTTATCCGGGTTCAGTGGGTCATTTTTATTTTTGTAGATGGGGCGTATTATCCCGATCTCCCAGTCTGCTGGGATCTCCCCTGAATCGAGTATTTCATTAAAAAGTTTTGTGTATAAAAATGCCATCTTTCCCCAGCTACTCTTAATCATTTCATTTACTAGCGAGTCATAACCTGGTGCTTTATTATTCTTCAATTTTGTTACTGCATGTTCTACTTCCGCTAAAGTTATTTCAATATTTAAGGGGGACGAATCTAATTTCAGCGCTGTCGGCAATTCAGAAATAGGGATAAGATTTGCCATTATTGTTTCGTTGCCACTTTTCTCCATGGATTCAAAGTATTCTTGAAATTCACTCGATTGGGGTTGGCATTCTTCCCTTTTTTCGCCTAATTCTCTAATAACTCGCCAAAAATCCCTACTAGACTTACCCTTTAAATTGTGTACTTTCTTCCTAAATGTAATTCTAAATTTGTGTTTACTGTTATTTTGAGTCAATTTATAAATTTTTCTACATTCTAACATTTTTTTTCTATTTTCGGAGCAGGGGTTTGTTCTGTTCATTTTCCGTGCCTTTCTGTACCGTGTTCTTGTTTGTGTACAGTCATGCGTGAACCACGGCATACCTAGAGGTTTCTTCTTCATGCTGGTTGTTTTGGTATTCTTACGCTGTGGTCTTTTTCTCTCGTCTATGCTAGCGTTCATTAATATAGATGTCAGATCTTCATATATGGTACTTATTTATTTTGTTTATTTGCTATGTCCGTAGAACTAGATGTTAGTGGGGTTTCATTGCCATGCATTTGTGAATAAAGTTTACTCACGGCGGTTGGATCAATTCGTTCATTGAATGAGTCGCACTTTTGTTTGTCCCAATTTCGGATTACGGTTCGTCTTGTCGGTTTGTGGGTTACATTGTATCTTTTGAGTATGCGCTTGCTCGTGTTGACAATAGGTCTCGCGGTCGGATTATTGGTGCGGATTATGTTGATACCGAATGTCAAGGCTGAGTGGATGTCGGAGAACAAACAGTTATAATGGTTGACCTGGAAATTTACTATACTGTCGGTGACTTTTGGACTGCATACTAGATAATCAATGACACTGTTGTTTGTCGTCGTGTATCTCGCGTTTGTATAAATGTCGTCTTTCCTGCCATTTAAAATAAGTATACCAATATCATTACAAAGTTGGGTGAATTTGGCCCCGGATGTATTTGCAGTAGTATCAGGGTTGTACCTTTTGGGGTGGGCTGATTTAACTGAGTGCTCTGTGATTAGTCTTTCTGCATGCGTACTATCATCCAGTGTGCTGGTTCTCGAATTAAAATCGCCTACTATAATGACATTATCGAATAAAATATATTTGTCCATTATTGAAATGTGTGTATAATCGAAAATGTTTTCATTATGGTATTTTGATGTTTCACAGGGTGCATAAACATTTCCAATTGCGTAAGAGTGTCCTTTCTCGTTCTGGTATTTGCACCAGAGAATGGTTTCACATTCGTCATTTATGAGGGTGAAATGTTCCGTGTATGCGTTTTTAATAGCTATACACAGTCCGCCTGATCTGCGTTTCATTGTCGTTTTTGATCTGTTTTTGAAGCCAAGGATATGGAAATTTGGTATTGAAATCGAGACTATATCGATGTTGTCTGTTTTTGTTTCTTGGAACATTATTATGTCGAAGTTTGTTATATAGCTCAGAAATTCTGGATCATTTAGCCTGGATGATAGTCCACATACATTTAGGGACAGTACTTTAAGGTGGAACCCTCCCGGGCACACCTACCCCGAGTCAGCCTGCTGCCTGTCACCCAACGGTTGATCTATATCAATCTGGTTATCAGGCAGAGGGTTGCCTCCTGGGTTAGGATGTGTCCGTGTTGGCTCCGTCAGCGCGGGGTCCGCTTGGGTACGATTGGGAGGGGAGGGTGTTGGGGTGATGGAAAGCGAGGCTGTCCAGAGGGGGTGTTGTGTGGAGGTAGTGGGAAGCGGGGCGGCCAAGACGAGTGGCGGTGGGGTGGAGAATGATGAGGGGGTTGAGTATGTCTCGTTGGGTGTTGTGGGTATCCATGTGTTGCGTAGCCTGCTGATTGGTATCGCGAATTAAAGTCAGTTGATTGCTGGTGCTGATTAAAGTCAGTTGGTTGGTGTTGCAGATTCCTTCCATTGGATCTGTCTCGATGTGTTGTTCCCCGTCTTCCGCGGTTCTGGCGGTTGACACGATGTGGCCTATTTTCGACCCCCTTACTCAGAGTTTTTGATCTCCTGTAGGGTGGAGGGATTTCTGGCCTGACAAGCTTGTTGTCTATAAATAGTTTATCTCCTGAGGGATATTGGCTTTTAGACCTTTTTTGCGAGCCTCCTTTGCTAGTGGCTGCAATGTTGTTTGTCTATATGTATTGACTACCTCTGGAAGGTTCTCATTGATGTATGTAACAGTCTGTCCCCCTAAGCGAGCCGCTTGCCTTTTTTACCATGTCCCGATCTTTCTGCCGCACAAATTTAGCAAGAATTGCTCTGGGGTAGATGCTAGAATTCCCAATCCTCCTAACCGAGTGGAAATCCATGTGGTTGGTTAATCGCCAATAAAATCGACCAAGGTGTCTTCGGTCGTCACATCTGTGGTCTGATCCTCGTCGTGTGGTATACCCGTAAACACTAGCTCATCTCTCATCACATTTGTTTCGACGTTCGTAACTTTTTCCAGAACGAATTTGGTACGTTCGTCCAACAAATCGAGCTTAGCATTTTTCTTCAACAGCGTGCACATATCATCCGCGACATTGGCTTTAAATTCTGACAGAGCGGCCAGTTCGTCGGTGATCTTTTTATTTTTGGATTCCAGCCAGCCGACTCTACTTTGCAGATCTCCGACCGCAAAATTCATATCAGAGAGTTTGTAGTTTATGGCGGTGACCTCGTGATTGACATCCTCGATTGAATTTACCTTAACTGTTATGTCCCGCAACATTGATATAACTTGATAAAGTTTTATGTCAGTTGGTACGCGTTGATCATTTAGAGACAATATCGCGGTGTTGTATTGTTGTTGTTGTTGTGACGTCATGTCGGAATGATTGAGAACTGGGCTAGGAATGTAACTTGATCCCGTTAGAAATCGCTGGTCGTAATTCACACTCTGAGTCATTTGTATAGCGCAATCACCCGCTGAATTGGTGGGCGTGGCATTGATCGGATCTAATCCGTTACCTGTGTTGATTGGTCCTGCGTACATATTTGATGAAACATATGCATGCGATTGGTACTGTGATTGTGGAATATAGTCACTCTGTTGGGGTTCAATAGTGTTATCGATAATTTGCGAACCATTAATGATCGTCGTGAGGCCTTTATATACAGCTTCCGATATGGGTGGGGTATCATTTTCCGCTGAGTCGCGTTCTGTGTTGTCAACAAAACTTTCGGTCATTATTGTTTTGGGTGTGTCACCTTCCAAATTCAGAGATAAAATGCTATAATAAGTCCATAAGAATCCGATCGTAAGAAACGAAGCACCAATCCGATGTCCGATTGCATGAAGCACCCTGATGTATAAAAATGTATCCACAAAATTGACTTTGATGGGTGTTTTTTGTCGATGAAAGCTCACTATTCAGAAATTCACCCGCATAATCGACACGCATGCGTACAGTTATCCTGGAGATATCCTGGAGATAATTATTGATAAGTTTGGTAAACCAATTTTGATCAAATTTAGTGCCCACTAACCCCCATCTCTCACCCAAACAGCACCAACATGGCGTCTTTAAATCACACGATCAGACTCCGCGTATTATGGATAAGATTGCATGTCATTTGGTGGAAATTTGCGCTAAAATTATTGCGTATCAATTTTGGTGCCCCTCTGCCTTTCAGTTCAATCCTGACTTGAATGACGCCACTTTTGACAGATTTAAGCCACACCATTAGACTCCTCATACCATGGGGATGATATTGTATAAGTGTGGTGGCAATCGGCGACTAAGCACATTATTATCAAATTGAGTGCCCCTCCCACAATCTTTTATCCAAACGACAGCAATTTGGAGTCTTTAAATCGCACAATTAGATTCCTTGTATCATGGAGAAGAATAGATATCAATTTGGTGGAAATCGGCGCTAAAATTAGTTTGATCAATTTTAGTGCCCCTCTCCCCTTCCGTGCACCCCTGACGCGAATGGCGCCACGTTTGACATATTTAAACAACACCATTAGATTCTTCATATCATGGGAATGATTATATAAAAGTTTCGTGGCAATCGGCGGCAAAACTTTTTCTACCCCTCCCCATTTTCTGCCCCTGACAACGGCGTCACTTAGAAAGTTCTAACCCACACCAATATCTTTCTCGTAAAAAGTTACCCCTAGTAGACCGTTTTGTGCCACCTAGATGGTCCCTCGACGCTAAACTTAGTTGATACATTTTGGTGTCCCTCTCCCCTTCCGTGCATCCCTGACTCGAACGGCGCCACTCATGACATATTTAAACCACACCATCAGATTCCTTATATCATGGGGATGATTATATATAAGTTTTGTGGCAATCGGCGACAATTTTTTTTTCTGCCGATCCCACTTTTCTGCCCCTGACAACAACGGCGTCATTTTAGAAAATCTTAACCCTCACCATTATCTTTCTCGTAAAAAGTTACCCCTAGTAGACCCCTTTGGTGCCACCTAGATGGTCCCCTGTATATTTCTATAGAACACATACAGACAGACAGAAAGACAGACAGACATTCGCAAATATAGATATAGATGTAGAAGAAGCTTCTCCCACCTCTTGATAGAGATATGCTAGGGCTAAAAAATATTTGAAATAGAAAAAATGTTATATAAATAATTTTTCTTTTCAAAAATATGTCACATAATTATAGCTATTTATAGCTGGTTCTGAGGTACGCATTATCTCCTTTGAAATCCATCTGTGGCTATAATTAGAAACGATGTCCAGATTATTTTTCAAATCAGTGGCGTCAGGTATTACTAATTGCAAGCATAGGTCACCAGAACAAAAAAATTACCCCACACACAATAAACCAGGATTAAGTAATATAAGTTTAATCACTAACTCGCGGCCATGTGCATGGGATCCATAAAGCCCCGTGGTTTTAGTGCTACCGTTCAAAGTTCTGGAGTAGCTATTCCATATATGGAGCTTTTGAATATTCATGACTTCTATATATGGAAATGCTACTCCAGAACTTTGACACGTAGCACTAAAACCACGGAACGGAGCTGGATGTATCCAATATGGCCGCGACTCAGTGACAATTGTATTGAGGGTGGGGTAAATTTTTGTGCTGGTGCCTGTGATTGAAAGCTGCATGATATTTTGTGAAACTGGACAAAATTTCCACCTCCGTGCCACCTTAATTACACTACCTAATAATACTTCTTCACCTGAGGCCGCCAATACTTCACGTCAAAACGACAGACATTATGATGAATTACAAGGGCCGTTAAAAGCTCTATCGCCCGCGGCGACATGCAGGACAACAACACACTATATGTCTATGTCTGATATCATACGTTAGCGTGGTCGTTGAAGACGAATTTGGGGATCAACCCGGAAGAAATTGGATACAAGCTGATGTTGATGCCATTCCATGAGAAAAGCTTCACGAACAGCATATCCAAAAAATCCGCTTTGAGGAAACATTGTTATCCAAGATGGCGTCCAACATGGCTTTCTTTGTTGCAGCAGTTATCGAAATAAATTATTATACGATACATTGTGGTATCGTAATTACGCCGTTATACCAGTTTGTGTGAAATTAGAGTACGGGAGCGAATAGAGTGACACGGACAGAAACTAATACAACCGCGGCCATCAAATGGCTGTCAAAATGGCCGCAACTCCAAGCCCTACCACGGAGAAAGCAACATATAGGATAACCACATAGGAGTGAAAATACCTATTGGTAATATACAAGTTTGTTGTTAACTATCTTTAAAGGTACACGTATATCATTAAAACAGATCCTTAAGAATTTATCGGTCAGTGCAACTCAAGTCAAACCCCCAGTGATTTACGTCGTGTGTTTTCTGCTTATCCAACATCCAACTGTCAGGCCTAAATACAAATGTCGAAGAAACTGAAGCGCATACCTTTGCGTATATCTAACAAATGAATGTAGCGCGCGACACACACACACACACACGCGCGCGCGCACACCCTCGCGCACCTGAGTATAATCATATTTATGTTTTGTGGGGATCTGGGGCATTGTCCCTGGCTCGTGGTCTCTATGGGGCACCCTTCCCTGGTGTCACTCTGTGGCACCCCTGGCCACTCTGGCCCTGTCACTCTGGGGCACCCCCTCCTCGGCGGTCACTCAGGGCATGCCCCAGAGTGACATCGAGGGCGGGGTGACCCAGAGTGACCGCCCTTACTACTAGCGTAGACAAATGTGGCAATTGCATAACAATGAACCTGTCCAGTCTAACTCAGACTAAACAAAATCGCATTATTTATTATTGCCACATACCGATACAAAATTAATTGATGAAATGTGACATTTATATAAAAGTGACTATGAAAGAATATAACTTCACTTAACCGCAGATGTATCTCCTATAGTTCTTCGTGTCTTCAGTCTGACACTTAACTCACTCTTCCTCTCTGCTCTATCTCTCTCCCATCTTTCTTATTCTCACTATCCTGCCTTCATTCACTATTATCTCCATCCGATATTATTTTCTTCCGACTATTACAGTTATTTCACATGGATGGTAATCATACACAGATGTGCATCTCTTCTATTTTTTGTTGTTCTCCCAACTTTTTCGTTTTTATCTGTTATCACTGGACGCGTATAATTAGAGGGGAGACGACGTATAAAAGAAAGTTATCCAATCCCCTCTTCATTCATCCATGCAATGCAGAGGGGATCGGATTACTTTCTTTATACGTCATCTCCCCTCCCCACTATGGGCTTATTCCAGAATCAAATGAGTCCAGTATGAGCCAATTCCAATATTTAGGTCCAATATGGACCTATTTTCACGAGGATATATTGAAGTATCCTAATCAATTGTTTGTCATTTTTGTTTTGTTCCGTTGTGTATAGATTCATCGGTTGAATTATTATCTTATTTCCTCTCGTTCGAACAATCACACTGGCCGATGTTAGCCCATCAGATATTAAATAATCGGACCTTATGGTTGAACATTTTAAGAGGACCAATGCATTCGCAGTGGGTAAATGTGCAAAAATTATAATTCTGTAAATATATCACCACAAATAAGATAATGGAGAAATAGATCACATTTGTTCTTATATTAATTGGCGTATAAAAAATACCTTTATTAACGCCAATCGGTGTATACTGGTGGGCAAATTTTAGATCGCTGTGTGTCTGTGGACGTGTTATAAATAGATAATCGGTTTTTCAGGTTTTGACACGATCATCATAATAGTGGTTTGTTCTATCAATCATATCATATTCGCTGGATTGATAGTTGCAGTATGTAACTATTATGACCGCATTAATTGCTTTCAATGTTTAGATATCAACAATGGTTGGACCACTGTTGAAGATTTTATGGCGGGAACACAATGACTCCGATTTTTGATCCGCATTTAGAGACTTCTGGTGTGGTGAATTAGAAACCTGCAGTAATAAGACGTAGTTTTTTGTAATAATTTGAAGTATTAGTTGTTTTAACTGAATTCTGAGGCGGTGCATTCATGTAACCAATATATTTAACATTTTTTTTTATAATTTATATTTATGCGTAATAATATAATCTTGAGGGCGTTACTATTTCTGATTATGGTTTTCTTGTTATCCCGTGGAAAGGGTTTTATGTTCGGCTGCACATATCCATGGATCTGTGTAGAAGTAATTGGTGTAAAGATGCTAGCAATCCTCGTCATGAGATAGATTAGAGTAACCATGACCACCGCCGTGGCAAACTTTGCATTAAACTGCATCGTCTGAAAAATAGTTCAGTAAAACAGAGCCATACACTTTGATCATCACCAAATAGAAGGGCTTCTCCAGGACATTTAAGGAACCCACCAGGGGCGCTTTACGCAACTAAATGCAAGAGGGGACAATTTTTACTTCCACAAAGAGGATGATTTTTAATCAGATAAAATATTAATGCAGAAAATATGTAGTTAGAACGACACGACATAAGTGTGAACTGGTTAATGTTATTGCACAAGTTTGTTGTATCGCGATTGTAAAACGAGAACCTTTGGTTCGAGTTCTACCTAGCGGCATGACAAATGAGTGTGTGACAGCGGTAACATGTGCTGTTCTATGTTTATTGCACACTCTGAATATTGTAGCTTGTAGTACGCTGGTATTTAGGTCGAGATGTGCTCTAAACGGTTTAGAAGGTAAATGTTGGTACACACCTTGCGATAAAATAAGTACATGCAAGTAATCTAAAATAAATACATAGCATATAAGATCATCTCCATGTAAGTGCTAACAGTTAAAACAAAATAGCAAAGGAAACAGTGTGCGGATGTGAGAAATCGATACAAATCAGTGAAAACAAATTGGGAAAAAGTAGGAAACAATATGCATGCGAGTACTAAAACACTGAGCCATATGAAACGGAATTAGTTAAGATCAAGGAACACATGTTCAGGCACGTATGATAATGTTTTGGTTTTGACCATATATGGGATTCACCCATTTGTATGTGATGGTATTAGAAGAGAAATAATAAATACACTAATATCGCAATAGAATCAACTAATGAGATATTGGTCTAGCTTGAGCTCATGGGTTCAATCAGTCAGGTAATAAGAAATTTCTTGTGCCACAACTCAGTTTCAGATAATTTACATTTCAAATCAATCAATCAACAGCTTTGAATTTGGGTGTAAGATATCATAATTCATTTTGCATTGGGAAGATAAAAGTTCAGTGTCATTAGTTACTCAGGCTGTATTGTTGTATATATTAAGGGTCAGATGCCAAAATTTCCTGGTATTTCTAAATGGAATTTCTCAAAATCTACATGGAATTTATTTGTGAATTTGGTAAAAGCGATTATTTTGATACAATATTTAAGAACCATCAAACAATTGGTTATTATAAACTCATTTACTTCACTTTTATGGCATGGGAAATATTTAAAATTTCACCGTTTTCAGGTACCAAGAACTTCTGTAAATTAGATTTGTTTCAAAAGTGCAGTCCATATATCCATGATATCATATCTGAAGATCATGAGAGGAGACTTCATTTTTCTTGATTCATGAAATTTTATGATTATTTTCACGTAGAAAGACAACTACTCACACATCATTTTCAATATTTAAGAATTTTCATGTCATTCATGTTGTTCAATGAAAAATTGGGCTGAGATGAGTTCTGGGTCATGACTTAATAACCAAATTAAAGCTGACCACCATATATCTTAACACAGTGGCCTAATTTCCAGTTGATTGTGCACTGCTTGAGTGGACAACACAGCATATCAACATTTGTTTTCATTGGGCTGGAATATTTGTGACTGCTTTATTCTTCATTTAATATATGGGGGTATGACACTATATTATGCAATTATTAAAAATCGAACTCCACATAATGATACAAATGAAGCCTCCTCTCATAGAGCCAAGACAATAAGCTGTTTGGTGATTGGAGTTTTGTGTGAAATTATTAATTATTCTAGCAGTTCTCGGTACCGAAAGGGACAACAAAGAAAATAATATTTTCAACCTCTCAAATGTATTAAAATCCATTGTTTTTGTCACATCTTAATAATTGACCAGCTTCTGAAAACAATGAAGATGATGATATGTGAAATTCAAGATTTTTCGCCAGATAGATCCAGAGAAATTCTTTGTTGAAAATCCCTTGCCATATTTGGCTGTATTTATGCAAAACGTGCATCTCCATCTTAATGTCCACTGTTCAGATGAAAGTGTTTTCAAGCTCGAGCGAAATGTGATTATTTAGTTTCTGTGAGTTATGTAGATTGCTTCTCAGTTCTTACACTCATTCGTTTTGTATTATTACACACAACATCCCTTTGATATGTTTCAGTTAAAATTGAATCTACAATAGAGTTCGGATACCACACGAGAGATACAGAATATGAAGGTAGGGGGAGTCTTCGTGGATTACGTCATTCCCATTAGTAATATAATGTGTAACAGGATAATCGCTAGGGCGTGGTGAAATACGCATTTTAGCCATTTCGAATTGTACTACCGCAAAATAAAATAATAATTTGAGCTTACAAAGAATATCTGACATACCTCGAATTTCATTGCCAAAATGCGGTCAAATTCTAAGTCGAAAAATGGTGGTAACTCATGTGAAAATAATTGGACATAACCTATATTCGAACTTGGCCTGAAGTTTTAGCTGGGAAACACACATATCCAATTTGGTTCAGATAAAATAATGAAAACAGGAGTTATCAGTTGGAAACCGAAATGTTTATGAAATCGGTCAAATTCTAAGTCGAAACAGGGCCGTAACTCATGTAAAAATGATCGGACGGAACCCATATTCGGACTTGGCTTGTATTTTTAGCTGTGAAATATACATAGCAGCTTTGGTTCAGATAAATAATCCAAACTGGAGTTATCGATCGGAAACAAGAAATGTTAACGGACGGACAGACGGACGGACTGATTACATAATACGACCTTTTTTCAAAAGGGCGTATAACAAAAATTCATCCAATCTAATTTGGAACAAATTTGCAAAAAACGGAAAAAAATTGGTTCATACTTCTTCCCAATTTGTTTTCACTGATTTGTATCGATTTCTCACATCCGCAAACTGTTTCCTTTGCTATTTTTGTTTAACTGTTAGCACTTACATGGAGATGATCTTACATGCTATGTATTTATTTTAGATTACTTGCATGTACTTATTTTATCGCAAGGTGTGTACCAACATTTACCTTGTAAACCGTTTAGAGCACATATCGACCTAAATATCAGCGTATCACAAGCTACAATCTTCAGAGTGTGCAATAAACATAGAACAGAACAGTTATATGAAAATGTTAACGTTATCACACTCATTTGTCAGGCACCGATGCCTTCTGGACTCCTCGACCTATGACATCTGGGGCCAAGCTCTCGGGTGCAATTAGAACTCATTTTTCGCGGATGATTATATCCAGAAGAAATATGTCACTACTCTATGTCCGACGTTCCGCATAAAATAGTCCGTTTACGCGTTGTGTTATTTGACGAATTACTCGATCCAATAGTTATGTATGGTCGTGTTCTTTGATCACCAAATATCCGGAAACATGGGTCAACCATCCGATTTTAATGCAATTGATAATTTACGGTGTATGTTATGACCGACAACGGCAAATCTGCATCACATCGTACCAATTGTGTCATCTCGCAACAATTGTGCTATTGGACCTGTCTACAAAAGTCAATTTAGGTCATGCGGTAATTTCATATAGATATTTTGTGGACTATTCTATATCAGTGTTGTAAGACAACACTTTTATATTGTTTAATTCGACGTTAAATGTAAATGTTTTCGTACCCATGAACCGACGGAATACAACTTAATTCAAATTGGCGCGCCTGTACTTGACACAGGCACTGACCTAAACATAACGTGAAATAGTTCGAACCAATCATGTCGTCGTATCAAAGTCGAGTCTGAAACGGTGACGGAATCTGACGAGGTTTGCCGAATGGCCGCGATGTAGAACTCGAACCAAAGGTTCTCGTTTTACAATCGTGTTACACCAAACCAGTGCAATAATATTAACCAGTTCACACACTCATGTCATGTCGTTCTATCTACATCTTTTCTGCATTAATATTTTATCTGATTAAAAATCATCCTCTTTTGTGGAAGTAAAAATTGTCTCCTCTTGTATTTAGTTGCGTAAAGCGCCCCCTGGTGGGTTCCTTAAATTTCCTGGAGGAGCCCTTCTATTTGGTGATGACCAAAGTGTATGGCTCTGTTTATCTGAACTATTTTTCAGACGATGCAGTTTAATGCAAAGTTTATCGCGTTTGCCACGGCGGTGATCATGGTTGCTCTAATCTATCTCATGACGAGGATTGCTAGCATCTTTACACCAATTACTTCTACACTTCTATACTTCCATGGATATGTGCAGCCGAACATAAAACCCTTTTCAGGGGATACTAAAGGTATTTTTTTGTACGCCAATTAATATAATAACAGATGTGATCTATTTCTCCAAATTTCTTATTTGTGATATATTTACAGAATTATAATTTTTGCACATTTACCCACTGCGAGGCCCACAGTGAGATTATTTTAATTGTTTTTTTTATTTATTTAATACAAAATAGTTCAGATAAACAGAGCCATACACTTCGGTCATCACCAAATAGAAGGGCTTCTCCAGGACAGTTAAGGAACACACCAGGGGCGCTTTACGCAACTAAATGCAAGAGGAGACAATTTTTACTTCCACAAAAGAGGATGATTTTTAATCAGATAAAATATTAATGCAGAAAAGATGTAGATAGAACGACATGACATGAGTGTGTGAACTGGTTAATGTTATTGCACTAGTTTGGTGTAACGCGATTGTAAAACGAGAACCTTTGGTTCGAGTTCTACATCACGGCCATTCGGCAAACCTCGTCAGATTCCGTCACCGTTTCAGACTCGGCTTTGATACGACGACATGATTGGTTCGAACTATATATTCAGGTCGGTTGAAAGTTCAAGGTGGAATATTGGTTTGATGCTAGCGCCATCGAAAACATCATCGAGCGAAAGGTTAACGGGCTCGTATGTGCTTAGCTGCCTATCTGTATGTGATGCATCACGAACTCAATTGCACAAATAAGCCCAAAATAGAGTTGAAAAGAACTTATTTACAAACTACGTAATTTGACATTTCAAGTGAACGCTAAATCGACTTATATCACCGTTCATACTGCTTCCATACTGCTCATAACTAACTTTAAAACATAAAGACTATATAATCACACACCATGTATATTCACAAACTTAGCCATACGCCCATACGTTTAAAACGACCATTTCCATAGATTCATCACCCAACAACCACAGCCTCCACTTCATAATAAGCGATGAACCAGCTACGTCACTTCAAGTCGAATCATTAGTCGATCATGCAAAGTGCTCGCTGCATGTTGGTACTGGGCGACTGTGTCGGAATTTAACACATGTTACTTACAATTGTTTTGGTAGTCGGTTCATGGTATTAATATTCCATTACAATGTACTGGTCTATGATTATAGGGAATGACTTGACGATCGATTTGGGTCATTGGTTTTGACCCGCAAGTAATTAAGCAATGTTCACGTGAATCCATTCACTCACTTTTTTTAATTAACATAATGTAAACGCCAATAAACGAAATTGAAATTCTCAACTACACCTTTTACGAGGCTCGGCCTCGGGTTTGCACTACAGCTCGTCCTCGGGGTCGCACTACAACTTTTAATGTGTCCCAATAATTAACATTCTATAAATAGAACCCCCAGCGCTATGGCAGCGCCCAGGCGATACCAGAAGTTGTACATTAGTATATATACACGTGGCGCGAGTAAAGAACGGCGGTTTCAATGTGTTCATGGGATTATGACCGCGAAAAAAATTCAGCAAACTGCATGGACCCCGAAGGGGTTCATGCGGAGTTTGCTCAATTTTTATCGCGGTCAAAACAAATGACCACGTTGAATCCGCCGTTTATTATTTATATTTATATACTTAAATTCATTATGAACTAGGATTGTCTGCCTTTCCCACTGTTTGTTCAACTTAAATGAACGTATGGAGTTCAGTTCGGACGGTTCGAATCATCGCTTTTTAGACTCATGCAATAGGAACCTGACACCATAAAAAGAATTTACGTCGGTCGCAACACTATATAGGCACAACCCATTTCAATTGCAAATTAAAATGATAATATATATTATGCAAATGAGCAAACAACATTGTTCGCGATGTTTGGAAAGTTGTGCACGTTATGAACAGAGTGTCGTCTTTTGGGGGGATAACGTTTTGGGGGGATAACGGGGTGGTGTTTTGTGATTTCGGAAAGGTACAGGGCGAATATACTGTGGCAAATTTAGTTAAGCCCATTAACGGGTATTTGCCACAGTATATTCGCCCTGTAGCTTTCCGAAATCACAAAACACACACTGTTATCCCCGTTCTAATGCTCTTCGAACTTAAAACGTTTTTTAGACAAACAAATGCCTCGTAATTATCAACGAAATGTGCGGCCATAGAAAACACTCAGTCAATTCACGACTTTTTATTTGAAATTTAATGCGCTAGATAAGATATAGTCCCAAAATTAACATAGCTCTTATCGATGTCTTTTTCAGAATTTTATCACTTACAAATTGCGGTTTTGATTTTACCGCGAACTTGAAGTTGAATTGAAACAATGGGAAATTGTTTACTCAATGCGATGTATTTCACGCCGTGTCTGTCGCGGTTTCATGTCAAGAAATTTGGTCAAATGATATCTAGACACTGATGACATTGATGGGATATAACGGTGAGTGTTTTGTGTTTTCTGAAAGTACATGTATACAGGGCGAATGTACTGAATGTCAAATTTCGATAAAAGCGACGCCGCTGGTTTATTTATATAGCAACGAGCTAGTAACGGAAGACAGTATAACTCTATACATCTACTCCGTAACGTCTATACATCTACTCCGTAACGTCGCCGGCATGTACTGCGTAAAGGTGACGTCATGGAGAGAAACGGAACAGTGAGCGAGGCTGGATTTAGTCCCGTCGCTGGCTCAGTCCACTCCGCTTACTACTCCGTAACGTTACGCTCCATTCAAAATTGCTTGAATACACTTTGATTGCTGTGGCTTCAGAACATTAAAATTTGTTCCCCTATGTTTGTTTAGCTTCTGCAAGGCCAATCGACTCGCAACAAACCAGTCCGTCGTGACAATTTTTTTTAGCACCTGGTCCTTGTTTATGTTTACATTAGATACAAAACAATCACATAACGACGCAGGTTGAATTTCATTGGTTAAGAAAAAGGTGTGCCGAGTGCACTCAAAAGGTTAGCTGGGGCAACTCGGTGCTTTGGGGAAGCCCGACGTTTATTTTTAGATTGCGCCGTCAGCTACGACGTCACAACCTAAACGAACATGGTGGTACTGACTAGTCCCTCATGCTGGGAACGTTACGCCTTAGCGTAGTGAAGGCATAGAGCTAGCGTCTGGTCTAGGCTGGATTGGGCATGGAAGAGATTAGGAATTCAGCTGACGGCAATATTAGCGCGTATGAATATCTAACATTGAAGCGGTGAGCCGGACTATACATTGCGACAGTTTATCGATGAATAACCCCCCCGCAAATATGTGGTGTTTCCGGGGGTATATTGGCCTAAGTGCATTAGAATATGTTAAAACGTAGCTGCGACGAGAGATCTCCGCACGTTGTACTTCTGATGGCAATAATTGTCGAAATGTGGGTTGTGTGACCTGATTGATGTGTAATCAGAGGAGATGAATTTTATAGGTGCAGTGTAACAACACTGATTATTGACCAAAACAAATTTCTTGCCAAATGCGGGCGTGCTGAATAATCAAGCAGTCGTTCCCGGCGAAAGTCACTTTGCGTTCATAGGTTTATGAACACATTGACTCAGGGGGCGTGTCTACCATAACGTTATGGGGAAATCGGAAGCGATATTAGGTGTATGTAAATATAGTATAATAACTCCAATCTATCTTCAAGTTATTTCTTAAAAGGGATATAAATCCCATTTGAAAATCATATTAGAAAATCAAATTTGCCACTATTGTAAATTAAACGCATTGGAAACATAATATAATTTCCTAATGGAATGCCCACTTTTACACAACAGTCAGACGAAATCTATTTAAGATAGTTGCTGGTGATGTACTGCAGGTTTCTATGTTTTAAGCCCCCCAAAACAGTTTGAAGCAATATTGAAAGCCGAGAACCACAGCGTGACAAATTAATTATGTCGATCAATTGCAGAATATTTTGAGGCCTGATCTTTAACCCTTTCATGACTAAATACTCATTGACGAGTAGTTCCCTTATGAAATATCACAATACTCATTGACGAGTAGTTCCCTTAGGAAATATCATAATACTCATTGACGAGTAGTTCCCTTAGGAAATATAATACTCACTGACGAGTAGTTCCCTTAGGAAATATAATACTCATTGACGAGTAGTTCCCTTAGGAAATATCACAATACTCATTGACGAGTAGATCCGTTAGGAAATATCATAATACTCACTGACGAGTAGTTCCCTTAGGAAATATAATACTCATTGACGAGTAGTTCCCTTAGGAAATATCATAATACTCATTGACGAGTAGATCCCTTAGGAAATATCATAATACTCATTGACGAGTAGTTACCTTAGGAAATATCATTATACTCATTGACGAGTAATTCCCTTAAGAAATATCATAATACTCATTGACAAGTAATTCCCTTAAGGAAATATCATAATACTCATTGACGGGTAGTTGCCTTAAGAAATATCATAATACTCATTGACAAGTAATTCCCTTAAGAAATATCATAATACTCATTGACAAGTAATTCCCTTAAGAAATATCATAATACTCATTGACGGGTAGTTCCCTTAAGAAATATCATAATACTCGTTGACGAGTAGTTACCTTAAGAAATATCATAATACTCATTGACGAGTAGTTCCCTTAGGAAATATCATAATACTCATTGACAAGTAATTCCCTTAAGAAATATCATAATACTCATTTGACAAGTAATTCCCTTAAGAAATATCATAATACTCATTGACAAGTAATTCCCTTAGGAAATATAATAATACTCACTGACGAGTAGTTCCCTTAGGAAATATCATAATACTCATTGACAAGTAGCTACCTTAAGAAATATCATAATACTCATTGACGAGTAGTTCCCTTAGGAAATATCATAATACTCATTGACGAGTAGTTCCCTTAGGAAATATCACAATACTCATTGACGAGTAGTTACCTTAAGAAATATCATAATACTCATTGACGAGTAATTCCCTTAGTAAGTACCATAATACTCATTGACGAGTAATTCCCTCAGGAAATATCATAATACTCATTGACGAGTAGTTACCTTAAGAAATATCATAATACTCATTGACGAGTAGTTACCTTAAGAAATATCATAATACTCATTGACGAGTAATTCCCTTAAGAAATATCATACTCACTGACGAGTAATTCCCTTAAGAAATATCATTATACTCATTGACAAGTAATTCCCTTAAGAAATATCATAATACTCATTGACGAGTAGTTCCCTTAAGAAATATCAAAATACTCATTGACGGGTAGTTCCCTTAAGAAATATCATAATACTCATTGACGAGTAGTTACCTTAAGAAATATCATAATACTCATTGACGAGTAATTCCCTTAAGAAATATCATTATACTCATTGACAAGTAATTCCCTTAAGAAATATCATAATACTCATTGACGAGTAATTCCCTTAAGAAATATCACAATACTCATTGACGAGTAATTCCCTTAAGAAATATCATAATACTCATTGACAAGTAATTCCCTTAGGAAATATCATAATACTCATTGACAAGTAATTCCCTTAGGAAATATCATAATACTCATTGACAAGTAATTCCCTTAGGAAATATCTTAATACTCATTGACAAGTAATTACCTTAGGAAATATCTTAATACTCATTGACGAGTAATTACCTTAGGAAATATCTTAATACTCTTTGACGAGTAATTACCTTAGGAAATATCTTAATACTCATTGACGAGTAATTACCTTAAGAAATATCATAATACTCATTGACGAGTAGTTACCTTAGGAAATATCATAATACTCATTGACGAGTAGTTACCTTAAGAAATATCATAATACTCATTGACGAGTAGTTACCTTAGGAAATATTCATATAATAAATTCAACAACGTTTGTGGAACTTATTATCTAAACATTTCCCATCAAAGAAAGTGATTCCTTCTGCACTTGTGTTATATGTTCATCTGCCTTTGGTCCGCTTTTATTACCTGAAAATCCTTCCGATGGGAGAATCCATTTGGTAAAGCAAGGGTTAATTGGTGTATTGAAACTCATACTTGTAACGAACTGTAATATTTTCAGATTCAGAAACAGTATTCACAAGACTACGACATCCCTGGCAAACTATAGCTCTGCTTGAGTGGTAAGTGTCTTATTAATTCGGCATTCTGGTGTAACCAGTTTGACTTCCACTCAATAATAATTAAAAGAAATTATTATTTCTGATGACAAAAGCTTCAACTAATAATTATTATTGTGTACCCTGGAATATACTTGTTTGTTTGAAGCGACCCCATCTTTACCTGAAGACATATTAAAACATGCTTTCTTTCCCATGGCCCTACCTACCATAAATAATCCCCGATACTCAAAATGTTTTAAAACGTGTTAACTCACGACTGAGTTCATTAAAGCATTCTCTCATAAAACTATTGTTTTTTAATTTCCAATCAGGATGATGATTGTATGAAAATACAAAAAATGTATGGAACACCTATTTTATGTTAAAGGCCCACTTAATTTTCGAGTCACCGATTATTTTTTTTATAGTGCATTCATATACGATTTTAAAAACAATCTATGCCATAAAATATGATTAAAATACTATAATTCATCACCATTTGGAACGTCTGTGTCTCAGAATGTGCCCATAGAGTAATAGAAAATAGCTGAAATCATAAAATCATTTCCCCCGTTATGGCTCCCTGAATGCAACAGATTTCAAACTAAATTTATAAATATATAGTTATTCCCCTTCTATTGAAAATAATAGACTTGTGTAGAAACGTCAGCACAGAACAGACGTCTGTTTCTCAACAAAAACAATATGTTCATAGTTTATTACATCGAATAAGTTGAAAATACAATGTTTTGGAGCTTCCTCTTTCAAATGTTATACGGCTTATATTTTATATAATGTGATCTGGGAGTTCGAAAATATGTGGGCCTTTAAGTAGAATGTCAAATGTACCTCATTGTTATAATATCTTGATAAATAGATCAGGTTTTTTAACCTTAGATATTGAACATTTAAAAAAGCGGGACATGGCCTCATGGCTGCGGGAAAAAACCTTGAGTTAAGAATTTGGTCCAGTTTTTGTCTCAATAGTATCCAAGGTGTCATGTTTCCTGGAAAAATTATTGCTTCGGTTTCTCCAGGTACATGCACCTCAAGGGTCAACGGCTGAATATACCTATCTAGTTTATTCTCTTCTATCTGCCAATTTTCTGGATTTTTTCAGATAACCGTGTACCGAGTTTCCTGGGCATAATGCCAGTTTCCCTTGCATTTTGTTTGTATAATTATGCCAGAAAACATATACAAGATATAATCTGCACATGCGCGTATATACAGACCCCCGATGATAATTAAACTGCCACATCTCCTAAAATGTGCAAGATTGAAGCTGTGAGTTTCGCCCAGTTTATGCACCATGTTTTAAACGTGGTGTTTTGGGCGACAAGATATCACATGGATGGCATCATTCTGCCCGCATTGAATGAGATAAAGTAAGAAAAATTTATTTACCTACATACATGTAGGAATATATATTGACATATAATTATGGCTTTTTGTGTCATCTGAAAAATTGTGATGTTTTTTTTTTTTATAAATAAATTGCATTCAAATTTCTGGAAAATCATGAAGAAAAAAAAACAACACTTTAATGTAGGGGGTTTACAATAGGGTAGGTATGGAAACACGGATCAGTTTGTTTTTCGTTGGCCTTAGGGTGCATTTACATTGCTATAGAACTGCACATAGATCTACACGCAGACTAGTGTAAACGGGTTGATATAGAAATGCACACAGAAAGAAAACGGTATTAGTTCGTGTGAGCAAAAATCGTGTCAACGCCGAAGCACTGCGACAGGCAAATCAGTTTTGATTAATTGTTACTCGGGCTTGGCGAATGTGTTTTAGTTTTCGTTGTCATTTCAACCCGTGTATTTCGAATATTGAACACGGACAGGGATGTGGCAACTTTGGTCACAATTTTCAACAGTTGGAAATTTCATACCTGACACGACATTAGCTGTAATTTCCAAACCAACAATAGGTTGAAAATGATCTTGTAGTTTGATTTTCAAACATTGTATTGGGGGGGGGGGAGTTATTGTTTTCGGACCAATATTTGAATAATCTCCTACTTTTTATAACAAATTTGGGCTGGAATGGCCATCAACTGGAATTTTCCAACCTTATCATGGGGGCGGGTGTCAGGTTGGAAATTTCAGACACTTGGAAAGATTGTGTCCTGATCCCTCCCCGTGGCCAGTCAAAAACTGCTAGTTAATTTAATAAAACAATATTGTCCTACATTTGGTCAACATTGTCATTGGAATTGTCATCAGTTGGAAATTTTACTACATTTGGTCAAATAAAGGGTGTTGTAGGGTGGATACCCATTCCATACAGATCCAAAATGGCCACCGCCCAGATGAATCTCCATCTAAAGCTATATATGTGCTCTCTAGCCTCTATTTGTGTATACTGTTGTTTATTGTGTATTCCTATGCGATTTTCATTCTTTCTTCGAACCATTATCAAGTGGTATAAGGATACACTTTAAATACATGCGGCACATACCATATCGCTGTTGTCTGCTGATGGTAGATCCATTTTTATGCCTGGCCTAAACTGAAACGACTCGTAGTGAATTGTCAATTACCAGAGTACTGGTCAGCGCGCGTTCACTATTAGTAATCATATTGTGATCACAGTAATGCGCGACACGTGACTTCATACAGATCTGTATATAGTTCTATATCAGTGTAAATGCACCCTTATCAACGTACGTAATTTCGTCATTGTGTGCAAGCATGCACTTTTTAGTTTCTGGTCACTTTCTATGAAGCACATATTTTATAACTGGGTAGAATTTCTGTAGATGTAGTAGTCTTAAGTAGGGGAATAACTTTTAATTGCAATGATCTGCTTTTCCAAGATGAATATAACATTAACAGCAACAAGTAACCATTGTAACGTTAGCCTGATGTGTCCAATGGTAATCCTAATGACGTGAAACAATATGTGACCCGCCATATCAAATCCAGTCGTAAGTCGGGATTTTTTTTACCCTGTGCCAATGCATTCTCTTATATATGCGAGTCGACCATAGGTCGCCTCGCATATATAAGAGAATGCATTGGCCTAACAATTTTTTATCATTTTTTTTAAATAAATGTTTCTTACAATTTTTAGGACATAAAATAAAAAACATCCATTACCCTGCAGGGAGCCCCACACATATATAGAAGCATATAGAAGAGTGTCGTCTGCTCATGTTTGTCTGGGGCTCTGTATGGGTGAAATTATAAAATTGTTAAAGAATACAAGAAAAAATTATTAAAATTGTAAAAAATTGTTAGGCCAATGCATTCTCTTATATATGCGAGGCGACCTATGGTCGACTCGCATATATAAGAGAATGCATTGGCACAGGGTAAAAAAATCCCGACTTACGACTGGATATAATATGGCGGGTCACATATAATGACTCGTCTAGATAATTCTTCCTTTCTTTTGTTGATAGTTGAGTCAGTTCCGGCCGAAAGTAGGATGGTCGGACCGCATGTTGTAGGTCCCTTCATCCTCTCTTGCTGTGACCACCATACCCAGCATTTTAATTCGATCAGGACCAACAGGCAACACCTTAAGTCCCTTGGTTAAGTTTAGAGTTGAAGGATTTTATATACAATTTGAGGTGAGAAATGCCAAGCTGAATTAACCAGTGAGTAAATGGTGACAAGTAGGTTCCCATGCTGGTTGATATATGTACCAAGTTACCAGAAAATGACATAATACAGGCTCGGACAAAGTTCCGGGCGGACGGACGAGGGTCATTAATATATTCATCCGACGGAATGTCGGGGGACAATAACTGTGAGCAACCGTGACCCTTTTGTTGGACTTGGCTGGTTATGGAACTAATTTCCAGCCAAGTCGGCCACGCACTGAGCGGTTTTCAATCGGCCCATTGTGTTGGATGGGCTCTACACTCCAATGCGGGCCGATTGCATGTGATTTTGGACTGCTTAGTCGCTCCAGTGGAACCCTGTACTGGCCGCGACATGGTAGATGCAACCGGATTCTACCGGTTGGGGACTGGCCAGAAGACCAAATCCAGGAAGAAAAAGACTAAGACCCCGTGAAGACCCCGACAGGAGGGCCAAGTGGGGACAGTGGAGAACTGAGAGACGCCCAGTCCCCCCACTTGACCTCCGGGCAACAAGACCGGCCAGTCGGCGATGACATCATATAGCGAGCGGAAACGGACGCTGAAGTCACCCGAACGTCCCTGTCGTCGACTGAATAGCCAGCGGAAGCAGGGACGCCGATGTCAACCTGGACGTACCTATCGCATACTTCGCGTTGGAGATAATCACTTTACCACCAGACACCATAATACCATGACAACCCGGTATCCTTCAACTCTATCTCAACCAACAGCAGCAACATCAGCAGGATAGTACGACATAATATTATATAAATCAGACAGTCGCTCTCTCGCTGGGTGGGATGGGTAAAAACTGATTCCCGGAAACGACTCACATAAGCACCCACGCTTGATGTCGAATCCGGTCCATGATGTTATATTCTGATATGTTGTAATTTATGTTGTATTGTTCATGGAATAAATACTGTTTAAACAAAAATAAAAACAAAAAGACATCAGCAGCGGCTTTACCTACTCAGTTGTGTCGACCGCTGATGCTATCAAGAAAGCCCATGGGATACTGGCGGGCACAAGACTCAAAGACGCAACCAGACTAGAATTAGAACAACAAAAGGCATAGATGCAAGAATTTCTAGCGGACGCCAGTTCACAGAGAACATTACTAAGTCAACGTAACGTCTTTGCGCTCAAGAAGGGCTGCAGGAGAACCTCTACGTTTGGTTACGATTTGTATAGTTTGTTCGTGGAATGCAAAGAAGAAAATGATAGTCAGGGCACAGGGATATTCGACTCTTCTCGGAAGTCGAAGTTATGATAATTGTATGGACAATTTTGTGGTTCTTCGTTGGATTATCATTGGAAAGATCAGTAATGGAGGTTGGTGACGTCGTTAAAGCTGCTAGGTAGTGTAACGTTGAAATTTTACAAACTGTTAGTAGCAGAACCATAATGCATATGTTGAGAAAGAATAATGAAGTCGATGGTTCATCATTGAATATATTTCTCGGATAAATCTAAGTGTATATGCTTTGATAAACTCCCTAATAATTTGTCGACGAAAACCAACAAAACGAGGTTATCGTGGTGTAACGAGGTTATCGTGGTGTAACGAGGTTATCGTGGTGGTCATCAGCGAAAGGTTCGATCCAGATCCGTTGTCTCTTCGATTCCTACGAGAGTAACTGTTCATTCTCTCGGAAGTGTATCTAACTGTGTCTCTTCGAGCGTGACTGTCTCCAATATGAAACCGATTGCACCTAAAGACATGGTGATATGTTGTGTTGACATGAGATCAGTTAGTAACAAGAAAAATAAGATGCATGCATCAGGTCGGCCGTGAACTATCTACCATAGAATTGTTGTAGCTATCGATTATACATTTTGGAACACCTGTCTGTATGTATGTGTGTATGCATGAATGCATGTGTGTATGTGTTATAGACTCTAACACTGCTCGACTGATCCGACTCGGATTAGGTATTTAACGTGTCAACTTGACCTCGCTCATAGGCATGTTTCTGGACCTTGACCGATCCGACTAAAAATTTGTGTGTAGGACTACTTCGATCCCGGGAGCAATATTGACGGGTCCAATTTCACGTGGGACCATGTTCTCGAACGTGCTGATGTAGGCATGTTTCTGGACTATTTGGACGGGTCAAATCTTGATCCCGACCTGACTTTGACATTCAAAAAGATCAATTCAAGGTCAAATCTGGTAAAACGAAGTATTTCAACGAAATATAATACCTACTGTTACTTTTGTCCCAGGAGTGTTTCGGGTGGGTCACATTATGACCCTGACCTGATCTTGACATTCAAAATTGTCAAATCGGGTAAAGCCGGGCGGATTTCGACGGGTACTTTTGTCGTGACTTTTGTCCGGGGAGTGTTTTGGGCGGGTCAAATCGTGACCCGACATGACGTTTACCTTTAAAATGGTCAATTCAAGGTTAAATCGCGCAATTCTCCGAAAATCAGCGGGGAACATCCCGGACGAAGTAGGGTCCACCAGCTACTATTATATATTTCTAGATTTAGTTACAAACTAAATACCTGTATATTGTACAAAGAAATGTTTGACAAATATATCTGTATCAATATTACCATACGGGTCATTAAAATAGATACGACGAAACAAATTTTGAAGGGTGCATGGTATCAGGTAAATTTTTATATTTCAAATGATGACAGGAATGCGGAAAGTTGAAGTACCTACGTAATACTGGCTATCCGAATGAAGAGATATACATGTATATAAAAACCAAAATAGAAGATGACTGCTGGCGACAATGTTTTCCAAAAAAATTCAAGGCATTCGATAGCTCCCATCTAGTTGTCACCCCGAAGATCACTATAAAGTGTGGTGACTATCAGATGAGGGATATGACTGTACAGTTGCTAAACAATTCAGTCACGCAAAAGAGGATCAAACAGTAAGATACCAAATTGCTGCCTGTGGTAATGTTTTTTAACGAAATTCGGGAAAATTAGATTACTCTCCCCCTGGTTATCCAGAAGATCATTGTGGAATCTGGTGACGATCGGACAAGGGGTGTCGTCTGTAGGATCAACCAAATTATTTAGCCATAAAAATAGTAAAATTCAAGATCACCGCTGGCAGTGATGTCTTCACAAGGACAGCTTGAGAACAAAACATGGCTCACATCTAGTGGTGACCCAAACTATCCACATGAGAAAAAGTTCTCCAATAAAAGCTGGCTGCAGGGTGCGCCAATTGATTCAAATTCGAAATTTAACAGGGTGTACTGCTTGTGGCCATGTTTTCCCCGCAAATTTGATAGACTGATGGACAAAACCACTGAATCCGTTGAATCAATATACATGTATACATGGATTAATGTATATGCATTGTTATACACAGTACTGGTATATAAAGGTACTGAAAATAACAATATTACTAGTATACACAAAATAAACCATATATCATGGCTATGGGTTCTAATATCCGAATATGACAGCTGATAACTTGGTGTCAATTGAAGAGTGGTGGTGTCTCACGCATATCTAACCCTCCATGTTAGAAACATGCCATTAAATGTCATAAGTATAATCTAGCTTGAGGACAGAAGTTATCCATAAAAACCCCCCTTAATTCAACCAGGTCCTCGCGCGATGTATGGTCGATCACATGATGATCTAGGGGGGATTAGAATTGTTGTATAAAAACAGCACTGCATGTAAATATAAAATAAAATAGTGCTACATCTTATTACAGATTATTGCCATATATAATCAGTGACTATACAGACAGTCTGACAAAATAAAGTTTCAGTGACACTCTATCCGAAGAGGGGAATAATTCCATCTGTTACAGTCAATGGAGCAATTATGAATCTGGAAAGGTGAAATTTCTAAGTAATACTAGATATCGACATGACGCGATAACATATAACGTAAATGCAATATGGCCGCTGGCGACCATTTTTTCCTATAAAATTAAAAAAATATTTGATAGCTCTCATCTGATAGATCAATATCAAGATAAATATGAAGTTTAGTGATGATCGGATGAGTGAAGTGGACTGTGCTAAACGGTTTAGTAATGCTTAAAAAGATTTTTACCTTAATATTTTTATGTTCACTTTATAAACTTCACTGAGTCATCTTTGTCATGTATTGAGTTTGATATCTGTTGTTAACAGTTTATAAATCATGTATGTCTCATGTTTGTTATTTTAATTTATGTGTTTATTATCATTAAATAAAGTTGAATTCCTTAAAAAGATTCTTACCTCAATGGTTTTATGTTCACTTTATAAACTCCACTGAGTCATCTTTGTCATGTATTGAATTTGATATCTTTTGTTAACAGTTCATAAATTATGTATGTCTCGTGTTCGTTAATATATTATATACACTTTATAGTGTGTTTCAGAACGAAAACAAAATGAATAAAATCAACAAATTTGTAAATTTAAAAACAATTCAAACGTTGTTGTATTCCATGTCCCAGCCCGGACATATACACCAAATTTCAATAATATTCATTGAGAAACAACGGACCAAACGCCATATAACACCCCGTATGCATCTTTTATTCCGAGTTGGCCTTTTATTCCGAGTTGGCACGCGCCGATTGGGCGAGTTAGCCCATGGGGCGAGTACACCGATTCCGACACCTTTTCTATTTGCAGCAGGTTAAGTTTACGCGTAATTTAATTTACAAAGTTCCCCAATTGGTATCGTAAATAGAGCGACCTTATTTGACAGAGAATGCCTCTGTTATTGATTATAAAGTTGCTATACATTAAAAACGACAATTCACATGCTCGTTCAAGCGCAGTAGTCTATTTTCCCCATGTTAAAGGACATCCACAAATACTAAATAACGCTAACTTACTGCCGAATGTTTTACACGACAACTGTTAACATATTTGGGCTGAATTCATCTGACGCGGTAGTATTCCTCAAAATAAACAACAAAACCATCGTTACTTGGAAATGTAGTTTGGGCTAACATTTACATAAATCCTCCATATCATTATTCCGACACACACGTCAGATGAAAAAGTCACATGAAGTAACCGGCCAAATTGGCCGAAATAAGGCTATGGCAATCCACAACATGATCGTGCACCGAGACCGAATGGCTAAACTTAAAGGACGGTGACCTGTTAGAATTTCGGAAACTCCTGAAAACACAACTGCACAAAACTGCGTGCGGACTCAGATGAATAACTGTTTTATTGTGCATATATAACATTTAATTGACCATTCATGTATAATATGAAGCGCATATGAACACAATTTCGTGAAATAGGGGCTCTACAAATGTGAATAATAATACTAGCAACAATATCATTACCAAAAGTACAAAAAATATAAAAAAAATAATTGTCAAATGTATTTGTTAAAGTTTTGTATGTCTAATCATACCAAAACACCACACAAAATTTCCAAAGTGGGTTGTATTGGGGCCCTCCCCAAATCCCTGATAAAGGTAAAAAATACTGGGATACAGCTAATTACTGATGAATATGGAATGGCCAAAAATTAGAAACATTAATTCCGAAAACACTAAATGGAGTTCTAAGATTTAATATATATATATATATATATATATATATATATACCTTTATTTCCTCCGCAACGGAGAGTTTAACATTATACATCATACACAAGTTTAGAGTTTCAACATATTGGTGACAAAAATAAACATCAATTTATCACATGGTTTTATACACAAATTATGCGCAATACAAATTCAATGAGATATGTGCATTGCAACTGTTGGCCTCGTGTATTTATAATTTCGCGGAACACTTCACCTGGATAAAGTATCTGTCTGATGGAGAAAGACGGAGTTGTCTGCGATATAGCTTTATTTGCGTTATAGAGTTGTTGAGTTATTATCACGTTTAGTTAGATGCCACTCCGACTAAATACAAATTATTCATGTATATCTTGTTTTCTGTCTCCGATCAGAGCGGTTCGTGAGCTGTTTATATGTGATCCATTTAGTCCACAGCTTCTAGCCGCATCAGATCCGAATATATGTTCCACAGCTTGATTGCATTGCGAGCAAGAAACAAGGCGAATTGCTTAATATCATTTACGAAGTCGCGAATGGATGGCGGGATACATGCAAGAAATATCATCAACTGATCTATGGGGTTCAAGTTGTCAATAGCGAGTTTGCGATACCCGTCGGACGGGTACGGGTACCGGTAGATCCAGGTAGATCGGTGAAAATCGTCACGGTCATTTGTGTACTTTGAATGCAGCACATAAAGCGATAGGGATTTGGAACGGGTAGATGTATCCCGTTGACTGGTAGTCTTTCGCTAAAGTTTTCTCACTCAAAAGTACATTAGTTCTACGAAATAACAGTCAGCTATGCATTAATCTATTTATTGCACGATTTAATTGCCAAATCTCATTGATACATTTGTCATGTAAGCCATGTTTTATGTTCAAAGTATCGAGGCGGCTTCTAACACTAAGATAACTATGGAACGCCGATTTGTTTACTGACAACTGTCTTCACTCAAGTAATGACATGTTATGTTTTGGGAATGTGATTTGGGGGGGGGGGGGCTAACCCCGGGATTCTCGACATGTTATGATTAAGAGAGTGAGTTGGCGGTGCCATGCGCAGTCTCGACACAGGGACGTAATTATAGGGGGTCTCCGCGTTGAGAAGGTGTGTCCACCTTCAAATTCCCAACTATACACCCCCTTAAACCACACCAAACAGAGGTTTGTGCGTAATTCAAATTGTGCACGCCGTTGGGCTCTGATTCCCCCCATGCAACTGATCCTTTACTGTCCTGAATATTATTGTGGACTGTTCTAAATGGATCAGTAGTCTTGTTGCAGAAGTCCTGTGATGGGGGGTTCCACCTTGCCGACCATGCAGTACGAGAACAGTTTTGTAGATATGAACCTGGAAATTGCAAAATCATAACATCTAGTGGTCTAACACCAGGCAAATTCACGCCCTGGTTTGTTTTTCACAAATCAATGATCAGTATTGACGAGCCACTGCATGTGGTTAGACCAGGGCATACCGGGTCGATCATGGTTCGGTCTGGTGTGAGAACGTTTTGAAATCTGAACATGAAAATTTATAAATTATTGACTTTCCTCAAGCTTTACATTTGTTGGATATTTCCAACCTGCTGTTGACCATATAGCCCGAATGTTTTTCTACCAAAAGTAGGAATATTTGCAAACTAAAAAAAAAAAACCGCACTAATACATTTTTGGAAAATCAAACTGAATGACAGAATAATTTCAACGTATGTTTTGGTGTGTTAGGTATATGCAATATCCAACTGTTGACAAAAGTTGGGGTGATACACCCCACCCTCTCGCCACGTCCCCTATCGACCCTGTGTGCATAAGTACACCGTGAATGTGTTACACGATTGAATACAACCGTTCAGTTATTGTACCTTATGTGGTGGTGACTGCTTTCTCATTTTAATATAGATATTTGACTTTTGAACGGACATGGCGCATTTGAACCCCAAGACTGTTGTGTATTGTAGTGGCCGATAGTGACACCAAATACTGATATACACACCTCATAGTCGGCACAATCTTACCGTCATCAGATCGACTTTTAGCTGTTTTCTTTGTTTCGCATAGACGTGAAGCAAACGCTCTTTATTCGAACCATATAATGAATAGTGTACCATTAAACACCCTTTATATTTAACAAGTTTGATTTTTATACGCCCGTTTGAAAAAAACGGCCGCATTATAGTATTGGTCTGTCCGTCCGGGCGTCCGTCCGTTAACCTGGTTTCCGGATGATAACTTTAGTTAGAGTGAACCAAATTCAATAAAATTTGGTATGTGGGTTTATGAGCCGAAAAGTAAGTTCAAGTTCGAATTTGGGTTCCGCCCGCCAATTTTCACCGGAATTATGCCCCTTCTTTGACGTTTTTTGACTTAGAAAATCCTTGAAATTTGTTGTCCGGATGATAACTTTAATATAGTTTATCGGAATGAATCCAAATTTGGTATATTACTTTCTCCCACCAAAACACAGGTCAAGTTCGAACTTGGGTTCTGGCAGAGTTAGTTAGAGTGAACCGATTTCAATCAAATTTGGTATGTGGGTTTATTAGGAGAAAAGACAGCTCAAGTTCGAATTTGGGTTCCGTCCACCAATTTTCACCGGAGTTATGCCCCTTATTTGACTTAGAAAATCCCTGAAATTTGTTTTCCGGATGATAACTTTACTAGAGCTTATCGGATTCAATGATAATTTGGTATATTACTTTCTCCCACCAAAACACAGGTCAAGTTCAAATTTGAGTTCCGTCCGCCAATTTTTACCAGAGTTATGCCCCTTTTTTACCAGTTTCCGCCGACCCAAGAGAGGGGGTATTGTGCACGCCCAGTGTATAGCTCTTGTTCTACCTACATCCGGGTTTAGACCCAGACAAATATCCAAGTTCTTGGGATGAATATTCCCTTGCCCGACCCTTCGAAAGATTCCAACCCATTACCAGTTATATGACTAAATATTCCCCAACTAATATAAGGGGCAATTTCGGTCTTATATCTGACTAAAAGTGCATGCATGTAGGACATTCTTGGACCCTGGGTCTAAACCAACACATTTTACACCGAATAATGGTTGGATTATTAAATTAGCGGCATTGTATATTTGTGCTATCATAACATATTTTCTCAGTCAGAAAATTCCATCTGTTCTAGACGACACTCGAACGGTCTGGGAAATTACTTATGAAAGCTAATTATTGAAAATGTTACCAAAATGAGTCAAAGAAAGACGCCAACCCCTTCCACTTTCGCCTCGTCCCTGGTTAATGCAATCCATTATCCACGCAGATGTCCATCATATAACCATAACAACAAGTATAACGTCGGCCAAGAAAGCGAATGCGGATAACAATTTCTCTACATCATATATATTGTGCTGCAATTGGCTCACCATACACTACCCGTCGATATGCTTAATTCTACCCGTAAAACAGTTTGCGATTTCAAAACGTGTACCGGTACGGGTAGCTACCAGTACCCGTACCGGTACCCGTACCCGTTTGAAATCGCAAACTCGCTAATATATAAGAAACATGGTATACCGAAATCCTCTATGACGTTGAACCATATTTCAATTCTTGTTTCGGCTAAGGCGGGACACAAGAGAATTGCATGCTCGATTTCGTTTTCAAAAAGTTTATGACATATCTGACACTTCCCGTGTACTGGGGACAAGGCCCGGGCTAGGATTTTGGCTATTTCTAGAAATTCAAGCTTATGTTGAGGATAGCTTCTACATGCTAGCCAAAGAGGTGAAATTGACAGTGAACTATGATTATTTGCGAATGGGACTAGGGAATGTTCATTTCGTAATCTTGTCTGCCATGACTGCTCCGTATTATAAGTCCTAATATGGCTAATATGGTCGGGTGATAATTTACCACCATGGCAACCTGTGCACGTGCAATTATGAGATTGGGTGGACATATTTTAGTTGGGTTATCACCCGTTTTGACTTGTCATTTTTTTGTAATAGATGTTTTTGTTTGCCATATCGATCTGGGGTTCTTTATGCGTATGGCTATGGGGTATCCTTAGTCCCATTTGGACAATCACACCTCTAGTTTGGGCTAAAACAGCCATGTCTTTCTTTACTAAATAACAGATTAACCCAATGTACACTAATTACTTACTTAAAATGGTTACCTGTGATGTTAGTAGATGCGCTGGCTTCTTGTGTTGCCACCTCTGCCGTTCCCAATATACCTAACAGTGATTTATCTATTTGTGATTCCTTGTCTGTTTGAGGATTTGGCAGTCTGCAATTCAACTTTGAAATTCAGTCTAACTTCTTGGTTTGCCCAATATTTGTCTAACCTGTTCTTGAATTGTTTCATTTATTCGGCATATTCTACCTTCCTTTCCTTTGATAAATTATTCCATATTCGCGCCTACCCTCTGACTGAATGCATACTTTCTTGTATTAACCCTTTCAGTGCCAAGTCCGATTTTTGTATCAACCCATATACCCTGTGCCAACCCATATACCTATGGTCGACTCGCATATATAAGAGAATGCATTGGCCTGACAATTTTTCATCATTTGTTATTATTTTTTTTACAATTTTTTACAATTTTAATAATTTTTTCTTATATTCATTAACAGACTTATTTTGTAGGTTTAGTGCCAGGGAATCTTACGTTTTTGCATGGGCATCAAACTTATTACTATGAATACTTGGTGATAGTTTTGTGTTATAACATGCCCCATAGGTTTTATCCAGTTTGTTTTTAAATTCACAATTTTTTTTTAGTTTTTTGTTTTTAGGGCCGATTTTACAGACCGTAAATTAGGGCCAATCGACCCTGGCACTGAAAGGGTTAAAGTTAGATCCCTCTGTTTTTAAACTTCTTATGAGCTAAGGTATCTGCTACATGTACTTATGATCGTTTGTGTTGAGCATTTTGTAAGAGATTTGTTTACATAACAATGGTTTCAACACTCTTTTTTATTGGAGAACGATCAATAATTAATATGGGTATAAACATAAATGTCCCGCAGCCCTGGTGTTAAGTAACTTGGTCGCCCCTTCTCTTTACACGTTTAATTTTCTCTCTATGTGTATGTAGATGTGATTTCCAAGCATACACTAGTTTAAAGGCTGACTTGTAATTTGTGACAGACACGGACCATTCTGCTACTACATGTATGTAGTGTTAAGCTGTCACAAATATGGGTATATACCTCAGCCATGTCTGTTTAAAGGGACTTGCAGTGGGGAAAATGAGCAATAAATATTAATATCACCACCAAAAAGAACATGGAGCAATAGACACACTTGTTGTTATACATGTATTCATTATTGATCGTTCTCAAATACCAAAATGTTGTATTTTGAAACCATTGTCATATAGACAAAACTCTTACCGTCAATTGTCAACAAAAACCGCCATTTGTGTAGTAATTAAGTTCCAATATTTTCAGCTAGGCTGAATATGATTTTCAGAATATTTTTTCCAATGTTTACAGTCAAATTTGGTTAAACTTTGGTAATTCGACTGCAACAGCAACGTTGACACAACAACGGTTTTGATATGCAAAATTTCATTATTGGAGAGTTATTAACCCTTTACCCAACAGAAGGGCCCTGTGCCAATGCATTCTCTTATATATGCGAGTCGACCATAGGTCGCCTCGCATATATAAGAGAATGCATTGGCTTAACACATTAAAAATTATAAAATTGTTAAAGAATGTAAGAAAAAATGGTAAAAAGTGTTAAAAAAAGATTTTTTTTAGGCCAATGCATTCTCTTATATATGTGAGGCGACCTATGGTCGACTCGCATATATAAGAGAATGCATTGGCACAGGGCATAACTGTAACTATCACAATGTGGTCAAGGAGCCGGTTCCAATGATATCCATATTTGTATGGTTCTATTGAGACAGTCCGAAGATATTTTAGGCTGTTGAAGCTTTATTTGGCCGGTTTTGGCCGGTTTGTTGGGTAAAGGGTTAATAATGACATTATAACAAAGTCAATCTATTGTTTCATGTAGTTGTTGGTGATGTTGTTTTACAGACTTTTTTATATTATTTTACTTGTATGAGGAATTCTCATCAGAAGCAAAAGTAGCTAATAAACACCAGTGGAAGTCCCTGGTCAACAACGCAATAATGTCCAACTCCAGAAACGAATGGCAACACCTTGTATCAATACAGAGTGACTTCGGTCGTTTCGCTACCGTCAAAACAAACATACACATGTCCCACCCTTGGAAAGCATGCCACAAATACCACAGACACAAGAAATGTTACCTTCTCATTGTTCAATTACTATGCATGCTGAAATTCGTTGAGGACATTGTGTGCATAAGATGTGGGAGAATTTATAATGATACCGTGAATCACGTTTTTAACGACTGTTCTTTTCTGATAGACTCAAGAAATGACACATGGTATCGATTCCTCTCACATTTCCACGTAGACCGTTATATGTGCATTGATAATCTCCCTGTGGACAAACAAATGCTCATGTTCATTGAGTATATATATCCCAAACTCTCTCCATGGCATCGCTGATGATGTCCTGGAGATTGTCGATTTTATGGTGAGAGAAGCGGCTCAAATCTGGCACCTTTGGATGTTCGGGGATAATAGACATTTATAGTTCACTATATCATGTTCTCCCGATCTCATTCTTTCTCTAACCATCACTGCGTGGACTCTGATATATTCCATCGTGTAACCTTGTACGTGTATATGCGCGTGTTTACGGTCTTCATGCCACTATATGATTATATATTGACTCTTCAGAAATGGAGGAATAAAACATATATATATATTGGGTCCTTTTAAAGATGATTGTCGTATTGTTTTAGGGACATGGACCATCCGGCCCATACAAGTATACGGTGTAAAGCTATCACAGCAATGGGTAACTGGAAGATTTGTCAAGATGAACCATATAAAATAAAAGCACCTTGTCTTGTTTATTCATTTGGGTAAGTACACATCACACAGACATTGCTCCCTCGAACACTAAAATTATGTATACATCTCAAAACATACATACGCGGTATATTTCTGAACAGATTTGTCGATATAGCGCTGAAAATATGTTTTGTTTCTTAATTTTTTATTTTTTATTTTATAAATATGAGATCGTTTCGTTGTGCCGGTTCAATTTTATTTAGTCAACGATCATGTAAATAATTGCAATTTTCGACAATGGGAAGAAAATCTAGAGCTGTCTGTCCGAAACGTTTGGTGTCCAGATGACGAATTGAAAAATATTGGACAGAAAATGTGTATGTGTTCTTCAAATGGGAAAGTCCTGATCAAGTTCCAATTCTAATTGCTTTCAGATATGGAATGTGGACCAATCACGTTTGCATGCATATTAAATACCAATATAGGTTAAGTTCGATGAAAATTGTCTGAGTAATTCCATTTTTAATAATAAAACTAGGTGTGTTAACAACATAGACCGTTGGAAGTAAAGTTGGAATAAAGACTAGCTGAAACAGGCTCTTTGTTCAGAGGCGGTAGGGCCGGATTGTGCGCTAGGTAGTTGCGGCCCATTTGTTGTGCGCTTGACGCGCATTTCGATTGTTTACACATTTTTATTTAAAAAAACAAAACATATTTAATAAATAAAAAAAACTAAAATTGTTATAACCTCACACACCGTGACCAAATTTGGTTGAAATCGGTCCAGGGATCTGGGAGAAAGTTTGTCTGTCAGCATTATGTTATCTGGTATGCAGTCAATAGGCTACATTGTGAGGTGATTTCATACTGTGGTCGGCAGCCCTGAATGGAAGTTTTATTAGTCAAGTTTGTTTCTTCTAAACAAAATATATGGTTTGACGAGGGATGGGTTGACGAGGGGTGGATTGACGAGGGGTGGTTTGACGAGGGATGGTTTGACGAGGGGTGGATTGACGAGGGGTGGTTTGGCGAGGGATGGTTTGACGAGGGGTGGATTGACGAGGGGTGGTTTTTTAACGAGGTGTGGTTTGACGACGGGTAGTTGGCGGTCGTCCGGTTGATCATCGATCGGCTCTAAACATATAACAAATAATATAGCCGTTTATTTTTATACAATTTTTATACAATTTTTGGTATGCGAGTTTATTGTCACCTGCGACAGCTACACACATAAACTCGAGCACGCCCCAACTTTCAAACCATAGTTATGGGACTACTCTTGCTATTCTATTTGTTGCAATGTTACGTGCGTTAGCACATTAACGTGACAAACGTCAACCAATTTCATTCATATTTGGTATATGTGACCCGCCATATTAAATCCAGTCGTAAGTCGGGATTTTGTTTACCCTGTGCCAATGCATTCTCTTATATATGCGAGTCGACCATAGGTCGCCTCGCATATATAAGAGAATGCATTGGCCTAACAATTTTTTATCATTTTTTTTAAATAAATGTTTCTTACAATTTTTAGGACATAAAATAAAAAAACATCCATTACCCTGCAGGGAGCCCCACATATATATAGAAGCATATAGAAGAGTGACGTCTGCTCATGATTGTCTGGGGCTCTGTGTGGGTGAAATTATAAAATTGTTAAAGAATACAAGAAATAATTATTAAAATTGTAAAAAATTGTTAGGCCAATGCATTCTCTTATATATGCGAGGCGACCTATGGTCGACTCGCATATATAAGAGAATGCATTGGCACAGGGTAAAAAAAATCCCGATTTACGACTGGATTTGATATGGCGGGTCACATTTGGTATATGGAACTTTTACAATATCTCGAAAACCAGGTTTGTCCGATATTTTTTTACTTGAGATACGACCTGAGTAATTTATAGTTTACTTTTTTTTTATCAATTTGACTTAGCGCGGTCACCTGAACAAATGTCAACTGATTCTATTCATATTTGTTATAGGTATATCAAATAACAATATCTTGCAGCCGATTTATCTCTTCAATATCTTGATTGAGTTTGAAAATCAGATTTGTCCGATATTTTATACCTGACTTATGGCCCTCAGTTTGTCTTAATTTAGTGATTCTCGGTCGGACAGATTCACTCTTATGGGCAAACAAATATGACGATCGGGTGCCATCGTTGATGCACATTCCTTGATTTATTTTGTGTTCCCGCCTGTCCATTTCATTTCAATTGTAACATATACGTGGGGGTATTCCACCCGAGGTCCAACCTTTCTTCTATACTCACTCTTTGAATATTTGAATATTTTCAGAATTGCTAACGATTTCAGATTCGACGATGCAATGTCACGTGTTGGATGTGAAGTGCATTCTTTTGATCCAAGGTAAGTTTAAACATACATGTTTGTAGGGCTTTACGATGACATTAAAAAATATCGATAAAAATATCCAAATTATTATCGCGATATGGGTATATATCGATAATCAAATTAATGGCATTTATAAACGTTTGCATTCGTTTTTATGTACGATGTTGATTTTTTAAGAGCGGATGTAATGGTTGGATGCTTTAAGAGCGGGTGTAATGGTTGGATGTTTTAAGAGCGGGTGTAATGGTTGGATGCTTTAAGAGCGGATGTAATGGTTGGATGCTTTAAGAGCGGATGTAATGATTGGATGCTTTAAGAGCGGATGTAATGGTTGGATGTTTTAAGAGCGGATGTAATGGTTGGATGCTTTAAGAGCGGGTGTAATGGTTGGATGCTTTAAGAGCGGATGTAATGGTTGGATGCTTTAAGAGCGGGTGTAATGGTTGGATGCTTTAAGAGCGGATGTAATGGTTGGATGCTTTAAGAGCGGGTGTAATGGTTGGATGCTTTAAGAGCGGATGTAATGATTGGATGCTTTAAGAGCGGATGTAATGGTTGGATGCTTTAAGAGCGGGTGTAATGGTTGGATGCTTTAAGAGCGGATGTAATGGTTGGATGTTTTAAGAGCGGGTGTAATGGTTGGATGTTTTAAGAGCGGATGTAATGGTTGGATGCTTTAAGAGCGGATGTAATGGTTGGATGTTTTAAGAGCGGATGTAATGGTTGGATGCTTTAAGAGCGGATGTAATGGTTGGATGCTTTAAGAGCGGATGTAATGGTTGGATGCTTTAAGAGCGGATGTAATGGTTGGATGCTTTAAGAGCGGATGTAATGGTTGGATGCTTTAAGAGCGGGTGTAATGATTGGATGCTTTAAGAGCGGATGTAATGGTTGGATGCTTTAAGAGCGGATGTAATGGTTGGATGCTTTAAGAGCGGATGTAATGGTTGGATGCTTTAAGAGCGGATGTAATGGTTGGATGCTTTAAGAGCGGATGTAATGGTTGGATGCTTTAAGAGCGGATGTAATGGTTGGATGCTTTAAGAGCGGATGTAATGGTTGGATGCTTTAAGAGCGGATGTAATGGTTGGATGCTTTAAGAGCGGATGTAATGGTTGGATGCTTTAAGAGCGGGTGTAATGGTTGGATGCTTTAAGAGCGGGTGTAATGGTTGGATGTTTTAAGAGCGGATGTAATGGTTGGATGTTTTAAGAGCGGGTGTAATGGTTGGATGTTTTAAGAGCGGATGTAATGGTTGGAAGCTTTAAGAGCGGATGTAATGGTTGGATGTTTTAAGAGCGGATGTAATGGTTGGAAGCTTTAAGAGCGGGTGTAATGGTTGGACGCTCTAAGAGCGGATGTAATGGTTGGATGCTTTAAGAGCGGATGTAATGGTTGGATGCTTTAAGAGCGGGTGTAATGGTTGGACGCTCTAAGAGCGGATGTAATGGTTGAATGCTTTAAGGGCGGATCTAATGGTTGGATGCTTTAAGAGCGGATGTAATGGTTGGATGCTTTAAGAGCGGATGTAATGGTTGGATGTTTTAAGAGCGGATGTAATGGTTGGACGCTCTAAGAGCGGATGTAATGGTTGAATGCTTTAAGGGCGGATGTAATGGTTGGATGCTTTAAGAGCGGATGTAATGGTTGGATGCTTTAAGAGCGGATGTAATGGTTGGATGTTTTAAGAGCGGATGTAATGGTTGGATGCTTTAAGAGCGGAAGTAATGGTTGGATGCTTTAAGAGCGGGTGTAATGGTTGGATGTTTTAAGAGCGGGTGTAATGGTTGGATGCTTTAAGAGCGGATGTAATGGTTGGATGCTTTAAGAGCGGGTGTAATGGTTGGATGCTTTAAGAGCGGATGTAATGGTTGGATGCTTTAAGAGCGGGTGTAATGGTTGGATGCTTTAAGAGCGGATGTAATGGTTGGATGCTTTAAGAGCGGGTGTAATGGTTGGATGCTTTAAGAGCGGATGTAATGGTTGGATGTTTTAAGAGCGGATGTAATGGTTGGATGCTTTAAGAGCGGATGTAATGGTTGGATGCTTTAAGAGCGGGTGTAATGGTTGGATGCTTTAAGAGCGGATGTAATGGTTGGATGCTTTAAGAGCGGGTGTAATGGTTGGATGCTTTAAGAGCGGATGTAATGATTGGATGCTTTAAGAGCGGATGTAATGGTTGGATGCTTTAAGAGCGGGTGTAATGGTTTTATGCTTTAAGAGCGGATGTAATGGTTGGATGTTTTAAGAGCGGGTGTAATGGTTGGATGTTTTAAGAGCGGATGTAATGGTTGGATGCTTTAAGAGCGGATGTAATGGTTGGATGCTTTAAGAGCGGGTGTAATGGTTGGATGCTTTAAGAGCGGATGTAATGGTTGGATGCTTTAAGAGCGGGTGTAATGGTTGGATGCTTTAAGAGCGGATGTAATGATTGGATGCTTTAAGAGCGGATGTAATGGTTGGATGCTTTAAGAGCGGGTGTAATGGTTGGATGCTTTAAGAGCGGATGTAATGGTTGGATGTTTTAAGAGCGGGTGTAATGGTTGGATGTTTTAAGAGCGGATGTAATGGTTGGATGCTTTAAGAGCTGATGTAATGGTTGGATGTTTTAAGAGCGAATGTAATGGTTGGATGCGTTAAGAGCGGATGTAATGGTTGGATGCTTTAAGAGCGGATGTAATGGTTGGATGCTTTAAGAGCGGATGTAATGGTTGGATGCTTTAAGAGCGGGTGTAATGATTGGATGCTTTAAGAGCGGATGTAATGGTTGGATGCTTTAAGAGCGGATGTAATGGTTGGATGCTTTAAGAGCGGATGTAATGGTTGGATGCTTTAAGAGCGGATGTAATGGTTGGATATTTTAAGAGCGGATGTAATGGTTGGATGCTTTAAGAGCGGATGTAATGGTTGGATGCTTTAAGAGCGGATGTAATGGTTGGATGCTTTAAGAGCGGATGTAATGGTTGGATGCTTTAAGAGCGGATGTAATGGTTGGATGCTTTAAGAGCGGGTGTAATGGTTGGATGCTTTAAGAGCGGGTGTAATGGTTGGATGCTTTAAGAGCGGATGTAATGGTTGGATGCTTTAAGAGCGGATGTAATGGTTGGATGCTTTAAGAGCGGGTGTAATGGTTGGATGTTTTAAGAGCGGATGTAATGGTTGGATGTTTTAAGAGCGGATGTAATGGTTGGAAGCTTTAAGAGCGGATGTAATGGTTGGATGTTTTAAGAGCGGATGTAATGGTTGGAAGCTTTAAGAGCGGGTGTAATGGTTGGACGCTCTAAGAGCGGATGTAATGGTTGAATGCTTTAAGGGCGGATGTAATGGTTGGATGCTTTAAGAGCGGATGTAATGGTTGGATGCTTTAAGAGCGGATGTAATGGTTGGATGTTTTAAGAGCGGATGTAATGGTTGGATGCTTTAAGAGCGGATGTAATGGTTGTATGCTTTAAGAGCGGGTGTAATGGTTGGATGTTTTAAGAGCGGATGTAATGGTTGGATGCTTTAAGAGCGGATGTAATGGTTGGATGCTTTAAGAGCGGATGTAATGGTTGGATGCTTTAAGAGCGGATGTAATGGTTTGATGCTTTAAGAGCGGATGTAATGGTTGGATGCTTTAAGAGCGGATGTAATGGTTGGATGCTTTAAGAGCGGATGTAATGGTTGGATGCTTTAAGCGCGGATATAATGGTTGGATGCTTTAAGAGCGGATGTAATGGTTGGATGCGTTAAGAGCGGATGTAATGGTTGGATGCTTCAAATGTGTTTTCAAGTAGTTAGTTTCAGCTTCAAAATTATGTTTTGTTTGCAGTCTCTGATTTTGAAAAAATCCGTCGGATGACTAATTTTCAAGTGTGCTAGGTTTGTTGTTTCCGTCTTTCGTTGTCTACACATTATTTTGACAGATACGTGCATTCTGGTTTATATTTTCATCTTTTACTATAAATCCGAAGAATGAGACAAGGAGAACAAACGTTGCTTTTACTAGCAAGATCCATCGTATCCATAAGAGGATTATGATTTGTTGGTCGCTTATATGCAGAAAATAGCTTACAGTCATTATGCTGATTTAATGACAATGACAATCCTAGCGACACGCCGATATCGAAAATATATATGCCCTCTCACCAGTTTATCAGAAACACAAACTAACCTGTAAACCACAGCTAATATACCACCGCAAAAACACTGCTAATATACCACCCCAAAAACACTTCTAATATACCACCACAAAAGACTGCAAATATACCACCACAAAAACACTGCTAATATACCACCACAAAAACACTGCTAATATACCACCACAACACACTAATAATATACCACCACAAAAACACTGCTAATATACCACCACAAAACACTGATAATATACCACCACAAAAACACTGCTAATATACCACCACAAAAACACTGCTAATATACCACCACAAAAACACTGATAATATACCACCGCAAAACACTGCTGATATACCACCACAAAACACTGCTAATATATATACCACCACAAAACACTGCCAATATACCACAGACACACTGCTAATATACAACCGCAAAACACTGATAATATACCACCACAAAAACACTGCTGATATGCCACCACAACACACTGATAATATACCACCACAAAAACACTGCTAATATACCACCACAAAAACACTGCTGATATACCACCACAAAACACTGCTAATATATATACCACCACAAAACACTGCCAATATACCACCACAGACACACTGCTAATATACCACAGCAAAACACTGATAATATACCACCGAAAAAACACTGCTGATATACCACCACAACACACTGATAATATACCACCACGAATAAACACTGCTAATATACCACCACAAAAGACTGCAAATATACCACCACAAACTGCTAATATACCACCACAAAAACACTGCTGATATATATACCATCACAAAACACTGCTAATATACCACCGCAAAAACACTGCTGATATACCATCACAAAACACTGCTAATATACCACCACAAAAACACTGCTAATATACCACCACAAAATACTGCTGATATACCACCACAAAAACACTGCTAATATACCACCACAAAACACTGCTGATATACCACCACAAAAACACTGCTAATATACCACCACAAAAACACTGCTAATATACCACCACAAAAACACTGCTAATATACCACCACAAAAACACTGCTAATATACCACCACAAAAACACTGCTAATATACTACCACAAAAACACTGCTAATATACCACCACAAAAACACTGCTAATATACCACCACAAAAACACTGATAATATACCACCACAAAACACTGCTGATATACCACCACAAAAACACTGCTAATATACCACCAAAAAAACACTGCTGATATACCACCACAAAAACACTGCTAATATACCACCACAAAAACACTGCCAATATACCACCACAAAAACACTGCCAATGTACCACCACAAAACACTGCTAATATACCACCACAAAACACTGCTAATACACCACAACAAAACACTGCTAATATACCACCACAAAACACTGCTGATATACCACCACAAAACACTTCTATTATACCACCACAAAACACTGCTGATATACCACCACAAAACACTGCTGATATACCACCACAAAAACACTGCCAATATACCACCACAAAACACTGCTGATATACCATCACAAAACACTGCTAATACACCACAACAAAACACTGCTAATATACCACCACAAACTGCTAATATACCACCACAAAAACACTGCTGATATATATATCATCACAAAACACTGCTAATATACCACCGCAAAAACACTGCTGATATACCATCACAAAACACTGCTAATATACCACCACAAAAACACTGCTAATATACCACCACAAAATACTGCTGATATACCACCACAAAAACACTGCTAATATACCACCACAAAACACTGCTGATATACCACCACAAAAACACTGCTAATATACCACCACAAAAACACTGCTAATATACCACCACAAAAACACTGCTAATATACCACCACAAAAACACTGCTAATATACTACCACAAAAACACTGCTAATATACTACCACAAAAACACTGCTAATATACCACCACAAAAACACTGCTAATATACCACCACAAAAACACTGATAATATACCACCACAAAACACTGCTGATATACCACCACAAAAACACTGCTAATATACCACCAAAAAAACACTGCTGATATACCACCACAAAAACACTGCTAATATACCACCACAAAAACACTGCCAATATACCACCACAAAAACACTGCCAATGTACCACCACAAAACACTGCTAATATACCACCACAAAACACTGCTAATACACCACAACAAAACACTGCTAATATACCACCACAAAACACTGCTGATATACCACCACAAAACACTTCTATTATACCACCACAAAACACTGCTGATATACCACCACAAAACACTGCTGATATACCACCACAAAAACACTGCCAATATACCACCACAAAACACTGCTGATATACCATCACAAAACACTGCTAATACACCACAACAAAACACTGCTAATATACCACCACAAAACAATGCTGATATACCACCACAAAACACTTCTAATATACCACCACAAAACACTTCTAATATACCACCACAAAAACACTGCTAATATACCACCAGAAAACACTGCTAATATACCACAACAAAACACTGCTAATATACCACCACAAAAACACTGCCAATATACCAACACAAAAACACTGCCAATGTACCACCACAAAACACTGCTAATATACCACCACAAAACACTGCTAATACACCACAACAAAACACTGCTAATATACCACCACAAAACACTGCTGATATACCACCACAAAACACTTCTAATATACCACCACAAAACACTGCTGATATACCACCACAAAACACTGCTGATATACCACCACAAAAACACTGCCAATATACCACCACAAAACACTGCTGATATACCATCACAAAACACTGCTAATACACCACAACAAAACACTGCTAATATACCAACACAAAAACACTGCCAATGTACCACCACAAAACACTGCTAATATACCACCACAAAACACTGCTAATACACCACAACAAAACACTGCTAATATACCACCACAAAACACTGCTGATATACCACCACAAAACACTTCTAATATACCACCACAAAACACTGCTGATATACCACCACAAAACACTGCTGATATACCACCACAAAAACACTGCCAATATACCACCACAAAACACTGCTGATATACCACAACAAAACACTTCTAATATACCACCAGAAAACACTGCTAATATACTACCACAAAACACTGCTAATATACCACCACAAAAACACTGCTAATATACCACCACAAAAACACTGCTAATATACCACCACAAAAACACTTCTAATATACCACCACAAAACACTGCTGATATACCACCACAAAAACACTGCTAATATACCACCACAAAACACTGCTAATATACCACCACAAAACACTGCTAATATACCACCACAAAAACACTGCTAATATACCACCACAAAAACACTGCTAATATACCACCACAAAAACACTGCTAATATACCACCACAAAAACACTGCTAATACACCACAACAAAAACACTGCTAATATACCACCACAAAACACTGCTAATATACCACCACAAAACACTGCTAATACACCACAACAAAACACTGCTAATATACCACCACAAAACACTGCTGATATACCACCACAAAACACTTCTAATATACCACCATAAAACACTGCTGATATACCACCACAAAACACTGCTGATATACCACCACAAAAACACTGCCAATATACCACCACAAAACACTGCTGATATACCATCACAAAACACTGCTAATACACCACAACAAAACACTGCTAATATACCACCACAAAACACTGCTGATATACCACCACAAAACACTTCTAATATACCACCAGAAAACACTGCTAATATACTACCACAAAACACTGCTAATATACCACCACAAAAACACTGCTAATATACCACCACAAAAACACTGCTAATATACCACCACAAAAACACTTCTAATATACCACCACAAAACACTGCTGATATACCACCACAAAAACACTGCTAATATACCACCACAAAACACTGCTAATATACCACCACAAAACACTGCTAATATACCACCACAAAAACACTGCTAATATACCACCACAAAAACACTGCTAATATACCACCACAAAACACTGCTAATATACCACCACAAAAACACTGCTAATATACCACCACAAAAACACTGCTAATATACCACCACAAAAACACTTCTAATATACCACCACAAAACACTGCTAATATACCACCACAAAACACTGCTGATATACCACCACAAAACACTTCTAATATACCACCAGAAAACACTGCTAATATACTACCACAAAACACTGCTAATATACCACCACAAAAACACTGCTAATATACCACCACAAAAACACTGCCAATATACCACCACAAAAACACTGCCAATGTACCACCACAAAACACTGCTAATATACCACCACAAAACACTGCTAATACACCACAACAAAACACTGCTAATATACCACCACAAAACACTGCTGATATACCACAACAAAACACTGCTGATATACCACCACAAAAACACTGCCAATATATCACCACAAAACACTGCTGATTAACCGCCACAAAACACTTCTAATATACCACCACAAAACACTGCTGATATACCACCACAAAACACTGCTGATATACCACCACAAAAACACTGCCAATATACCACCACAAAACACTGCTGATATACCATCACAAAACACTGCTAATACACAACAACAAAACACTGCTAATATACCACCACAAAACACTGCTGATATACCACCACAAAACACTTCTAATATACCACCAGAAAACACTGCTAATATACCACAACAAAACACTGCTAATATACCACCAGAAACACTGCTAATATACCACCAGAAAACACTGCTAATATACCACCACAAAACACTGCTAATATACCACAACAAAAACACTGATAATATACCACCACAAAAACACTGATAATATTCCACCACAAAAGACTGCAAATATACCACCACAAACTGCTGATATACCATCACAAAACCACTGCTGATATACCATCACAAAACACTGCTAATATACCACCGCAAAAACACTGCTGATATACCATCACAAAACACTGCTGATATACCACCGCAAAAACACTGCCAATATACCACCACAAAAACACTGATAATATACCACCACATACACATTGCTAATATACCACCACAAAACACTGCTAATATACCACCACAAAAAACACTGCTGATACACCACCACAAAACACTGCTAATACACCACAACAAAACACTGCTAATATACCACCACAAAACACTGCTAATATACCACCACAAAAACACTGCTAATATACCACCACAAAACACTGCTAATACACCACAACAAAACACTGCTAATATACCACCACAAAAACACTGCTAATATACATACCACCACAAAAACACTGCTAATATACATACCACCACAAAAACACTGCTAATATACATACCACCACAAAAACACTGCTAATATACATACCACCACAAAACACTGCTGATATACCACCACAAAAACACTGCTAATATACCACCACAAAAACACTGCCAATATACCACCACAAAAACACTGCCAATATTCCACCACAAAACACTGCTAATATACCACCACAAAACACTGCTGATATACCACCACAAAAACACTGCTAATATACCACCACAAAAACACTGCTAATATACCACCACAAAAACACTGATAATATACCACCACAAAACTCATCTAATATACCACCACAAAACACTGCTGATATACCACCACAAAACACTGCTGATATACCACCACAAAAACACTGCCAATATACCACCACAAAACTCATCTAATATACCACCACAAAACACTGCTGATATACCACCACAAAACACTGCTGATATACCACCACAAAAACACTGCCAATATACCACCACAAAAACACTGCTAATATACCACCACAAAACACTGCTGATATACCACCACAAAACACTGCTAATATACCACCACAAAACACTGCTAATATACCACCACAAAAACACTGCTAATACACCACAACAAAACACTGCTAATATACCACAACAAAACACTGCTATTATACCACAACAAAACACTGCCAATATACCACCACAAAACACTGATATTATACCACCACAAAAACACTGCTAATATACCACCACAAAAACACTGCCAATATACCACCACAAAAACACTGCTAATATACCACAACAAAACACAACTAATATACCACCACAAAACACTGCTGATATACCAACACAAAAACACTGCTAATATACCACCACAAAACACTGCCAATACACCACCACAAAATCACTGATAATATACCACCACAAAACACTGCTAATATACCACCACAAAAACACTGCTAATATACCACCACAACAAAACACTGCTAATATACCACCACAAAAACACTGCTAATATACCACCACAAAAACACTGCTAATATACCACCACAAAACACTGCTAATATACCACCACAACCAAATACTGCTAATATACCACCACAAAAACACTGCTAATATACACCACAACAAAACACTGCTAATATACCACCACAAAAACACTGCTAATATACCACCAGAAAACACTGCTAATATACCACCAGAAAACACTGCTAATATACACCACAACAAAACACTGCTAATATACCACCACAAAAACACTGCTAATATACCACCACAAAACACTGCTAATATACAACCAGAAAACACTGCTAATATACCACCACAACAAAACACTGCTAATATACCACCACAAAAACACTGCTAATATACCACCACAAAACACTGCTAATATACCACCACAAAACACTGCTAATATACCATCACAAAACACTGCTAATATACCATCACAAAACACTGATAATATACCACCACAAAACACTGCTAATATACCACCACAAAAACACTGCTAATATACCACCACAAAAACACTGCTGATATACCACCACAAAAACACTGATAATACACCACCACAAAACACTGCTAATATACCACAACAAAACACTGCTAATATACCATCACAAAACACTGCTAATATACCACCACAAAACACTGCTAATATACCACCACAAAAACACTGCTAATATACCACCACAAAAACACTAATATACCACCACAAAAACACTGCTAATATACCACAACAAAACACTGCTAATATACCATCACAAAACACTGCTAATATACCACCACAAAAACACTGCTAATATACCACCACAAAAACACTGCTAATATACCACCACAAAACACTAATATACCACCACAAAAACACTGCTAATATACCACCACAAAACACTGCTAATATACCACAACAAAAACACTGATAATATACCACCACAAAACACTGCTAATATACCACCACAAAAACACTGATAATATACCACCACAAAAACACTGATAATATACCACCACAAAACACTGCTAATATACCACCACAAAAACACTGATAATATACCACCACAAAACACTGCTAATATACCACAACAAAACACTGCTAATATACCACAACAAAACACTGCTAATACACCACAAGAAAACACTGCTAATATACCACAACAAAACACTGCTAATATACCACCACAAAACACTGCTAATATAGCATCACAAAACACTGCTAATATACCACCACAAAACACTGCTAATATACCACAAAAAAACACTGCTAATATACCACCACAAAAACACTGCTAATATACCACCACAAAATCACTGCTAATATAACACCACAAAACACTGCTAATGTACCACCACAAAAACACTGCAAATATACCAACACAAAAACACTGCTAATATACCACCACAAAACACTGCCAATATACCACCACAAAAACACTGCTAATATATATACCACCGCAAAACACTGATAATATACCACCGCAAAACACTGATAATATACCACCACAAAATCACTGCTAATACACCACCACAAAACACTGCTAATATACCACCACAAAACACTGCTAATAGACCACCACAAAAACACTGCTAATATACCACCACAAAACACTGCTAATATACCACCACAAAACACTGCTAAAATACCACCACAAAATCACTACTAATATACCACCACAAAATCACTACTAATATACCACCACAAACACTGCTAATACACCACAACCAAACACTGATAATATACCACCACAAAAACACTGATAATATACCACCACAAAAACACTGCTAATATATATACAACCACAAAATCACTACTAATATACCACCACAAACACTGCTAATACAACACCACAATAACACTGATAATATATATACCACCACAAAAGCACTGCTAATATATATACCACCACAAAAGCACTGATAATATATATACCACCACAACAACACTGATAATATATATACCACCACAATAACACTGATAATATATATACCACCACAATAACACTGATAATATATATACCACCACAAAAGCACTGATAATATATATACCAACACAAAACACTGCTAATATATATACCACCACAATAACACTGATAATATATATACCACCACAATAACACTGCTAATATATATACTACCACAAAAGCACTGCTAATATATATACCACCACAAAACACTGCTAATATATATACCACCACAAAAGCACTGATAATATATATACCACCACAATAACACTGCTAATATATATACCACCACAATAACACTGATAATATATATACCACCACAAAAGCACTGATAATATATATACCACCACAAAAACACTGATAATATATATACCACCACAAAAACACTGATAATATATATACCACCACAAAAGCACTGATAATATATATACCACCACAAAAACACTGATAATATACCACCACAAAACACTGCTGATATACCACCACAAAACACTGCTAATATACCACCACAAAACACTGCTAATATACCACCACAAAAACACTGCTAATACACCACAACAAAACACTGCTAATATACCACAACAAAACACTGCTATTATACCACAACAAAACACTGCCAATATACCACCACAAAACACTGATATTATACCACCACAAAAACACTGCTAATATACCACCACAAAAACACTGCCAATATACCACCACAAAAACACTGCTAATATACCACAACAAAACACAACTAATATACCACCACAAAACACTGCTGATATACCACCACAAAAACACTGCTAATATACCACCACAAAACATTGCCAATACACCACCACAAAATAACTGATAATATACCACCACAAAACACTGCTAATATACCACCACAAAAACACTGCTAATATACCACCACAACAAAACACTGCTAATATACCACCACAAAAACACTGCTAATATACCACCACAAAAACACTGCTAATATACCACCACAAAACACTGCTAATATACCACCACAACCAAATACTGCTAATATACAACCACAAAAACACTGCTAATATACACCACAACAAAACACTGCTAATATACCACCACAAAAACACTGCTAATATACCACCAGAAAACACTGCTAATATACCACCAGAAAACACTGCTAATATACACCACAACAAAACACTGCTAATATACCACCACAACAAAGCACTGCTAATATACCACCACAAAACACTGCTAATGTACAACCAGAAAACACTGCTAATATACCACCACAAAACACTGCTAATATACCACCACAAAAACTCTTCTAATATACCACCACAAAACACTGCTGATATACCACCACAAAACACTGCTGATATACCATCACAAAACACTGCCAATATACCACCACAAAAACACTGCTAATATACCACCACAAAACACTGCTGATATACCACCACAAAACACTGCTAATATACCACCACAAAACACTGCTAATATACCACCACAAAAACACTGCTAATACACCACAACAAAACACTGCTAATATACCACAACAAAACACTGCTATTATACCACATCAAAACACTGCCAATATACCACCACAAAACACTGATATTATACCACCACAAAAACACTGCTAATATACCACCACAAAAACACTGCCAATATACCACCACAAAAACACTGCTAATATACCACAACAAAACACAACTAATATACCACCACAAAACACTGCTGATATACCACCACAAAAACACTGCTAATATACCACCACAAAACACTGCCAATACACCACCACAAAATCACTGATAATATACCACCACAAAACACTGCTAATATACCACCACAAAAACACTGCTAATATACCACCACAACAAAACACTGCTAATATACCACCACAAAAACACTGCTAATATACCACCACAAAAACACTGCTAATATACCACCAGAAAACACTGCTAATATACCACCAAAAAACACTGCTAATATACACCACAACAAAACACTGCTAATATACCACCACAAAAACACTGCTAATATACCACCACAAAACACTGCTAATATACCACCAAAAAACACTGCTAATATACACCACAACAAAACACTGCTAATATACCACCACAAAAACACTGCTAATATACCACCACAAAACACTGCTAATATACAACCAGAAAACACTGCTAATATACCACCACAAAACACTGCTAATATACCACCACAAAAACAATGATAATACACCACCACAAAACACTGCTAATATACCACCACAAAACACTGCTAATATACCATCACAAAACACTGCTAATATACCATCACAAAACACTGATAATATACCACTACAAAACACTGCTAATATACCACCACAAAAACACTGCTAATATACCACCACAAAAACACTGCTGATATACCACCACAAAAACACTGATAATACACCACCACAAAACACTGCTAATATACCACAACAAAACACTGCTAATATACCATCACAAAACACTGCTAATATACCACCACAAAACACTGCTAATATACCACCACAAAAACACTGCTAATATACCACCACAAAAACACTAATATACCACCACTAAAACACTGCTAATATACCACAACAAAACACTGCTAATATACCATCACAAAACACTGCTAATATACCACCACAAAAACACTGCTAATATACCACCACAAAAACACTGCTAATATACCACCACAAAACACTAATATACCACCACAAAAACACTGCTAATATACCACCACAAAACACTGCTAACATACCACAACAAAAACACTGCTAATATACCACCACAAAACACTGCTAATATACCACCACAAAAACACTGATAATATACCACCATAAAAACACTGATAATATACCACCACAAAACACTGCTAATATACCACCACAAAAACACTGATAATATACCACCACAAAACACTGCTAATATACCACAACAAAACACTGCTAATATACCACAACAAAACACTGCTAATACACCACAAGAAAACACTGCTAATATACCACAACAAAACACTGCTAATATACCACCACAAAACACTGCTAATATAGCATCACAAAACACTGCTAATATACCACCACAAAACACTGCTAATATACCACAAAAAAACACTGCTAATATACCACCACAAAAACACTGCTAATATACCACCACAAAATCACTGCTAATATAACACCACAAAACACTGCTAATATACCACCACAAAAACACTGCAAATATACCAACACAAAAACACTGCTAATATACCACCACAAAACACTGCCAATATACCACCACAAAAACACTGCTAATATATATACCACCGCAAAACACTGATAATATACCACCGCAAAACACTGATAATATACCACCACAAAAACACTGATAATATACCACCACAAAACACTGCTAATACACCACCACAAAAACACTGCTAATATACCACCACAAAAACACTGCTAATATATATACTACGACAAAATCACTACTAATATACCACCACAAAACACTGCTAATATACCACCACAAAAACACTGCTAATACACCACCACAAAACACGGATAGTATACCACCGCAAAACACTGATAATATACCACCACAAAAACACTAATATACCACCACAAAAACACTGCTAATATACCACAACAAAACACTGCTAATATACCATCACAAAACACTGCTAATACACCACCACAAAAACACTGCTAATACACCACCACAAACCCTGATAATATACCACCACAAAATCACTGCTAATACACCACCACAAAACACTGCTAATATACCACCACAAAACACTGCTAATACACCACCACAAAAACACTGCTAATACACCACCACAAAACACTGCTAATATACCACCACAAAACACTGCTAAAATACCACCACAAAAACACTGCTAATATATATACCACCACAAAATCACTACTAATATACCACCACAAAATCACTGCTAATATACCACCACAATAACACTGCTAATATACCACCACAAAAACACAGCTAATATACCACCACAAAAACACTGCTAATATACCACCACAAAAACACTGCTAATATACCACCACAAAAACACTGCTAATACACCACCACAAAACACTGATAATATACCACCACAAAATCACTGCTAATGCACCACCACAAAACACTGCTAATATACCACCACAAAACACCGCTAATACACCACCACAAAAACACTGCTAATATACCACCACAAAACACTGCTAATATACCACCACAAAATCACTGCTAATACACCACCACAAAACACTGCAAATATACCACCACAAAACACTGCTAATAGACCACCACAAAAACACTGCTAATATACCACCACAAAACACTGCTAATATACCACCACAAAACACTGCTAAAATACCACCACAAAATCACTACTAATATACCACCACAAAATCACTACTAATATACCACCACAAACACTGCTAATACACCACCACCAAACACTGATAATATACCACCACAAAAACACTGATAATATACCACCACAAAAACACTGCTAATATATATACCACTACAAAATCACTACTAATATACCACCACAAACACTGCTAATACACCACCACAATAACACTGATAATATATATACCACCACAAAAGCACTGCTAATATATATACCACCACAAAAGCACTGATAATATATATACCACCACAACAACACTAATAATATATATACCACCACAATAACACTGATAATATATATACCACCACAATAACACTGATAATATATATACCACCACAAAAGCACTGATAATATATATACCAACACAAAACACTGCTAATATATATACCACCACAATAACACTGATAATATATATACCACCACAATAACACTGCTAATATATATACTACCACAAAAGCACTGCTAATATATATACCACCACAAAACACTGCTAATATATATACCACCACAAAAGCACTGATAATATATATACCACCACAATAACACTGCTAATATATATACCACCACAATAACACTGATAATATATATACCACCACAAAAGCACTGATAATATATATACCACCACAAAAGCACTGATAATATATATACCACCACAAAAACACTGATAATATATATACCACCACAAAAGCACTGCTAATATATATACCACCACAAAAGCACTGATAATATATATACCACCACTAAAACACTGATAATATATATACCACCACAATAACACTGATAATATATATACCACCACAAAAACACTGCTAATATACCACCACAAAAACAGTGCTAATATATATACCACCGCAAAACACTGATAATATACCACCGCAAAACACTGATAATATACCACCACAAAAACACTGATAATATACCACCACAAAACACTGCTAATACACCACCACAAAAACACTGCTAATATACCACCACAAAAACACTGCTAATATATATACCACGACAAAATCACTACTAATATACCACCACAAAACACTGCTAATATACCACCACAAAAACACTGCTAATACACCACCACAAAACACGGATAATATACCACCGCAAAACACTGATAATATACCACCACAAAAACACTGCTAATACACCACCACAAAACACTGATAATATACCACCACAAAATCACTGCTAATACACCACCACAAAACACTGCTAATACACCACAACAAAACACTGCTAATATACCACCACAAAACACTGCTGATATACCACCACAAAACACTTCTATTATACCACCACAAAACACTGCTGATATACCACCACAAAACACTGCTGATATACCACCACAAAAACACTGCCAATATACCACCACAAAACACTGCTGATATACCATCACAAAACACTGCTAATACACCACAACAAAACACCACTAATATACCACCACAAAACAATGCTGATATACCACCACAAAACACTTCTAATATACCACCACAAAACACTTCTAATATACCACCACAAAAACACTGCTAATATAACACCAGAAAACACTGCTAATATACCACAACAAAACACTGCTAATATACCACCACAAAAACACTACCAATATACCACCACAAAAACACTGCCAATGTACCACCACAAAACACTGCTAATATACCACCACAAAACACTGCTAATACACCACAACAAAACACTGCTAATATACCACCACAAAACACTGCTGATATACCACCACAAAACACTTCTAATATACCACCACAAAACACTGCTGATATACCACCACAAAACACTGCTGATATACCACCACAACAACACTGCCAATATCCCACCACAAAACACTGCTGATATACCATCACAAAACACTGCTAATACACCACAACAAAACACTGCTAATATACCACCACAAAACACTGCTGATATACCACCACAAAACACTTCTAATATACCACCAGAAAACACTGCTAGTATACTACCACAAAACACTGCTAATATACCACCACAAAAACACTGCTAATATACCACCACAAAAACACTGCTAATATACCACCACAAAAACACTTCTAATATACCACCACAAAACACTGCTGATATACCACCACAAAAACACTGCTAATATACCACCACAAAAACACTGCCAATATACCACCACAAAAACACTGCCAATGTACCACCCACAAAACACTGCTAATATACCCACCACAAAACACTGCTAATACACCACAACAAAACACTGCTAATATACCACCACAAAACACTGCTGATATACCACAACAAAACACTGCTGATATACCACCACAAAAACACTGCCAATATACCACCACAAAACACTGCTGATATACCGCCACAAAAACACTTCTAATATACCACCACAAAACACTGCTGATATACCACCACAAAACACTGCTGATATACCACCACAAAAAACACTGCCAATATACCACCACAAAACACTGCTGATATACCATCACAAAACACTGCTAATACACCACAACAAAACACTGCTAATATACCACCACAAAACACTGCTGATATACCACCACAAAACACTTCTAATATACCACCAGAAAACACTGCTAATATACCACAACAAAACACTGCTAATATACCACCAGAAAACACTGCTAATATACCACCACAAAACAACTGCTAATATACCACCACAAAACACTGCTAATATACCACAACAAAAACACTGATAATATACCACCTAAAAACACTGATAATATTCCACCACAAAAGACTGCAAATATACCACCACAAACTGCTGATATACCATCACAAAAACCACTGCTGATATACCATCACAAAACACTGCTAATATACCACGCGCAAAAAACACTGCTGATATACCATCACAAAACACTGCTAATATACCACCCGCAAAAACACTGCCAATATACCACCACAAAAACACTGATAATATACCACCACATACACATTGCTAATATACCACCACAAAACACTGCTAATATACCACCACAAAAAAACACTGCTGATACACCACCACAAAACACTGCTAATACACCACAACAAAACACTGCTAATATACCACCACAAAACACTGCTAATATACCACCACAAAAACACTGCTAATATACCACCACAAAACACTGCTAATACACCACAACAAAACACTGCTAATATACCACCACAAAAACACTGCTAATATACATACCACCACAAAAACACTGCTAATATACATACCACCACAAAAAACACTGCTAATATACATACCACCACAAAAACACTGCTAATATACATACCACCACAAAACACTGCTGATATACCACCACAAAAACACTGCTAATATACCACCACAAAAACACTGCCAATATACCACCACAAAAACACTGCCAATATTCCACCACAAAACACTGCTAATATACCACCACAAAACACTGCTGATATACCACCACAAAAACACTGCTAATATACCACCACAAAAACACTGCCAATATACCACCACAAAAACACTGCCAATTTACCACACAACAAAACACTGCTAATATACCACCACAAAAACACTGCTAATATACCACCACAAAAACACTGCTAATATACCACCACAAAAACACTGATAATATACCACCACAAAACTCTTCTAATATACCACCACAAAACACTGCTGATATACCACCACAAAACACTGCTGATATACCACCACAAAAACACTGCCAATATACCACCACAAAAACACTGCTAATATACCACCACAAAACACTGCTGATATACCACCACAAAACACTGCTAATATACCACCACAAAACACTGCTAATATACCACCACAAAAACACTGCTAATACACCACAACAAAACACTGCTAATATACCACAACAAAACACTGCTATTATACCACAACAAAACACTGCCAATATACCACCACAAAACACTGATATTATACCACCACAAAAAACACTGCTAATATACCACCACAAAAACACTGCCAATATACTACCACAAAAACACTGCTAATATACCACAACAAAACACAACTAATATACCACCACAAAACACTGCTGATATACCACCACAAAAACACTGCTAATATACCACCACAAAACACTGCCAATACACCACCACAAAATCACTGATAATATACACCACCACAAAACACTGCTAATATACCACCACAAAAACACTGCTAATATACCACCCACAACAAAACACTGCTAATATACCACCACAAAAACACTGCTAATATACCACCACAAAAACACTGCTAATATACCACCACAAAACACTGCTAAAATACCACCACAACCAAATACTGCTAATATACCACCACAAAAACACTGCTAATTTACACCACAACAAAACACTGCTAATATACCACCACAAAAAACACTGCTAATATACCACCAGAAAACACTGCTAATATACCACCAGAAAAACACTGCTAATATACACCACAATAAAACACTGCTAATATACCACCACAAAAACACTGCTAATATACCACCACAAAACACTGCTAATATACAACCAGAAAACACTGCTAATATACCACCACAAAACACTGCTAATATACCACCACAAAAACACTGATAATACACCACCACAAAACACTGCTAATATACCACCACAAAACACTGCTAATATACCATCACAAAACACTGCTAATATACCATCACAAAACACTGATAATATACCACCACAAAACACTGCTAATATACCACCACAAAAAACACTGCTAATATACCACCACAAAAACACTGCTGATATACCACCACAAAAACACTGATAATACACCACCACAAAACACTGCTAATATACCACAACAAAACACTGCTAATATACCATCACAAAACACTGCTAATATACCACCACAAAACACTGCTAATATACCACCACAAAAACACTGCTAATATACCACCACAAAAACACTAATATACCACAACAAAACACTGCTAATATACCATCACAAAACACTGCTAATATACCACCACAAAAACACTGCTAATATACCACCACAAAAACACTGCTAATATACCACCACACAAAACACTAATATACCACCACAAAAACACTGCTAATATACCACCACAAAACACTGCTAATATACCACAACAAAAACACTGATAATATACCACAACAAAACACTGCTAATATACCACCACAAAAACACTGATAATATACCACCACAAAAACACTGATAATATACCACCCCACACAACACTGCTAATATACCACCACAAAAACACTGATAATATACCACCACAAAACACTGCTAATATACCACAACAAAACACTGCTAATATACCACAACAAAACACTGCTAATACACCACAAGAAAACACTGCTAATATACCACAACAAAACACTGCTAATATACCACCACAAAAACACTGCTAATATAGCATCACAAAACACTGCTAATATACCACCACAAAACACTGCTAATATACCACCACAAAATCACTGCTAATATAACACCACAAAACACTGCTAATATACCACCACAAAAACACTGCAAATATACCAACACAAAACACTGCTAATATAACCACCACAAAACACTGCCAATATACCACCACAAAAACACTGCTAATATATATACCACCGCAAAACACTGATAATATACCACCGCAAAACACTGATAATATTCCACCACAAAAACACTGATAATATACCACCACAAAACACTGCTAATACACCACCACAAAAACACTGCTAATATACCACCACAAAAACACTGCTAATATATATACCACGACAAAATCACTACTAATATACCACCACAAAACACTGCTAATATACCACCACAAAAACACTGCTAATACACCACCACAAAACACGGATAATATACCACCGCAAAACACTGATAATATACCACCACAAAAAACACTGCTAATACACCACCACAAAACACTGATAATATACCACCACAAAAATCACTGCTAATACACCACCACAAAACACTGCTAATATACCACCACAAAACACTGCTAATACACCACCACAAAAACACTGCTAATACACCACCACAAAACACTGCTAATATACCACCACAAAACACTGCTAAAATACCACCACAAAAACACTGCTAATATATATACCACCACAAAATCACTACTAATATACCACCACAAAATCACTGCTAATATACCACCACAATAACACTGCTAATATACCACCACAAAAACACAGCTAATATACCACCACAAAAACACTGCTAATATACCACCACAAAAACACTGCTAATATACCACCACAAAAACACTGCTAATACACCACCACAAAACACTGATAATATACCACCACAAAATCACTGCTAATGCACCACCACAAAACACTGCTAATATACCACCACAAAACACTGCTAATACACCACCACAAAAACACTGCTAATATACCACCACAAAACACTTCTAATATACCACCACAAAATCACTGCTAATACACCACCACAAAACACTGCTAATATACCACCACAAAACACTGCTAATAGACCACCACAAAAACACTGCTAATATACCACCACAAAACACTGCTAATATACCACCACAAAACACTGCTAAAATACCACCACAAAATCACTACTAATATACCACCACAAAATCACTACTAATATACCACCACAAACACTGCTAATACACCACCACCAAACACTGATAATATATCACCACAAAAACACTGATAATATACCACCACAAAAACACTGCTAATATATATACCACCACAAAATCACTACTAATATACCACCACAAACACTGCTAATACACCACCACAATAACACTGATAATATATATACCACCACAAAAGCACTGCTAATATATATACCACCACAAAAGCACTGATAATATATATACCACCACAACAACACTGATAATATATATACCACCACAATAACACTGATAATATATATACCACCACAATAACACTGATAATATATATACCACCACAAAAGCACTGATAATATATATACCAACACAAAACACTGCTAATATATATACCACCACAATAACACTGATAATATATATACCACCACAATAACACTGCTAATATATACTACCACAAAAGCACTGCTAATATATATACCACCACAAAACACTGCTAATATATATACCACCACAAAAGCACTGATAATATATATACCACCACAATAACACTGCTAATATATATACCACCACAATAACACTGATAATATATATACCACCACAAAAGCACTGATAATATATATACCACCACAAAAGCACTGATAATATATATACCACCACAAAAACACTGATAATATATATACCACCACAAAAGCACTGCTAATATATATACCACCACAAAAGCACTGATAATATATATACCACCACAAAAACACTGATAATATATATACCACCACAATAACACTGATAATATATATACCACCACAAAAACACTGCTAATATACCACCACAAAACACTGCCAATATACCACCACAAAAACAGTGCTAATATATATACCACCGCAAAACACTGATAATATACCACCGCAAAACACTGATAATATACCACCACAAAAACACTGATAATATACCACCACAAAACACTGCTAATACACCACCACAAAAACACTGCTAATATACCACCACAAAAACACTGCTAATATATATACCACGACAAAATCACTACTAATATACCACCATAAAACACTGCTAATATACCACCACAAAAACACTGCTAATACACCACCACAAAACACGGATAATATACCACCGCAAAACACTGATAATATACCACCACAAAAACACTGCTAATACACCACCACAAAACACTGATAATATACCACCACAAAATCACTGCTAATACACCACCACAAAACACTGCTAATATACCACCTCAAAACAATGCTAATACACCACCACAAAAACACTGCTAATATACCACCACAAAACACTGCTAATATACCACCACAAAACACTGCTAAAATACCACCACAAAAACACTGCTAATATATATACCACCACAAAATCACTACTAATATACCACCACAAAATCACTGCTAATATACCACCACAATAACACTGCTAATATACCACCACAAAAACACAGCTAATATACCACCACAAAAACACTGCTAATATACCACCACAAAACACTGCTAATATACCACCACAAAAATACTGCTAATACACCACCACAAAACACTGATAATATACTACCACAAAATCACTGCTAATGCACCACCACAAAACACTGCTAATATACCACCACAAAACACTGCTAATACACCACCACAAAAACACTGCTAATATACCACCACAAAACACTGCTAATATACCACCACAAAACACTGCTAAAATACTACCACAAAATCACTACTAATATACCACCACAAAATCACTACTAATATACCACCACAAACACTGCTAATACACCACTACCAAACACTGATAATATACCACCACAAAAACACTGATAATATACCACCACAAAAACACTGCTAATATATATACCACCACAAAATCACTACTAATATACCACCACAAACACTGCTAATACACCACCACAATAACACTGATAATATATATACCACCACAAAAGCACTGCTAATATATATACCACCACAAAAGCACTGATAATATATATACCAACACAACAACACTGATAATATATATATCACCACAATAACACTGATAATATATATACCACCACAATAACACTGATAATATATATACCACCACAAAAGCACTGATAATAAATATACCAACACAAAACACTGCTAATATATATACCACCACAATAACACTGATAATATATATACCACCACAATAACACTGCTAATACATATACTACCACAAAAGCACTGCTAATATATATACCACCACAAAACACTGCTAATATATATACCACCACAAAAGCACTGATAATATATATACCACCACAATAACACTGCTAATATATATACCACCACAATAACACTGATAATATATATACCACCACAAAAGCACTGATAATATATATACCACCACAAAAGCACTGATAATATATATACCACCACAAAAACACTGATAATATATATACCACCACAAAAGCACTGCTAATATATATACCACCACAAAAGCACTGATAATATATATACCACCACAAAAACACTGATAATATATATACCACCACAATAACACTGATAATATATATACCACCACAAAAACACTGCTAATATACCACCACAAAACACTGCCAATATACCACCACAAAAACAGTGCTAATATATATACCACCGCAAAACACTGATAATATACCACCGCAAAACACTGATAATATACCACCACAAAAACACTGATAATATACCACCACAAAACACTGCTAATACACCACCACAAAAACACTACTAATTTACCACCACAAAAACACTGCTAATATATATACCACGACAAAATCACTACTAATATACCACCACAAAACACTGCTAATATACCACCACAAAAACACTGCTAATACACCACCACAAAACACGGATAATATACCACCGCAAAACACTGATAATATACCACCACAAAAACACTGCTAATACACCACCACAAAACACTGATAATATACCACCACAAAATCACTGCTAATACACCACCACAAAACACTGCTAATATACCACCACAAAACACTGCTAATACACCACCACAAAAACACTGCTAATATACCACCACAAAACACTGCTAATATACCACCACAAAACACTGCTAAAATACCACCACAAAAACACTGCTAATATATATACCACACAAAATCACTACTAATATACCACCACAAAATCACTGCTAATATACCACCACAATAACACTGCTAATATACCACCACAAAAACACAGCTAATATACCACCACAAAAACACTGCTAATATACCACCACAAAAACACTGCTATTATACCACCACAAAAACACTGCTAATACACCACCACAAAACACTGATAATATACCAGCACAAAACACTGCTAATACACCACCACAAAAACACTGCTAATATACCACCACAAAACACTGCTAATATACCACCACAAAATCACTGCTAATACACCACCACAAAACACTGCTAATATACCACCACAAAACACTGCTAATAGACCACCACAAAAAACACTGCTAATATACCACCACAAAACACTGCTAATATACCACCACAAAACACTGCTAAAATACCACCACATAATCACTACTAATATACCACCGCAAAATCACTACTAATATACCACCACAAACACTGATAATACACCACCACCAAACACTGATAATATACCACCACAAAAACACTGATAATATACCACCACAAAAACACTGCTAATATATATACCACCACAAAATCACTACTAATATACCACCACAAACAATGCTAATACACCACCACAATAACACTGATAATATATATACCACCACAAAAGCACTGCTAATATATATACCACCACAAAAGCACTGATAATATATATACCACCACAACAACACTGGTAATATAAATACCACCACAATAACACTGATAATATATATACCACCACAATAACACTGATAATATATATACCACCACAAAAGCACTGATAATATATATACCAACATAAAACACTGCTAATATATATACCACCACAATAACACTGATAATATATATACCACCACAATAACACTGCTAATATATATACTACCACAAAAGCACTGCTAATATATATACCACCACAAAACACTGCTAATATATATACCACCACAAAAGCACTGATAATATATATATACCACCACAATAACACTGCTAATATATATACCACCACAATAACACTGATAATATATATACCACCACAAAAGCACTGATAATATATATACCACCACAAAAGCACTGATAATATATATACCACCACAAAAACACTGATAATATATATACCACCACAAAAGCACTGCTAATATATATACCACCACAAAAGCACTGATAATATATATACCACCACAATAACACTGATAATATATATACCACCACAATAACACTGATAATATATATACCACCACAAAAGCACTGCTAATATATATACCACCACAATAACACTGATAAAATATATACCACCACAAAAACACTGCTAATATATATACCACCACAATAACATTGATAATATATATACCACCACAAAAACACTGATAATATATATACCACCACAATAACACTGATAATATATATACCACCACAAAAACACTGATAATATATATACCACCACAAAAACACTGATAATATATATACCACCACAAAAGCACTGCTAATATATATACCACCACAATAACACTGATAATATATATACCACCACAATAACACTGCTAATATATATACCACCACAATAACACTGATAATATATATACCACCACAAAAACACTGATAATATATATACCACCACAATAACACTGATAATATACCACCACAAAAACACTGCTAATACACCACCACAAAACACTGATAATATACCACCACAAAATCACTGCTAATACACCACCACAAAACACTGCTAATATACCACCACAAAACACTGCTAATACACCACCACAAAAACACTGCTAATATACCACCACAAAACACTGCTAATATACCACCACAAAACACTGCTAAAATACCACCACAAAAACACTGCTAATATATATACCACCACAAAATCACTACTAATATACCACCACAAAATCACTGCTAATATACCACCACAATAACACTGCTAATATACCACCACAAAAACACAGCTAATATACCACCACAAAAACACTGCTAATATACCACCACAAAAACACTGATAATATACTACCACAAAAACGCTGCTAATACACCACCACAAAACACTGATAATATACCACCACAAAATCACTGCTAATGTACCACCACAAAACACTGCTAATATACCACCACAAAACACTGCTAATACACCACCACAAAAACACTGCTAATATACCACCACAAAACACTGCTAATATACCACCACAAAATCACTGCTAATGCACCACCACAAAACACTGCTAATATACCACCACAAAACACTGCTAATAGACCACCACAAAAACACTGCTAATATACCACCACAAAACACTGCTTATATACCACCACAAAACACTGCTAAAATACCACCACAAAATCACTACTAAGATACCACCACAAAATCACTACTAATATACCACCACAAACACTGCTAATACACCACCACCAAACACTGATAATATACCACCACAAAAACACTGATAATATACCACCACAAAAACACTGCTAATATATATACCACCACAAAATCACTACTAATATACCACCACAAACACTGCTAATACACCACCACAATAACACTGATAATATATATACCACCACCAAAGCACTGCTAATATATATACCACCACAAAAGAACTGATAATATATATACCACCACAACAATACTGATAATATATATTCCACCACAATAACACTGATAATATATATACCACCACAATAACACTGATAATATATATACCACCACAAAAGCACTGATAATATATATACCAACACAAAACACTGCTAATATATATACCACCACAATAACACTGATAATATATATACCACCACAATAACACTGCTAATATATATACTACCACAAACGCACTGCTAATATATATACCACCACAAAATACTGCTAATATATATACCACCACAAAAGCACTGATAATATATATACCACCACAATAACACTGCTAATATATATACCACCACAATAACACTGATAATATATATACCACCACAAAAGCACTGATAATATATATACCACCACAAAAGCACTGATAATATATATACCACCACAAAAACACTGATAATATATATACCACCACAAAAGCACTGCTAATATATATACCACCACAAAAGCACTGATAATATATATACCACCACAAAAACACTGATAATATATATACCACCACAATAACACTGATAATATATATACCACCACAATAACACTGATAATATATATACCACCACAAAAGCACTGCTAATATATATACCACCACAATAACACTGATAAAATATATACCACCACAAAAACACTGCTAATATATATACCACCACAATAACACTGATAATATATATACCACCACAAAAACACTGCTAATATACCACCACAAAACACTGCCAATATACCACCACAAAAACACTGCTAATATATATACCACCGCAAAACACTGATAATATACCACCGCAAAACACTGATAATATACCACCACAAAAACACTGATAATATACCACCACAAAACACTGCTAATACACCACCACAAAAACACTGCTAATATACCACCACAAAAACACTGCTAATATATATACCACCACAAAATCACTACTAATATACCACCACAAAACACTGCTAATATACCACCACAAAAACACTGCTAATACACCACCACAAAACACGGATAATATACCACCGCAAAACACTGATAATATACCACCACAAAAACACTGCTAATACACCACCACAAAACACTGATAATATACCACCACAATATCACTGCTAATACACCACCACAAAACACTGCTAATATACCACCACAAAACACTGCTAATACACCACCACAAAAACACCGCTAATATACCACCACAAAACACTGCTAATATACCACCACAAAACACTGCTAAAATACCACCACAAAAACACTGCTAATATATATACCACCACAAAATCACTACTAATATACCACCACAAAATCACTGCTAATATACCACCACAATAACACTGCTAATATACCACCACAAAAACACAGCTAATATACCACCACAAAAACACTGCTAATATACCACCACAAAAACACTGCTAATATACCACCACAAAAACACTGCTAATACACCACCACAAAACACTGATAATATACCACCACAAAATCACTGCTAATGCACCACCACAAAACACTGCTAATATACCACCACAAAACACTGCTAATACACCACCACAAAAACACTGCTAATATACCACCACAAAACACTGCTAATATACCACCACAAAATCACTGCTAATACACCACCACAAAACACTGCTAATATACCACCACAAAACACTGCTAATAGACCACCACAAAAACACTGCTAATATACCACCACAAAACACTGCTAATATACCACCACAAAACACTGCTAAAATACCACCACAAAATCACTACTAATATACCACCACAAAATCACTACTAATATACCACCACAAACACTGATAATACACCACCACCAAACACTGATAATATACCACCACAAACACACTGATAATATACCACCACAAAAACACTGCTAATATATATACCACCACAAAATCACTACTAATATACCACCACAAACACTGCCAATACACCACCACAATAACACTGATAATATATATACCACCACAAAAGCACTGCTAATATATATACCACCACAAAAGCACTGATAATATATATACCACCACAACAACACTGATAATATAAATACCACCACAATAACACTGATAATATATATACCACCACAATAACACTGATAATATATATACCACCACAAAAGCACTGATAATATATATACCAACACAAAACACTGCTAATATATATACCACCACAATAACACTGATAATATATATACCACCACAATAACACTGCTAATATATATACTACCACAAAAGCACTGCTAATATATATACCACCACAAAACACTGCTAATACACCACCACAAAAACACTGCTAATATACCACCACAAAAACACTGCTAATATATATACCACGACAAAATCACTACTAATATACCACCACAAAACACTGCTAATATACCACCACAAAAACACTGCTAATACACCACCACAAAACACGGATAATATACCACCGCAAAACACTGATAATATACCACCACAAAAACACTGCTAATACACCACCACAAAACACTGATAATATACCACCACAAAATCACTCCTAATACACCACCACAAAACACTGCTAATATACCACCACAAAACACTGCTAATACACCACCACAAAAACACTGCTACTATACCACCACAAAACACTGCTAATATACCACCACAAAACACTGCTAAAATACCACCACAAAATCACTACTAATATACCACCACAAAATCACTACTAATATACCACCACAAACACTGATAATACACCACCACCAAACACTGATAATATACCACCACAAAAACACTGATAATATACCACCACAAAAACACTGCTAATATATATACCACCACAAAATCACTACTAATATACCACCACAAACAATGCTAATACACCACAACAATAACACTGATAATATATATACCACCACAAAAGCACTGCTAATATATATACCACCACAAAATCACTGATAATATATATACCACCACAACAACACTGATAATATAAATACCACCACAATAACACTGATAATATATATACCACCACAATAACACTGATAATATATATACCACCACAAAAGCACTGATAATATATATACCAACACAAAACACTGCTAATATATATACCACCACAATAACACTGATAATATATATACCACCACAATAACACTGCTAATATATATACTACCACAAAAGCACTGCTAATATATATACCACCACAAAACACTGCTAATATATATACCACCACAAAAGCACTGATAATATATATATACCACCACAATAACACTGCTAATATATATACCACCACAATAACACTGATAATATATATACCACCACAAAAGCACTGATAATATATATACCACCACAAAAGCACTGATAATATATATACCACCACAAAAACACTGATAATATATATACCACCACAAAAGCACTGCTAATATATATACCACCACAAAAGCACTGATAATATATATACCACCACAAAAACACTGATAATATATATACCACCACAATAACACTGATAATATATATACCACCACAATAACACTGATAATATATATACCACCACAAAAGCACTGCTAATATATATACCACCACAATAACACTGATAAAATATATACCACCACAAAAACACTGCTAATATATATACCACCACAATAACATTGATAATATACATACCACCACAAAAACACTGATAATATATATACCACCACAATAACACTGAGAATATATATACCACCACAAAAGCACTGATAATATATATACCACCACAAAAACACTGATAATATATATACCACCACAAAAGCACTGCTAATATATATACCACCACAATAACACTGATAATATATATACCACCACAATAACACTGCTAATATATATACCACCACAATAACACTGATAATATATATACCACCACAAAAACACTGATAATATATATACCACCACAATAACACTGATAATATACCACCACAAAAACACTGCTAATACACCACCACAAAACACTGATAATATACCACCACAAAATCACTGCTAATACACCACCACAAAACACTGCTAATATACCACCACAAAACACTGCTAATACACCACCACAAAAACACTGCTAATATACCACCACAAAACACTGCTAATATACCACCACAAAACACTGCTAAAATACCACCACAAAAACACTGCTAATATATATACCACCACAAAATCACTACTAATATACCACCACAAAATCACTGCTAATATACCACCACAATAACACTGCTAATATATCACCACAAAAACACAGCTAATATACCACCACAAAAACACTGCTACTATACCACCAAAAAAACACTGATAATATACCACCACAAAAACACTGCTAATACACCACCACAAAACACTGATAATATACCACCACAAAATCACTGCTAATGTACCACCACAAAACACTGCTAATATACCACCACAAAACACTGCTAATACACCACCACAAAAACACTGCTAATATACCACCACAAAACACTGCTAATATACCACCACAAAATCACTGCTAATGCACCACCACAAAACACTGCTAATATACCACCACAAAACACTGCTAATAGACCACCACAAAAACACTGCTAATATACCACCACAAAACACTGCTTATATACCACCACAAAACACTGCTAAAATACCACCACAAAATCACTACTAAGATACCACCACAAAATCACTACTAATATACCACCACAAACACTGCTAATACACCACCACCAAACACTGATAATATACCACCACAAAAACACTGATAATATACCACCACAAAAACACTGCTAATATATATACCACCACAAAATCACTACTAATATACCACCACAAACACTGCTAATACACCACCACAATAACACTGATAATATATATACCACCACAAAAGCACTGCTAATATATATACCACCACAAAAGAACTGATAATATATATACCACCACAACAATACTGATAATATATATTCCACCACAATAACACTGATAATATATATACCACCACAATAACACTGATAATATATATACCACCACAAAAGCACTGATAATATATATACCAACACAAAACACTGCTAATATAATATATATACCACCACAATAACACTGATAATATATATACCACCACAATAACACTGCTAATATATATACTACCACAAACGCACTGCTAATATATATACCACCACAAAACACTGCTAATATATATACCACCACAAAAGCACTGATAATATATATACCACCACAATAACACTGCTAATATATATACCACCACAATAACACTGATAATATATATACCACCACAAAAGCACTGATAATATATATACCACCACAAAAGCACTGATAATATATATACCACCACAAAAACACTGATAATATATATACCACCACAAAAGCACTGCTAATATATATACCACCACAAAAGCACTGATAATATATATACCACCACAAAAACACTAATAATATATATACCACCACAATAACACTGATAATATATATACCACCACAATAACACTGATAATATATATACCACCACAAAAGCACTGCTAATATATATACCACCACAATAACACTGATAAAATATATACCACCACAAAAACACTGCTAATATATATACCACCACAATAACACTGATAATATATATACCACCACAAAAACACTGCTAATATACCACCACAAAACACTGCCAATATACCACCACAAAAACACTGCTAATATATATATACCACCGCAAAACACTGATAATATACCACCGCAAAACACTGATAATATACCACCACAAAAACACTGATAATATACCACCACAAAACACTGCTAATACACCACCACAAAAACACTGCTAATATACCACCACAAAAACACTGCTAATATATATACCACGACAAAATCACTACTAATATACCACCACAAAACACTGCTAATATACCACCACAAAAACACTGCTAATACACCACCACAAAACACGGATAATATACCACCGCAAAACACAGATAATATACCACCACAAAAACACTGCTAATACACCACCACAAAACACTGATAATATACCACCACAATATCACTGCTAATACACCACCACAAAACACTGCTAATATACCACCACAAAACACTGCTAATACACCACCACAAAAACACTGCTAATATACCACCACAAAACACTGCTAATATACCACCACAAAACACTGCTAAAATACCACCACAAAAACACTGCTAATATATATACCACCACAAAATCACTACTAATATACCACCACAAAATCACTGCTAATATACCACCACAATAACACTGCTAATATACCACCACAAAAACACAGCTAATATACCACCACAAAAACACTGCTAATATACCACCACAAAAACACTGCTAATATACCACCACAAAAACACTGCTAATACACCACCACAAAACACTGATAATATACCACCACAAAATCACTGCTAATGCACCACCACAAAACACTGCTAATATACCACCACAAAACACTGCTAATACACCACCACAAAAACACTGCTAATATACCACCACAAAACACTGCTAATATACCACCACAAAATCACTGCTAATACACCACCACAAAACACTGCTAATATACCACCACAAAACACTGCTAATAGACCACCACAAAAATACTGCTAATATACCACCACAAAACACTGCTAATATACCACCACAAAACACTGCTAAAATACCACCACAAAATCACTACTAATATACCACCACAAAATCACTACTAATATACCACCACAAACACTGATAATACACCACCACCAAACACTGATAATATACCACCACAAAAACACTGATAATATACCACCACAAAAACACTGCTAATATATATACCACCACAAAATCACTACTAATATACCACCACAAACACTGCCAATACACCACCACAATAACACTGATAATATATATACCACCACAAAAGCACTGCTAATATATATACCACCACAAAAGCACTGATAATATATATACCACCACAACAACACTGATAATATAAATACCACCACAATAACACTGATAATATATATACCACCACAATAACACTGATAATATATATACCACCACAAAAGCACTGATAATATATATACCAACACAAAACACTGCTAATATATATACCACCACAATAACACTGATAATATATATACCACCACAATAACACTGCTAATATATATACTACCACAAAAGCACTGCTAATATATATACCACCACAAAACACTGCTAATACACCACCACAAAAACACTGCTAATATACCACCACAAAAACACTGCTAATATATATACCACGACAAAATCACTACTAATATACCACCACAAAACACTGCTAATATACCACCACAAAAACACTGCTAATACACCACCACAAAACACGGATAATATACCACCGCAAAACACTGATAATATACCACCACAAAAACACTGCTAATACACCACCACAAAACACTGATAATATACCACCACAAAATCACTGCTAATACACCACCACAAAACACTGCTAATATACCACCACAAAACACTGCTAATACACCACCACAAAAACACTGCTACTATACCACCACAAAACACTGCTAAAATACCACCACAAAAACTCTGCTAATATATATACCACCACAAAATCACTACTAATATACCACCACAAAATCACTGCTAATATACCACCACAATAACACTGCTAATATACCACCACAAAAACACAGCTAATATACCACCACAAAAACACTGCTAATATACCACCACAAAAACACTGCTAATATACCACCACAAAAACACTGCTAATACACCACCACAAAACACTGATAATATACCACCACAAAATCACTGCTAATGCACCACCACAAAACACTGCTAATATACCACCACAAAACACTGGTAATACACCACCACAAAAACACTGCTAATATACCACCACAAAACACTGCTAATATACCACCACAAAATCACTGCTAATACACCACCACAAAACACTGCTAATATACCACCACAAAACACTGCTAATAGACCACCACAAAAACACTGCTAATATACCACCACAAAACACTGCTAATATACCACCACAAAACACTGCTAAAATACCACCACAAAATCACTACTAATATACCACCACAAAATCACTACTAATATACCACCACAAACACTGATAATACACCACCACCAAACACTGATAATATACCACCACAAAAACACTGATAATATACCACCACAAAAACACTGCTAATATATATACCACCACAAAATCACTACTAATATACCACCACAAACACTGCTAATACACCACCACAATAACACTGATAATATATATACCACAACAAAAGCACTGCTAATATATATACCACCACAAAAGCACTGATAATATATATACCACCACAACAACACTTATAATATAAATACCACCACAATAACACTGATAATATATATACCACCACAATAACACTGATAATATATATACCACCACAAAAGCACTGATAATATATATACCAACACAAAACACTGCTAATATATATACCACCACAATAACACTGATAATATATATACCACCACAATAACACTGCTAATATATATACTACCACAAAAGCACTGCTAATATATATACCACCACAAAACACTGCTAATATATATACCACCACAAAAGCACTGATAATATATATATACCACCACAATAACACTGCTAATATATATACCACCACAATAACACTGATAATATATATACCACCACAAAAGCACTGATAATATATATACCACCACAAAAGCACTGATAATATATATACCACCACAATAACACTGATAATATATATACCACCACAAAAGCACTGCTAATATATATACCACCACAATAACACTGATAAAATATATACCACCACAAAAACACTGCTAATATATATACCACCACAATAACACTGATAATATATATACCACCACAAAAACACTGATAATATATATACCACCACAATAACACTGATAATATATATACCACCACAAAAACACTGATAATATATATACCACCACAAAAACACTGATAATATATATACCACCACAAAAGCACTGCTAATATATATACCATCACAATAACACTGATAATATATATACCACCACAAAAACACTGATAATATATATACCACCACAATAACACTGATAATATATATACCACCACAAAAACACTGATAATATATATACCACCACAAAAACACTGATAATATATATACCACCACAAAAGCACTGCTAATATATATACCATCACAATAACACTGATAATATATATACCACCACAATAACACTGCTAATATATATACCACCACAATAACACTGATAATATATATACCACCACAAAAACACTGATAATATATATACCACCACAATAACACTGATAATATACCACCACAAAAACACTGCTAATACACCACCACAAAACACTGATAATATACCACCACAAAATCACTGCTAATACACCACCACAAAACACTGCTAATATACCACCACAAAACACTGCTAATACACCACCACAAAAACACTGCTAATATACCACCACAAAACACTGCTAATATACCACCACAAAACACTGCTAAAATACCACCACAAAAACACTGCTAATATATATACCAACACAAAATCACTACTAATATACCACCACAAAATCACTGCTAATATACCACCACAATAACACTACTAATATACCACCACAAAAACACAGCTAATATACCACCACAAAAACACTGCTAATATACCACCACAAAAACACTGATAATATACCACCACAAAAACACTGCTAATACACCACCACAAAACACTGATAATATACCACCACAAAATCACTGCTAATGTACCACCACAAAACACTGCTAATATACCACCACAAAACACTGCTAATACACCACCACAAAAACACTGCTAATATACCACAACAAAACACTGCTAATATACCACCACAAAATCACTGCTAATGCACCACCACAAAACACTGCTAATATACCACCACAAAACACTGCTAATAGACCACCACAAAAACACTGCTAATATACCACCACAAAACACTGCTAATATACCACCACAAAACACTGCTAAAATACCACCACAAAATCACTACTAATATACCACCACAAAATCACTACTAATATACCACCACAAACACTGCTAATACACCACCACCAAACACTGATAATATACCACCACAAAAACACTGATAATATACCACCACAAAAACACTGCTAATATATATACCACCACAAAATCACTACTAATATACCACCACAAACACTGCTAATACAACACCACAATAACACTGATAATATATATACCACCACAAAAGCACTGCTAATATATATACCACCACAAAAGCACTGATAATATATATACCACCACAACAACACTGATAATATATATTCCACCACAATAACACTGATAATATATATACCACCACAATAACACTGATAATATATATACCACCACAAAAGCACTGATAATATATATACCAACACAAAACACTGCTAATATATATACCACCACAATAACACTGCTAATATATATACTACCACAAAAGCACTGCTAATATATATACCACCACAAAACACTGCTAATATATATACCACCACAAAAGCACTGATAATATATATACCACCACAATAACACTGCTAATATATATACCACCACAATAACACTGATAATATATATACCACCACAAAAGCACTGATAATATATATACCACCACAAAAGCACTGATAATATATATACCACCACAAAAACACTGATAATATATATACCACCACAAAAGCACTTCTAATATATATACCACCACAAAAGCACTGATAATATATATACCACCACAAAAACACTGATAATATATATACCACCACAATAACACTGATAATATATATACCACCACAATAACACTGATAATATATATACCACCACAAAAGCACTGCTAATATATATACCACCACAATAACACTGATAAAATATATACCACCACAAAAACACTGCTAATATATATACCACCACAATAACACTGATAATATATATACCACCACAAAAACACTGATAATATATATACCACCACAATAACACTGATAATATATATACCACCACAAAAACACTGATAATATATATACCACCACAAAAACACTGATAATATATATACCACCACAAAAGCACTGCTAATATATATACCACCACAATAACACTGATAATATATATACCACCACAATAACACTGATAATATATATACCACCACAAAAACACTGATAATATATATACCACCACAATAACACTGATAATATATATACCACCACAAAAACACTGATAATATATATACCACCACAATAACACTGATAATATATATACCACCACAAAAACACTGATAATATATATACCACCACAAAAGCACTGCTAATATATATACCACCACAAAAACACTGAAAATATATATACCACCACAAAGACACTGCTAATATATATACCACCACAATAAAACTGATAATATATATACCACCACAATAACACTGCTAATATATATACCACACAATAACACTGATAATATATATACCACCACAAAACACTGATAATATATATACCACCACAAAAGCACTGATAATATATATTCCACCACAATAACACTGATAATATATATACCACCACAATAACACTGCTAATATATATACCACCACAATAACACTGATAATATATATACCCCCACAATAACACTGCTAATATATATACCACCACAATAACACTGATAATATATATACCACCACAATAACACTGATAATATATATACCACCACAAAAGCACTGATAATATATATACCACCACAAAAACACTGATAATATATATACCACCACAATAACACTGATAATATATATACCACCACAATAACACTGATAATATATATACCACAACAAAAGCACTGATAATATATATACCACCACAAAAACACTGATAATATATATACCACCACAATAACACTGATAATATATATACCACCACAATAACACTGATAATATATATACCACCACAATAACACTGATAATATATATACCACCACAAAAGCACTGATAATATATATACCACCACAAAAACACTGCTAATATATATACCACCAAAATAACACTGATAATATATATACCACCACAAAAACACTGATAATATATATACCACCACAAACGCACTGATAATATATATACCACCACAATAACACTGATAATATGCCACCACAAAACACTGCTAATATATATACCACCACAAAAGCACTGATAATATATATATACCACCACAAAAACACTGATAATATACCACCACAAAACACTGCTAATATATATACCACCACCAAACACTGCTAATATATATACCACCACAATAACACTGCTAATATATATACCACCACAATAACACTGATAATATATATACCGCCACAATAACACTGATAATATATATACCGCCACAATAACACTGATAATATATATACCACCACAAAAGCACTGCTAATATATATAATACCACAAAAGCACTGCTAATATACCACCACAAAACACTGCCAATATACCACCACAAAACACTGCTAATATACCACCACAAAAACACTGCTAATATATATACCACCACAATAACACTGATAATATGTATACCACCACAAAAACACTGATAATATATATACCACCACAAAAGCACTGATAATATATATACCACCACAATAACACTGATAATATACCACCACAAAACACTGCTAATATATATACCACCACAAAAGCACTGATAATATATATTCCACCACAAAAACACTGATAATATACCACCACAAAACACTGCTATTATATATGCCACCGCAAAAACACTGCTAATACAACACCACAAAAATACTGCTGATGTACCACCACAAAAACACTGCTAATATACCACCACAAAACACTGCTAATATACCACCACAACACTGCTAATATATACCACCACAAAACACTGCTAATATACCACCACAAAAATACTGCTAATATACCACCACAAAAACACTGCTAATATATACCACCACAAAAACACTGCTAATATATACCACCACAAAAACACTGCTAATATACCACCACAAAAACACTGCTAATATACCACCACAAAAACACTGCTAATATATACCACCACAAAAACACTGCTAATATATACCACCACAAAAACACTGCTAATATATATACCACCGCAAAAACACTGCTAATATATATACCACCACAAAAACACTGCTAATATATATACCACCGCAAAAACACTGCTAATATATATACCACCGCAAAAACACTGCTAATATATATACCACCGCAAAAACACTGCTAATATATACCACCACAAAAACACTGCCAATATATACCACCACAAAAACACTGCTAATATACCACCACAAAAACACTGCTAATATATATACCACCACAAAAACACTGCTAATATACCACCACAAAAACACTTCTAATATATACCACCACAAAAACACTGCTAATATACCACCACAAAAACACTGCTAATATATACCACCACAAAACACTGCTAATATACCACCACAAAACACTGCTAATATACCACCATAAAAACACTGCTAATATATCCAACCACAAAAACACTGCTAATATACCACCATAAAAACACTGTTAATATATCCAACCACAAAAACACTGCTAATATATACCACCACAAAACACTGCTAATATACCATGACAAAAACACTGCTAATATACCACCGCAAAAACACTGCTGATATACCACCACAAAAACACTGCTAATATACCACCACAAAAACAATGCTAATATACCACCACAAAAACACCGCTAATATATACCACCACAAAAACACTGCTAATATACCACCACAAAACACTGCCAATATACCACCACAAAACACTGATAATATACCACCACAAAACACTGCTAATATACCACCACTGCTAATATATATACCACCACAAAAACACTGATAATATACCACTACAAAACACTGCTAATATACCACCACAAAACACTGCTAATATACCACCACAAAAACACTGCTAATATACCACCACAAAATCACTGCTAATAGACCACAACAAAAACACTGCTAATACACCACCACAAAAACACTGCTAATATACCACCACAAAAACACTGCTAATATACCACCACAATAACACTGCTAATATTCCACAAAACACTGCTAATATACCACCAGAAAACACTGCTAATATACCACCACAAAAACACTGCTAATATATATACCAACACATACACATTGCTAATATACCACCACAAAAACACTGCTAATATACCACCACAAAAACACTGCTAATATACCACCACAAAACACTGCTAATATACCACCACAAAAACACTGCTAATATACCACCACAAAAACACTGCTAATATATACCACCACAAAAACACTGCTAATATATACCACCACAAAACACTGCTAATATACCACCACAAAAACACTGCTAATATACCACCACAAAAACACTGCTAATATACCACCACAAAGACACTGCTAATATATACCACCACAAAAACACTGCTAATATATACCACCACAAAAACACTGCTAATATACCACCACTAAACACTGCTAATATACCACCACAAAATCACTGCTAATATACCACCACAAAAACACTGCTAATATACCACCACATACACATTGCTAATACACCACCACTGCTAATATTCCACCACAAAAGCACTGCTAATATACCACCACAAAAACACTGCTAATATACCACCACAAAAACACTGCTAATATACCACAACAAAAACACTGCTAATATATACCACCACAAAAACACTGCTAATATACCACCACAAAACACTGCTAATACACCACCAAAAAACACTGCTAATATACCACCACAAAAACACTGCTAATATATACCACCACAAAAACACTGCTAATATATACCACCACAAAAACACTGCTAATATACCACCACAAAAACACTGATATTATATATACCACCACAAAAACACTGCTAATACAACACCACAAAAACACTGCTGATATACCGCCACAAAAACACTGCTAATATACCACCACAAAACACTGCTAATATACCACCACAACACTGCTAATATATACCACCACAAAACACTGCTAATATACCACCACAAAAACACTGCTAATATACCACCACAAAAACACTGCTAATATATACCACCACAAAAACACTGCTAATATATACCACCACAAAAACACTGCTAATATACCACCACAAAAACACTGCTAATATACCACCACAAAAACACTGCTAATATATACCACCACAAAAACACTGCTAATATATACCACCACAAAAACACTGCTAATATATATACCACCGCAAAAACACTGCTAATATATATACCACCGCAAAAACACTGCTAATATATATACCACCGCAAAAACACTGCTAATATATACCACCACAAAAACACTGCCAATATATACCACCACAAAAACACTGCTAATATACCACCACAAAAACACTGCTAATATATATACCACCACAAAAACACTGCTAATATACCACCACAAAAACACTTCTAATATATACCACCACAAAAACACTGCTAATATACCACCACAAAAACACTGCTAATATATACCACCACAAAACACTGCTAATATACCACCACAAAACATTGCTAATATACCACCATAAAAACACTGCTAATATATCCAACCACAAAAACACTGCTAATATACCACCATAAAAACACTGTTAATATATCCAACCACAAAAACACTGCTAATATATACCACCACAAAACACTGCTAATATACCATGACAAAAACACTGCTAATATACCACCGCAAAAACACTGCTGATATACCACCACAAAAACACTGCTAATATACCACCACAAAAACACTGCTAATATACCACCACAAAAACACCGCTAATATATACCACCACAAAAACACTGCTAATATACCACCACAAAACACTGCCAATATACCACCACAAAACACTGATAATATACCACCACAAAACACTGCTAATATACCACCACTGCTAATATATATACCACCACAAAAACACTGATAATATACCACTACAAAACACTGCTAATATACCACCACAAAACACTGCTAATATACCACCACAAAAACACTGCTAATATACCACCACAATAACACTGCTAATATTCCACAAAACACTGCTAATATACCACCAGAAAACACTGCTAATATACCACCACAAAAACACTGCTAATATACCACCACAATAACACTGCTAATATTCCACAAAACACTGCTAATATACCACCAGAAAACACTGCTAATATACCACCACAAAAACACTGCTAATATATATACCACCACATACACATTGCTAATATACCACCACAAAAACACTGCTAATATACCACCACAAAAACACTGCTAATATACCACCACAAAAACACTGATAATATACCACCACAGAACACTGCTAATATACCACACAAAAACACTGCTAATATACCACCACAAAAACACTGCTAATATGCCACCACAAAAACACTGCTAATATACCACCACAAAAACACTGCTAATATGCCACCACAAACTGCTAATATACCACCACAAAAACACTGCTAATATACCATCACAAAACACTGCTAATATACCACCGCAAAACATTGCTAATATACCACCGCAAAAACACCCCACTGCAAAAACACTTCTAATATACCACCACAAAAACACTGTTAATACACCACCGCAAACTGCTAATATACCACCACAAAAACACTGCTAATATACCACCACAAAAACACTGCTAATATACCACCACAAAATCACTGCTAATATACCACCACAAAAACATTGCTAATATATATACCACCACAAAATCACTGCTAATATACCACCATAAAATCACTGCTAATATACCACCACAAAACACTGCTAATATACCACCACAAAAACACTGCTAATATACCACCACAAAAACACTGCTAATATACCACCGCAAAACACTGCCAATATACCACCACAAAAACACTGCTAATATATATACCACCGCAAAACACTGATAATATACCACCGCAAAACACTGATAATATACCACCACAAAAACACTGATAATATACCACCACAAAACACTGCTAATATACCACCACAAAACACTGCTAATATATATACCACCACAAAACACTGCTAATATACCACCACAAAACACTGTTAATATACCACCACAAAACACTGCTAATATATATACCACCACAAAACACTGCTAATATACCACCACAAAACACTGCTAATATACCACCGCAAAACACTGATAATATACCACCACAAAAACACTGATAATATACCACCACAAAAACACTGATAATATACCACCACAAAACACTGCTAATATACCACCACAAAAACACTGCTAATATATATAGCACCACAAAATCACTACTAATATACCACCACAAAACACTGCTAATATATCACCACAAAAACACTGCAAATATACCACCACAAAAACACTGCTAATATACCACCACAAAACACTGCCAATATACCACCACAAAAACTCTGCTAATATATATACCACCGCAAAACACGGATAATATACCACCGCAAAACACTGATAATATACCACCACAAAAACACTGCTAATACACCACCACAAAACACTGATAATATACCACCACAAAATCACTGCTAATACACCACCACAAAACATTGCTAATATACCACCACAAAACACTGCTAATACACCACCACAAAAACACTGCTAATATACCACCACAAAACACTGCTAATATACCACCACAAAACACTGCTAATATACCACCACAAAAACACTGCTAATATACCACCACAAAAACACTGCTAATACACCACCACAACACACTGATAATATACCACCACAAAATAACTGCTAATACACCACCACAAAACACTGCTAATATACCACCACAAAACACTGCTAATACATCACCATAAAAACACTGCTAATATACCACCACAAAACACTGCTAATATACCACCACAAAATCACTGCTAATACACCACCACAAAACACTGCTAATATACCACCACAAAACACTGCTAATACACCACCACAAAAACACTGCTAATATACCACCACTGTTAATATACCACCACAAAACACTGCTAAAATACCACCACAAAATCACTACTAATATACCACCACAAAATCACTACTAATATACCACCACAAACACTGCTAATACACCACCACCAAACACTGATAATATACCACCACAAAAACACTGATAATATACCACCACAAAAACACTGCTAATATATATACCACCACAAAATCACTACTAATATACCACCACAAACACTGCTAATACACCACCACAATAACACTGATAATATACCACCACAAAAACACTGATAATATACCACCACAAAACACTGCTAATACACCACCACCAAACACTGATAATATACCGCCACAAAAACACTGATAATAAACCACCACAAAAACACTGCTAATATATATACCACCACAAAATCACTACTAATATACCACCACAAACACTGCTAATACACCACCACAATAACACTGATAATATACCACCACAAAAACACTGATAATATACCACCACAAAAACACTGATAATATACCACCACATACACATTGCTAATATACCACCACAAAACACTGCTAATATACCACCACAAAAAACACTGCTGATACACTACCACAAAACACTGCTAATACACCACAACAAAACACTGCTAATATACCACCACAAAACACTGCTAATATACCACCACAAAAACACTGCTAATATACCACCACAAAACACTGCTAATACACCACAACAAAACACTGCTAATATACCACCACAAAAACACTGCTAATATACATACCACCACAAAAACACTGCTAATATACATACCACCACAAAAACACTGCTAATATACATACCACCACAAAAACACTGCTAATATACATACCACCACAAAACACTGCTGATATACCACCACAAAAACACTGCTAATATACCACCACAAAAACACTGCCAATATACCACCACAAAAACACTGCCAATATTCCACCACAAAACACTGCTAATATACCACCACAAAACACTGCTGATATTCCACAACAAAAACACTGCTAATATACCACCACAAAAACACTGCCAATATACCACCACAAAAACACTGCCAATTTACTACAACAAAACACTGCTAATATACCACCACAAAAACACTGCTAATATACCACCACAAAACACTGCTAATATACCACCAAAAAAACACTGATAATATACCACCACAAAACTCTTCTAATATACCACCACAAAACACTGCTGATATACCACCACAAAACACTGCTGATATACCACCACAAAAACACTGCCAATATACCACCACAAAAACACTGCTAATATACCACCACAAAACACTGCTGATATACCACCACAAAACACTGCTAATATACCACCACAAAACACTGCTAATATACCACCACAAAAACACTGCTAATACACCACAACAAAACACTGCTAATATACCACAACAAAACACTGCTATTATACCACAACAAAACACTGCCAATATACCACCACAACACACTGATATTATACCACCACAAAAACACTGCTAATATACCACCACAAAAACACTGCCAATATACTACCACAAAAACACTGCTAATATACCACAACAAAACACAACTAATATACCACCACAAAACACTGCTGATATACCACCACAAAAACACTGCTAATATACCACCACAAAACACTGCCAATACACCACCACAAAATCACTGATAATATACCACCACAAAACACTGCTAATATACCACCACAAAAACACTGCTAATATACCACCACAACAAAACACTGCTAATATACCACCACAAAAACACTGCTAATATACCACCACAAAAACACTGCTAATATACCACCACAAAACACTGCTAATATACCACCACAACCAAATACTGCTAATATACCACCACAAAAACACTGCTAATATACACCACAACAAAACACTGCTAATATACCACCACAAAAACACTGCTAATATACCACCAGAAAACACTGCTAATATACCACCAGAAAACACTGCTAATATACACCACAACAAAACACTGCTAATATACCACCACAAAAACACTGCTAATATACCACCACAAAACACTGCTAATATACAACCAGAAAACACTGCTAATATACCACCACAAAACACTGCTAATATACCACCACAAAAACACTGATAATACACCACCACAAAACACTGCTAATATACCACCACAAAACACTGCTAATATACCATCACAAAACACTGCTAATATACCATCACAAAACACTGATAATATACCACCACAAAACACTGCTAATATACCACCACAAAAACACTGCTAATATACCACCACAAAAACACTGCTGATATACCACCACAAAAACACTGATAATACACCACCACAAAACACTGCTAATATACCACAACAAAACACTGCTAATATACCATCACAAAACACTGCTAATATACCACCACAAAACACTGCTAATATACCACCACAAAAACACTGCTAATATACCACCACAAAAACACTAATATACCACCACAAAAACACTGCTAATATACCACAACAAAACACTGCTAATATACCATTACAAAACACTGCTAATATACCACCACAAAAACACTGCTAATATACCACCACAAAAACACTGCTAATATACCACCACAAAACACTAATATACCACCACAAAAACACTGCTAATATACCACCACAAAACACTGCTAATATACCACAACAAAAACACTGATAATATACCACCACAAAACACTGCTAATATACCACCACAAAAACACTGATAATATACCACCACAAAAACACTGATAATATACCACCACAAAACACTGCTAATATACCACCACAAAAACACTGATAATATACCACCACAAAACACTGCTAATATACCACAACAAAACACTGCTAATATACCACAACAAAACACTGCTAATACACCACAAGAAAACACTGCTAATATACCACAACAAAACACTGCTAATATACCACCACAAAACACTGCTAATATAGCATCACAAAACACTGCTAATATACCACCACAAAACACTGCTAATATACCACAAAAAAACACTGCTAATATACCACCACAAAAACACTGCTAATATACCACCACAAAATCACTGCTAATATAACACCACAAAACACTGCTAATATACCACCACAAAAACACTGCAAATATACCAACACAAAACACTGCTAATATACCACCACAAAACACTGCCAATATACCACCACAAAAACACTGCTAATATATATACCACCGCAAAACACTGATAATATACCACCGCAAAACACTGATAATATACCACCACAAAAACACTGATAATATACCACCACAAAACACTGCTAATACACCACCACAAAAACACTGCTAATATACCACCACAAAAACACTGCTAATATATATACCAAGACAAAATCACTACTAATATACCACCACAAAACACTGCTAATATACCACCACAAAAACACTGCTAATATACCACCACAAAAACACTGCTAATACACCACCACAAAACACTGATAATATACCACCACAAAACACTGCTAATACACCACCACAAAATCACTACTAATATACCACCACAAAACACTGCTAATATACCACCACAAAATCACTACTAATATACCACCACAAAACACTGCTAATATACCACCACAAAAACACTGCTAATATACCACCACAAAAACACTGCTAATACACCACCACAAAACACTGATAATACACCACCACAAAACACGGATAATATACCACCGCAAAACACTGATAATATACCACCACAAAAACACTGCTAATACACCACCACAAAACACTGATAATATACCACCACAAATCACTGCTAATACACCACCACAAAACACTGCTAATATACCACCACAAAACACTGCTAATACACCACCACAAAAACACTGCTAATACACCACCACAAAACACTGCTAATATACCACCACAAAACACTGCTAAAATACCACCACAAAAACACTGCTAATATATATACCACCACAAAATCACTACTAATATACCACCACAAAATCACTGCTAATATACCACCACAATAACACTGCTAATATACCACCACAAAAACACAGCTAATATACCACCACAAAAACACTGCTAATATACCACCACAAAAACACTGCTAATATACCACCACAAAAACACTGCTAATACACCACCACAAAACACTGATAATATACCACCACAAAATCACTGCTAATACACCACCACAAAACACTGCTAATATACCACCACAAAACACTGCTAATACACCACCACAAAAACACTGATAATATACCACCACAAAATCACTACTAATATACCACCACAAAATCACTACTAATATACCACCACAAACACTGCTAATACACCACCACCAAACACTGATAATACACCACCACAAAACACTGATAATATACCACCACAAAATAACTGCTAATGCACCACCACAAAACACTGCTAATATACCACCACAAAACACTGCTAATACACCACCACAAAAACACTGCTAATATACCACCACAAAACACTGCTAATATACCACCACAAAATCACTGCTAATACACCACCACAAAACACTGCTAATATACCACCACAAAACACTGCTAATAGACCACCACAAAAACACTGCTAATATACCACCACAAAACACTGCTAATATACCACCACAAAACACTGCTAAAATACCACCACAAAATCACTACTAATATACCACCACAAAATCACTACTAATATACCACCACAAACACTGCTAATACACCACCACCAAACACTGATAATATACCACCACAAAAACACTGATAATATACCACCACAAAAACACTGCTAATATATATACCACCACAAAATCACTACTAATATACCACCACAAACACTGCTAATACACCACCACAATAACACTGATAATATATATACCACCACAAAAGCACTGCTAATATATATACCACCACAAAAGCACTGATAATATATATACCACCACAACAACACTGATAATATATATACCACCACAATAACACTGATAATATATATACCACCACAATAACACTGATAATATATATACCACCACAAAAGCACTGATAATATATATACCAACACAAAACACTGCTAATATATATACCACCACAATAACACTGATAATATATATACCACCACAATAACACTGCTAATATATATACTACCACAAAAGCACTGCTAATATATATACCACCACAAAACACTGCTAATATATATACCACCACAAAAGCACTGATAATATATGTACCACCACAATAACACTGCTAATATATATACCACCACAATAACACTGATAATATATATACCACCACAAAAGCACTGATAATATATATACCACCACAAAAGCACTGATAATATATATACCACCACAAAAACACTGATAATATATATACCACCACAAAAGCACTGCTAATATATATACCACCACAAAAGCACTGATAATATATATACCACCACAAAAACACTGATAATATATATACCACAACAATAACACTGATAATATATATACCACCACAAAAACACTGCTAATATACCACCACAAAACACTGCCAATATACCACCACAAAAACAGTGCTAATATATATACCACCGCAAAACACTGATAATATACCACCGCAAAACCCTGATAATATACCACCACAAAAACACTGATAATATACCACCACAAAACACTGCTAATACACCACCACAAAAACACTGCTAATATACCACCACAAAAACACTGCTAATATATATACCACGACAAAATCACTACTAATATACCACCACAAAACACTGCTAATATACCACCACAAAAACACTGCTAATACACCACCACAAAACACGGATAATATACCACCGCAAAACACTGATAATATACCACCACAAAAACACTGCTAATACACCACCACAAAACACTGATAATATACCACCACAAAATCACTGCTAATACACCACCACAAAACACTGCTAATATACCACCACAAAACACTGCTAATACACCACCACAAAAACACTGCTAATATACCACCACAAAACACTGCTAATATACCACCACAAAACACTGCTAAAATACCACCACAAAAACACTGCTAATATATATACCACCACAAAATCACTACTAATATACCACCACAAAATCACTGCTAATATACCACCACAATAACACTGCTAATATACCACCACAAAAACACAGCTAATATACCACCACAAAAACACTGCTAATATACCACCACAAAACACTGCTAATATACCACCACAAAAATACTGCTAATACACCACCACAAAACACTGATAATATACCACCACAAAATCACTGCTAATGCACCACCACAAAACACTGCTAATATACCACCACAAAACACTGCTAATACACCACCACAAAAACACTGCTAATATACCACCACAAAACACTGCTAATATACCACCACAAAACACTGCTAAAATACCACCACAAAATCACTACTAATATACCACCACAAAATCACTACTAATATACCACCACAAACACTGCTAATACACCACCACCAAACACTGATAATATACCACCACAAAAACACTGATAATATACCACCACAAAAACACTGCTAATATATATACCACCACAAAATCACTACTAATATACCACCACAAACACTGCTAATACACCACCACAATAACACTGATAATATATATACCACCACAAAAGCACTGCTAATATATATACCACCACAAAAGCACTGATAATATATATACCAACACAACAACACTGATAATATATATACCACCACAATAACACTGATCATATATATACCACCACAATAACACTGATAATATATATACCACCACAAAAGCACTGATAATAAATATACCAACACAAAACACTGCTAATATATATACCACCACAATAACACTGATAATATATATACCACCACAATAACACTGCTAATATATATACTACCACAAAAGCACTGCTAATATATATACCACCACACAACACTGCTAATATATATACCACCACAAAAGCACTGATAATATATATACCACCACAATAACACTGCTAATATATATACCACCACAATAACACTGATAATATATATACCACCACAAAAGCACTGATAATATATATACCACCACAAAAGCACTGATAATATATATACCACCACAAAAACACTGATAATATATATACCACCACAAAAGCACTGCTAATATATATACCACCACAAAAGCACTGATAATATATATACCACCACAAAAACACTGATAATATATATACCACCACAATAACACTGATAATATATATACCACCACAAAAACACTGCTAATATACCACCACAAAACACTGCCAATATACCACCACAAAAACAGTGCTAATATATATACCACCGCAAAACACTGATAATATACCACCGCAAAACACTGATAATATACCACCACAAAAACACTGATAATATACCACCACAAAACACTGCTAATACACCACCACAAAAACACTACTAATTTACCACCACAAAAACACTGCTAATATATATACCACGACAAAATCACTACTAATATACCACCACAAAACACTGCTAATATACCACCACAAAAACACTGCTAATACACCACCACAAAACACGGATAATATACCACCGCAAAACACTGATAATATACCACCACAAAAACACTGCTAATACACCACCACAAAACACTGATAATATACCACCACAAAATCACTGCTAATACACCACCACAAAACACTGCTAATATACCACCACAAAACACTGCTAATACACCACCACAAAAACACTGCTAATATACCACCACAAAACACTGCTAATATACCACCACAAAACACGGCTAAAATACCACCACAAAAACACTGCTAATATATATACCACACAAAATCACTACTAATATACCACCACAAAATCACTGCTAATATACCACCACAATAACACTGCTAATATACCACCACAAAAACACAGCTAATATACCACCACAAAAACACTGCTAATATACCACCACAAAAACACTGCTAATATACCACCACACAAACACTGCTAATACACCACCACAAAACACTGCTAATATACCACCACAAAACACTGCTAATATACCATCACAAAACACTGATAATATACCACCACAAAACACTGCTAATATACCACCACAAAAACACTGCTAATATACCACCACAAAAACACTGCTGATATACCACCACAAAAACACTGATAATACACCACCACAAAACACTGCTAATATACCACAACAAAACACTGCTAATATACCATCACAAAACACTGCTAATATACCACCACAAAACACTGCTAATATACCACCACAAAAACACTGCTAATATACCACCACAAAAACACTAATATACCACCACAAAAACACTGCTAATATACCACAACAAAACACTGCTAATATACCATCACAAAACACTGCTAATATACCACCACAAAAACACTGCTAATATACCACCACAAAAACACTGCTAATATACCACCACAAATCACTAATATACCACCACAAAAACACTGCTAATATACCACCACAAAACACTGCTAATATACCACAACAAAAACACTGATAATATACCACCACAAAACACTGCTAATATACCACCACAAAAACACTGATAATATACCACCACAAAAACACTGATAATATACCACCACAAAACACTGCTAATATACCACCACAAAAACACTGATAATATACCACCACAAAACACTGCTAATATACCACAACAAAACACTGCTAATATACCACAACAAAACACTGCTAATACACCACAAGAAAACACTGCTAATATACCACAACAAAACACTGCTAATATACCACCACAAAACACTGCTAATATAGCATCACAAAACACTGCTAATATACCACCACAAATCACTAATATACCACCACAAAAACACTGCTAATATACCACCACAAAAACACTGCTAATATACCACCACAAAATCACTGCTAATATAACACCACAAAACACTGCTAATATACCACCACAAAAACACTGCAAATATACCAACACAAAACACTGCTAATATACCACCACAAAACACTGCCAATATACCACCACAAAAACACTGCTAATATATATACCACCGCAAAACACTGATAATATACCACCGCAAAACACTGATAATATACCACCACAAAAACACTGATAATATACCACCACAAAACACTGCTAATACACCACCACAAAAACACTGCTAATATACCACCACAAAAACACTGCTACTATACCACCACAAAACACTGCTAATATACCACCACAAAACACTGCTAAAATACCACCACAAAATCACTACTAATATACCACCACAAAATCACTACTAATATACCACCACAAACACTGATAATGCACCACCACCAAACACTGATAATATACCACCACAAAAACACTGATGATATACCACCACAAAAACACTGCTAATATATATACCACCACAAAATCACTACTAATATACCACCACAAACAATGCTAATACACCACAACAATAACACTGATAATATATATACCACCACAAAATCACTACTAATATACCACCACAAACACTGATAATGCACCACCACCAAACACTGATAATATACCACCACAAAAACACTGATGATATACCACCACAAAAACACTGCTAATATATATACCACCACAAAATCACTACTAATATACCACCACAAACAATGCTAATACACCACAACAATAACACTGATAATATATATACCACCACAAAGCACTGCTAATATATATACCACCACAAAATCACTGATAATATATATACCACCACAACAACACTGATAATATAAATACCACCACAATAACACTGATAATATATATACCACCACAATAACACTGATAATATATATACCACCACAAAAGCACTGATAATATATATACCAACACAAAACACTGCTAATATATATACCACCACAATAACACTGATAATATATATACCACCACAATAACACTGCTAATATATATACTACCACAAAAGCACTGCTAATATATATACCACCACAAAACACTGCTAATATATATACCACCACAAAAGCACTGATAATATATATATACCACCACAATAACACTGCTAATATATATACCACCACAATAACACTGATAATATATATACCACCACAAAAGCACTGATAATATATATACCACCACAAAAGCACTGATAATATATATACCACCACAAAAACACTGATAATATATATACCACCACAAAAGCACTGCTAATATATATACCACCACAAAAGCACTGATAATATATATACCACCACAAAAACACTGATAATATATATACCACCACAATAACACTGATAATATATATACCACCACAATAACACTGATAATATATATACCACCACAAAAGCACTGCTAATATATATACCACCACAATAACACTGATAAAATATATACCACCACAAAAACACTGCTAATATATATACCACCACAATAACATTGATAATATATATACCACCACAAAAACACTGATAATATATATACCACCACAATAACACTGATAATATATATACCATCACAAAAACACTGATAATATATATACCACCACAAAAACACTGATAATATATATACCACCACAAAAGCACTGCTAATATATATACCACCACAATAACACTGATAATATATATACCACCACAATAACACTGCTAATATATATACCACCACAATAACACTGATAATATAGATACCACCACAAAAACACTGATAATATATATACCACCACAATAACACTGATAATATACCACCACAAAAACACTGCTAATACACCACCACAAAACACTGATAATATACCACCACAAAATCACTGCTAATACACCACCACAAAACACTGCTAATATACCACCACAAAACACTGCTAATACACCACCACAAAAACACTGCTAATATACCACCACAAAACACTGCTAATATACCACCACAAAACACTGCTAAAATACCACCACAAAAACACTGCTAATATATATACCACCACAAAATCACTACTAATATACCACCACAAAATCACTGCTAATATACCACCACAATAACACTGCTAATATACCACCACAAAAACACAGCTAATATACCACCACAAAAACACTGCTAATATACCACCACAAAAACACTGATAATATACCACCACAAAAACACTGCTAATACACCACCACAAAACACTGATAATATACCACCACAAAATCTCTGCTATTGTACCACCACAAAACACTGCTAATATACCACCACAAAACACTGCTAATACACCACCACAAAAACACTGCTAATATACCACCACAAAACACTGCTAATATACCACCACAAAATCACTGCTAATGCACCACCACAAAACACTGCTAATATACCACCACAAAACACTGCTAATATACCACCACAAAAACACTGCTAATATACCACCACAAAACACTGCTTATATACCACCACAAAACACTGCTAAAATACCACCACAAAATCACTACTAAGATACCACCACAAAATCACTACTAATATACCACCACAAACACTGCTAATACACCACCACCAAACACTGATAATATACCACCACAAAAACACTGATAATATACCACCTCAAAAACACTGCTAATATATATACCACCACAAAATCACTACTAATATACCACCACAAACACTGCTAATACACCACCACAATAACACTGATAATATATATACCACCACAAAAGCACTGCTAATATATATACCACCACAAAAGAACTGATAATATATATACCACCACAACAATACTGATAATATATATTCCACCACAATAACACTGATAATATATATACCACCACAATAACACTGATAATATATATACCACCACAAAAGCACTGATAATATATATACCAACACAAAACACTGCTAATATAATATATATACCACCACAATAACACAGATAATATATATACCACCACAATAACACTGCTAATATATATACTACCACAAACGCACTGCTAATATATATACCACCACAAAACACTGCTAATATATATACCACCACAAAAGCACTGATAATATATATACCACCACAATAACACTGCTAATATATATACCACCACAATAACACTGATAATATATATACCACCACAAAAGCACTGATAATATATATACCACCACAAAAGCACTGATAATATATATACCACCACAAAAACACTGATAATATATATACCACCACAAAAGCACTGCTAATATATATACCACCACAAAAGCACTGATAATATATATACCACCACAAAAACACTAATAATATATATACCACCACAATAACACTGATAATATATATACCACCACAATAACACTGATAATATATATACCACCACAAAAGCACTGCTAATATATATACCACCACAATAACACTGATAAAATATATACCACCACAAAAACACTGCTAATATATATACCACCACAATAACACTGATAATATATATACCACCACAAAAACACTGCTAATATACCACCACAAAACACTGCCAATATACCACCACAAAAACACTGCTAATATATATACCACCGCAAAACACTGATAATATACCACCGCAAAACACTGATAATATACCACCACAAAAACACTGATAATATACCACCACAAAACACTGCTAATACACCACCACAAAAACACTGCTAATATACCACCACAAAAACACTGCTAATATATATACCACGACAAAATCACTACTAATATACCACCACAAAACACTGCTAATATACCACCACAAAAACACTGCTAATACACCACCACAAAACACGGATAATATACCACCGCAAAACACAGATAATATACCACCACAAAAACACTGCTAATACACCACCACAAAACACTGATAATATACCACCACAATATCACTGCTAATACACCACCACAAAAACACTGCTAATATATATACCACCACAAAATCACTACTAATATACCACCACAAAATCACTGCTAATATACCACCACAATAACACTGCTAATATACCACCACAAAACACTGCCATTATACCACCACAAAAACACTGCTAATATATATACCACCGCAAAACACTGATAATATACCACCGCAAAACACTGATAATATACCACCACAAAAACACTGATAATATACCACCACAAAACACTGCTAATACACCACCACAAAAACACTGCTAATATACCACCACAAAAACACTGCTAATATATATACCACGACAAAATCACTACTAATATACCACCACAAAACACTGCTAATATACCACCACAAAAACACTGCTAATACACCACCACAAAACACGGATAATATACCAACGCAAAACACTGATAATATACCACCACAAAAACACTGCTAATACACCACCACAAAACACTGATAATATACCACCACAATATCACTGCTAATACACCACCACAAAACACTGCTAATATACCACCACAAAACACTGCTAATACACCACCACAAAAACACTGCTAATATACCACCACAAAACACTGCTAATACACCACCACAAAACACTGCTAAAATACCATCACAAAACACTGATAATATACCACCACAAAACACTGCTAATATACCACCACAAAAACACTGCTAATATACCACCACAAAAACACTGCTGATATACCACCACAAAAACACTGCTAATATACCACCACAAAACACTGCTAATACACCACCACAAAAACACTGCTAATATACCACCACAAAACACTGCTAATATACCACCACAAAACACTGCTAAAATACCACCACAAAAACACTGCTAATATATATACCACCACAAAATCACTACTAATATACCACCACAAAATCACTGCTAATATACCACCACAATAACACTGCTAATATACCACCACAAAACACTGCCATTATACCACCACAAAAAACACTGCTAATATATATACCACCGCAAAACACTGATAATATACCACCGCAAAACACTGATAATATACCACCACAAAAACACTGATAATATACCACCACAAAACACTGCTAATACACCACCACAAAAACACTGCTAATATACCACCACAAAAACACTGCTAATATATATACCACGACAAAATCACTACTAATATACCACCACAAAACACTGCTAATATACCACCACAAAAACACTGCTAATACACCACCACAAAACACGGATAATATACCAACGCAAAACACTGATAATATACCACCACAAAAACACTGCTAATACACCACCACAAAACACTGATAATATACCACCACAATATCACTGCTAATACACCACCACAAAACATCTGCTAATATACCACCACAAAACACTGCTAATACACCAACCACAAAAAACACTTGCTAATATACCACCACAAAACACTGCTAATATACCACCACAAAACACTGCTAAAATACCACCACAAAAAACACTGCTAATATATATACCAACCCACAAAATCAATACTAATATACCACCACAAAATCACTGCTAATATACCACCCACAATAACACTGCTAATATACCACCACAAAAACACAGCTAATATACCACCACAAAAACACTGCTAATATGACCACCACAAAAACACTGCTAATATACCACCACAAAAACACTGCTAATACACCACCACAAAAACACTGATAATATACCACCACAAAATCACTGCTAATGCACCACCACAAAACACTGCTAATATACCACCACAAAACACTGCTAATACACCACCACAAAAACACTGCTAATATACCACCCACAAAATCACTGCTAATACACCACCACAAAACACTGCTAATATACCACCACAAAACACTGATAATACACCACCACCAAACACTGATAATATACCACCACAAAAACACTGATAATATACCACCACAAAAACACTGCTAATATATATACCACCACAAAATCACTACTAATATACCACCACAAACACTGCCAATACACCACCACCAATAACACTGATAATATATAATACCACCACAAAAGCACTGCTAATATATATACCACCACAAAAGCACTGATAACATATATACCCACCACAACAACACTGATAATATAAATACCACCACAATAACACTGATAATATATATACCACCACAATAACACTGATAATATATATACCACCACAAAAGCACTGATAATATATATACCACCACAATAACACTGATAATATATATACCACCACAATAACACTGATAATATATATACCACCACAAAAGCACTGCTAATATATATACCACCACAATAACACTGATAAAATATATACCACCACAAAAACACTGCTAATATATATACCACCCACAATAACATTGATAATATATATACCACCCACAAAAACACTGATAATATATATACCCACCACAATAACACTGATAATATATATACCACCACAAAAACACTGATAATATATATACCACCACAAAAACACTGATAATATATATACCACCACAAAAGCACTGCTAATATATATACCACCACAATAACATTGATAATATATATACCACCACAATAACACTGCTAATATATATACCACCACAATAACACTGATAATATATATACCACCACAAAAACACTGATAATATATATACCACCACAATAACACTGATAATATACCACCACAATAACACTGCTAATACACCACCACAAAACATTGATAATATACCACCACAAAATCACTGCTAATACACCACCACAAAACACTGCTAATATACCACCACAAAACACTGCTAATACACCACCACAAAAACACTGCTAATATACCACCACAAAACACTGCTAATATACCACCCACAAAACACTGCTAAAATACCACCACAAAAACACTGCTAATATATAATACCACCACAAAATCACTTACTAATATCCCACCACAAAATCCACTGCTAATATACCACCACAATAACACTGCTAATATACCCACCACAAAAACACAGCTAATATACCACCACAAAAACACTGCTAATATACCACCACAAAAACACTGATAATATACCACCACAAAAACACTGCATAATAACACCACCACAAAAACACTGATAATATACCACCACAAAATCACTGCTATTGTACCACCACAAAACACTGCTAATATACCACCACAAAACACTGCTAATACACCACCACAAAAACACTGCTAATATACCACCACAAAACACTGCTAATATACCACCACAAAATCACTGCTAATGCACGCACCACACAAAACAACTGCTAATATACCACCACAAAACACTGCTAATAGACCACCACAAAAACACTGCTAATATACCACCACAAAACACTGCTTATATACCACCACAAAACACTGCTAAAATACCACCACAAAATCACTACTAAGATACCACCACAAAATCACTACTAATATACCACCACAAACACTGCTAATACACCACCACCAAACACTGATAATATACTCCACCACAAAAAACACTGATAATATACCACCACAAAAACACTGCTAATATATATACCACCACAAAATCACTACTAATATACCACCACAAACACTGCTAATACACCACCACAATAACACTGATAATATATATACCACCACAAAAGCACTGCTAATATATATACCACCACAAAAGAACTGATAATATATATACCACCACAACAATACTGATAATATATATTCCACCACAATAACACTGATAATATATATACCACCACAATAACACTGATAATATATATACCACCACAAAAGCACTGATAATATATATACCAACACAAAACACTGCTAATATAATATATATACCACCACAATAACACTGATAATATATATACCACCCACAATAACACTGCTAATATATATACTACCACAAACGCACTGCTAATATATATACCACCCACAAAACACTGCTAATATATAACCACCACAAAAGCACTGATAATATATATACCACCACAATAACACTGCTAATATATATACCACCACAATAACACTGATAATATATATACCACCACAAATGCACTGATAATATATATACCACCACAAAAGCACTGATAATATATATACCACCACAAAAACACTGATAATATATATACCACCACAAAAGCACTGCTAATATTATACCACCACAAAAGCACTGATAATATATATACCACCACAAAAACACTAATAATATATATACCACCACAATAACACTGATAATATATATACCACCACAATAACACTGATAATATATATACCACCACAAAAGCACTGCTAATATATATACCGCCACAATAACACTGATAAAATATATACCACCACAAAAACACTGCTAATATATATACCACCACAATAACACTGATAATATATATACCACCACAAAAACACTGCTAATATACCACCACAAAACACTGCCAATATACCACCACAAAAAACACTGCTAATATATATACCACCGCAAAACACTGATAATATACCACCGCAAAACACTGATAATATACCACCACAAAAACACTGATAATATACCACCACAAAACACTGCTAATACACCACCACAAAAACACTGCTAATATACCACCACAAAAACACTGCTAATATATATACCACGACAAAATCACTACTAAAATACCACCACAAAACATTGCTAATATACCCACCACAAAAACACTGCTAATACACCACCACAAAACACGGATAATATACCACCGCAAAACACAGATAATATACCACCACAAAAACACTGCTAATACACCACCACAAAACACTGATAATATACCACCACAATATCACTGCTAATACACCACCACAAAACACTGCTAATATACCACCACAAAACACTGCTAATACACCACCACAAAAACACTGCTAATATACCACCACAAAAAACTGCTAATATACCACCACAAAACACTGCTAAAATACCACCACAAAAACACTGCTAATATATATACCACCACAAAATCACTACTAATATACCACCACAAAATCAACTGCTAATATACCACCACAATAACACTGCTAATATACCACACACAAAACACTGCCAATATACCAC